>CM069137.1:8079401-8504401 GCA_035221665.1 Okamejei kenojei | reverse complement strand
TCTCTAAACCAAACTAAACGTCCTGCATCTGTGAATCAGTTTCATGATGTTTAGATTGAGGAATTGGACTCGCATTGAATGAGAGAGCTTCAAGCTATTGGTGTTAATATTACCAACAGTCTGTTGGGGACCAACCACACTGATGAATCAGCCAAGGAGTCTCACCAAAGCCTCCATTAAGCCGAGGAGACTGCGGAAATTTGGCGCGTCTCAAATGACTCTGACAAACTTCAAAAGACGCACGATAACAATGACGAGATTCTGATTAAATGTGAAGGAAGGAACTGCAGATGCTGGCTGAAACCAAAGATATAGACATAAAAAGCTGCAGTAGCTCAGTGGGACAGACAGCGCCCATGGAGAGAAGGAATAGGTGGCGTTTCGGGTCGAGACCCTTTTTCAGACTGAGAGTCGGGGGTGGGGGGGGGGAAAGGGAAACGAGAGATACAGGCGGTGAGATGGAGCGAAATAGAACAAATAAATGAATGATATGCAGAAACATCACCTATTCCTTTTCTCCAGAGACGCTGTCTGACCCACTGAGTTACTCCAGCTTTTTGTGTCTCTATCTGTAAATGCAGCACCTCATGTTTCGCTTGGGCGGTTTACACCCCAGTGATATGAATATTGATTTCTCTAACTCCAAGTAAACCTTGCATCCCCTCTCTCTCCGTCCCTCCCCCACCCGAGTCGTTGAACAAGTTTCAAAGACGTCTTGTTGACCCTCATTGTCTCAAACCTGTTTTCACCTGGCCCACGGCTAAAAAATGCTTCCGTTATCATCGTTACTGTTTTGCATATCTTTCATTCATTTGGGTAGCGTGTAACCCCGTGCTGCCTGCTCCATGGTCGGACAGTGGGCGACTAAACCGTCTCCCCCACCTGGTTTGCCGGGTGAGGAGGGGGCTGGGGACCCCCAGCAGGGCCAAAAACAAGACCTGTCAAAGGGCGGACGAGCTCGTAGCGAGCCGACGGCCATCCACACTTCAGCAGAAGTTGCGATCACCGTCGTACGTAGCATTGTAAGGAACGGTGATAAAACACACACACACACACCAAAATCCTAGACTTCCAGCGGCGGAAGTCCGCAGGAACTGGAGGACAGAGATGTGTGGTGCGTCCGTCACCGTCGGAAACCAGCACCACTGCGTCGCTAATGTTTTCAACGATGATGATGATCATTCATTCTACGTCTCTCTATAATCACCGTCTATATCTCTCATTTCTCTTTCCCCTGACTCTCAGTCTGAAGAAGGATCTCGACCTGAAAACGTCATCTATTCCTTTTCT
This sequence comes from Okamejei kenojei, assembly GCA_035221665.1. Taxonomy (NCBI): domain Eukaryota; kingdom Metazoa; phylum Chordata; class Chondrichthyes; order Rajiformes; family Rajidae; genus Okamejei; species Okamejei kenojei. The sequence goes on along the minus strand of CM069137.1, from coordinate 8,503,111 downwards.
CCAGAGATGCTGCATGACCTCCAGGTTTTTGTGTCTATCACTAGATTCTGACCAGGGGCCACAGTTTAAGAATAAGGAGTAAGCCATTTAAAACGGAGACGAGGAAACACTTTTTCTCACAGAGAGTGGCGGGTCTGTCTGAATTCTCTGCCTCAGAGGGCGGTGGAGGCCGGTTCTCTGGATGCTTTCAAGAGAGAGCTAGATAGGGCTCTTAAAGATAGCGGAGTCAGGGGATACGGGGAGAAGGCAGGAACGGGGTACTGATTGGGGATGATCACCCATGATCACATTGAATGGCGGTGCTGGCTCGAAGGGCCGAACGACCTGCTCCTGCACCTATTGTCTATTGAATTATTAATACATTTATTAACCAGCGACTTAGTGAACCTCTCGCCCACCTTAAACTGGAATCCAGGTGGCAAGTCACTCTCCTCTACAGGGACAGTTTCGTACAGAGCATCATTGGTGCTTTCTACAGGAGTCTCTATTACCACGGCTGGGACGCTATCCTTAGTCTGAAAAACAACAACAAAAAGCAGGTTTTAACATCTACTAAATCACAATAACGATAGGATAGAATGTTATTTATCCCAGGAGGGAAATTGATCTGCCAACAGTCATAAAGACACAAAAGACATGAAGCATGAAATTAAAGTGACGAGTGGAAAGGATTGGGGTTGTGCAAAGATTGGATGGGGGGGGGGGGGGGGGGGGGGGGGGGGGGGGGGGGGGGGGGGGGGGGGGGGGGGGGGGGGGGGGGGGGGGGGGGGGGAATGAGGGTGGGGGGTGGTGGGGGGGGGGGGAGTTAGTCGATCTCACGTCAGAAGGGGGAGGAGTTGTAAAGTTTGATAGCCAAAGGGAAGAAGGATCTCCTGTGGCGTTCTGATCTGCACCTTGGTGGAACCAAGTCTTTTAAAGTCTTCCAAATCACAATAGCACTGATCTTCAAGATGGTTGTTCTAAAAAGAGCTTTGAACTGTACCTCAGTACACATGACAATAAACGGAACTAAACCGGACAGGCAAAAATTACCTTCATTTATATAATGCTTTTAATCATCGTGCATTTATGCCATAAAAATGTAATTAAATGTCAAGCTGTTTCACGTGATTACCAAATTGAATGCGACACTGAGATACACGACATAAACTTAGATGTCTTCAAGAGAGATTTAGAATTAGCTCTTAGGGCAAAAGGAATCGAGGGATATGGGGGAAAAGCAGGAACGGGGTACTGATTTTAGATGATCTGCCATGATCATATTGTAGGTATGTTACAAAACTTACCTTTAGCGGCGCTGCAGTTCTGCCGCTGGCCGTGTGCGCGACTTTGGCGCCTTTAAAGGGGGGGGGGGGGGGGGTTAAAATGCGGTTTTCCCCTTGCCATCCGGATCTTTCTTTTGTCGGAGTGCGATCTATTTCTGGGGATTCGTTCCGACTGCCGGTAAGTTAATTTTTTTTTTAATAAATAGCCCGACTATTTAATCGCTGCAGTAAAATAAAAATTAGCTCCTAATGCCGTGAACGATGACAACGGGGACTGATTTTACGTAAGTGAAAGCTGTTTATTTTTACATATAAACTTGCTTTTTTAGATGACTTCAATCAATATTTCATGTTGCGAAACGGTGATTTAGTCCCCATACGAACCAACAGAATTTTTCCTGCTGATATGGGGTTTAAATTCACCGCAACCGCAACGTTCTAATCCATCGCGTTCCAGAAAATCCCACACGCCAGCTGATTTAAATGCCCATTCATTTATGGGCATTAAACACTGAATTCCTTCAATTTGGCCTATAAATTAATGACAATTAGATTTAAAAATCATGTTATATTGTGAATTCTTGTGTGAATGTTAATTGGACACTTAGGCTTTAAATTTTTTTTTTTTTTCCCCTTAAGAAATGGATAGATGTTTAGATCTAGTAATTGAATTTTGTAATTAGCTACACTTGGGTAACTAACTAATTATATGCTTTAATTTCAGGTCATCCAAGTACGATTGTTTCATATTTGTTTCAGAATGCTTCAATCTATAATAACTGAAAATTTCTTTCAGTTCTCTTAATTTTTAAGAAAGTTATGGGCTTTTGACCGTCCTCGATCACAACTTTTGTGTTAAGTCAATAGAAAACCAATAGGAAGCAAGATGCTAATTTCCGAGTATGAAAATGGCCATAACGTTTTTAATACTGAAGATATGAAAGCGAATTAGGTGTCAAATTAAACTTCTTTTTATGCTTTATCTGATGAGATAAATTGCAGACTTGATTTTTAAAATCTCAAAATTTTGTAACATTACTACATATTGAATGGCAGTGCTGGCTCGAAGGGCCGAATGGCCTACTGCAGACCCTTTTGTTCTCTATGTTTCGACGCTTCTATGAAGGGGAATACAAAAATACGGAAGCACATTTTTTTTTGATAAGAGGCATTACTCTACAAGTCTCTCCCACTACCTCCCCCCTCCCCAAGCCTTTGACCATACAAACCCTTGGGCACTTAAGTGTGGCCATAATCGTATGAACACTGGAGGGAATAAGCGAGTTTGGTATTCCGACTGCACATGCCCAGGTCAAAGGTCACTCTGAAATACTACAGCTTTCAAACTATGAAATCGTAGTATTTATTGTTGCTTTGTAAAAAGCTAAAATTATTTTGTCGTTTATTATTGCTTCATTATGCTTTGGTGAGTGAGCGAGATCGTGCCCGTCTGTGGTCGGTGTCGGTGTCGGGCCCGGGTTTGTTGAGTTGCTGCTGGGCCGTCCCCATCCCGGGAATTAACCTTGTAAACCTACGCTGCACTCCCTCAATAGCAAGAATGTCCTTCCTCAAAACTAGGGGACCAAAACTGCACACAATGCTCTGTTTGCAAGAGTTCTAACTGGCTGATTTGAGCATGATACAAAACCGATCCATTTGCCCAGGAAGGACAAAGAATGCTTTGCTGCCTAGCCTAAACAGTAAAGGGAAAAGATACCAGACCAACCATAAGTTAACGGAAGATAAGACACAAAAAGTTGTAGTAACTCAGCGGGACGGGCAGCATCTCTGGAGAGAAGGGATGGGTGACGTTTCGGGTCGACACCCATCTTCAGACTGGTTAGGGATAAGGGAAGCGAGAGATATAGACGGTGATGAGGGCAGAGATAAAGAACGATGAGTGAAAGATATGCAACAACAAGTGAGGATGATAAAGGAAAAAGGCCATTGTCAGCTGTTTGTCGGGTGAAAACGAGAAACCAGTGCGACTTGGGTGGGGGAGGGATAGAGAGAGAGGGAAGTTAACTGAGGTCTTAATGGCCCATTATTGGACTTAAATGTGCGCAAGTAGAACAGGTTATTACCGTCACAGTTTGAGCTTCAGTTTCTTTTTCCACAACCGCATACATTGGTTCATCTTGTTCCTCCAACTAAAAGTAAAGAACAGGAATTAGAGGGAAAGCCAGCCAGTAAACAACGCTGCATATTCTTTCATAAGCATGTCATTAACTACGACTGTGCAGTGTTTATTATTTGTTTCTTTGGCCCTCTTCTCATAAGTTCATAGGTGCTAGAAGCAGAATTAGGCCATTCGGCCCATCAAGTGTACTCCACGAGATAGGAGGGAGAGATAGATCAGCCATGATTGAATGGTGGAGTAGACTGGATGGGCCGCATGGTCCAATTCTGCTCCTGTCACCTACGATCTTTTCAATGCAGCACTGGGGGAGCAGTGCAAACAGGCATAACCTTTTAAAATGCATCCAGCTATCAAAGGAGTATCAAGAAGTCCCACATGTGTTCCCCAGGGAGATCCTCGTCGCCTCTCTAGTATTTGAGTGGAAGATGAGATTTAAAGCATAAATCAGATAACAGAAAACAGAACTAACAAAAGAAAAAGTGGTAAATAACCCTGTAGATCAGATAGTGTCAGCAGAGAACTAATGAATGATTTGGGACATTCGCCCAACTTTCATGCATTTCTCAGCATAGAAACATTAACGGACTGGTGTGTCTTTATCTACAACATGTTCAAGAGTCAGGAGAGATAATTGTCATGTGTCCCAGATAGGACAATGACATTTTCTGCCTTTCTCTCTTGATTTTATTCCAAAATACTTTAGGCTTTTACAGATACAGTTTGGAGACGGGCCCTGTGGCCTACCAAGTCCACACCGACCACTAATCACCCCAGCAAACTAGTTCTATCTTACACACTAGGGATAATTTTACAAAAGCCATTTCACCTACAAACCTCCACCTACAAACCTGGACATCTTTGAAATATGGGTGAAATCCAGAGCGCCCCTGAGAAAACCCACACAGTCACGGGGAGAACACACAAACTCAGTACGTTTGGTTCCCAGGAGTCTTTTAAGTTCCTGGGAACCATCATCTCCAAGGACCTTAAGGGAGGGGCTACCATCGATTCCACAGTCAAAAAGGCCCAACAGAGGATGTACATCCTACGGCAGCTGAGGAAGCACAATCTGCCACAGGTAATGATGGTCCAATTCTATACGGCCATCGTAGAGTCTGTCCTCACCTTCTCCATCATGGTCTAGTTTGGCTCAGCCACGAAACACGGTATTTGGAGGCTGCAGCGAATCGTCCGATCAGCTGAGGTTGTTGGCTGCAACCTTCCCTCCATTGATGAACTGTACACTTCAAGGGCCAGGAAGCGAGCGGGTACGATCATCTCTGACCCCTCTCACCCTGGCCACAAACTCTTTGAATCACTACCCTCTGGAAGGCAACTCCGGACTGTCAAAGCCGCCACAGCCAGACATAAAAACAGCTTTTTTTTCCACGAGCAGTAGCTCTACCCAACAACCAAAAATCTGTAGCCTCCTTTTGCTCTGGTATTTTATTTCATTCGCATGTTTAATCGATAATGTTTTATTATTAATGTTTAATGTTTTATGTGTCATTCCTAACTGTCACTGTATGTTATGTTGTCACTTGCGGGCGGAGCACCAAGGCAAATTCCTTGTATGTGAATACTTGGCCAATAAATTTATTCATTCGTTCATTCAAACTCAGTAGATAGCACCTGTAGTCAGAATCGAACTATGTCTCTGGTGCTGCAAGGCAGCAACTCTACAGCTGGGCCACGCTGCTGCCCTGGCCATATATTCATTTGTTCATGAATGTTTCTACCAAGGACAATCAGATTGCTCATTAAATTTTGGTAGTCATTGAGGGCATTTTGTGGGCAGAAAACTGTGGGCAGTGGGCAGGTGCTATAGACCTGCACGGGAAGGTAGACGCTCCCGCCCCCACGAGTCTCGGGCAGATGGGGCTCGTCAGCCTGGGAAGGCAGTCCATCTAGGAGAAGGAAAACTCCTTCACTGCCTTGTGGCCATGTCCAGTCATGGAAAAGGCTCCAGGAGTAAACCTCAAGAAAATCCGGAGTCGGAGCCCCTAAGGCAGTTCGTCGTTGTCCACAACCTCGCTCTGGCAGCTCCTGCGACGGCGCTGGTGCCAAACTGCGGGCAGAGCACCAAGGCAAATTCCTTGTATGTGAATACTTGGCCCTGCTGTTCCTTTGGATCGATCAGCGACGTGGAGAGGGGGGGACGTGCTGCAGGGGCAACAGCCTGTCCTCCATATGACATCACCCAGGCTTGCATCCGACCAGGGTGCATCACCCATGGTCAGTCATGACCGAGAGGGGCCTAGGAGGGCAATTAAGAATGAGTAATCTGGCTGATGTAAGGAGTCGCATCGCCAGGAGAGGAAAAGAATGGCAGAGTTCCTTCACTCATTGAAACCCAAGAAATTAAGTGCTCAGTAAAATCAATAGATTGCAGATTTAATTAACTGAATTTAAATTTCCTTGCCTGAGGTGGGATCCGATCTTATGTCTCTGGGATGAAATCTCTGGCCCATCCCCTGTGTATCTCATTTCTGCCATTAGCAGCTAGCCGCAGCCAATCCAGCTGGTATGTTCCTTGCATTAGAGCAGTCCCACACCCATTGCAGCAGAGGTGGTTATGGTGCAATTTTCCGAGACAGCTGTTGGGCCACAGCTGGAATGTTGCGTGCAGATGTTGTCACCGCCCTGAGAGGGAAGGATGAGATCACGCCACCCCAGGGCGCAGAAGAGATTTACCACGTTGCCTGGGTTGGAGTGTTTCAATGGATCAGAGTCTGAAGAAGATTCACGGTGGCGCAGCGGCAGAGTTGCTGCCTCGCAGCGAATGCAGCGCCGGAGACCCGGTTCGATCCCATCTACGAGTGCTTGCCTGTAACGGAGTTTGTACGTTCTCCCCGTGACCTGCGTGGGTTTTCTCCGAGATCTTCGGTTTCCTCCCACACTCCAAAGACGTGCAGGTTTTTTAGATTAATTGGCTTGGTAAATGTAAAAAAAAATGTCCCTAGTGGGTGCAGGACGGTGTTAATGTGCGGGGATCGCTGGTCGGCGCGGACCAGGTGGGCCGAAGGGCCTGTTTCCGTGCTGTATCTCTAAACTAAACTAAGAGTCCCGACCCAGTCAGTTAGTTTAATTTATTGTCACGTGTACAGAGGTACAGTGAAAAGTGACCCAAAACATCACAAATCTTTTTTCTCCACAGATGCTGCCGGACCTGCTGAGTTACACCAGCACTTTGTGTCTATCTAGAGTCTGGATCAGCTAGGTTTGTTTTTCTTGGTGCTGGAGCCTGGGAAAAAGGGAGTAAAAAAGCTATAGAAAATGATGAGGTGCACAGATAGGGTTGATAGTGGAAACCTTTATAGAGTTGTCAAATAAACTAGAGGTCATAGATTTAGGGTAGGGGACAAGACCCACTGAGTAACTCCAGCATTTTGGGTCTATTTATGGTTAAATCACACTAAAAGCTTCATTTTTACTGACAAATCCTCATTGTAAAATATTGCCATTGATGGACCAACACTGGTCACTGGTGAGTCCACACCTCGAGTGCGAGGTTGGTTTCCGTTAAGAATACAAAGGAAGCTGGCTCTGAAAAGACAGCCTAATAACTGGAAGAGCAGAGGTGGTGCAGCGGTAGAGTTGCTGCCTCACAGCGCCAGAGACCCAGGTTCGATCCTGACTACGGGTGCTGTCTGTACAGAGTTTGCACGTTCCCCCTCTGACCTGCGTGGGCTTCCTCCGGGTGATCCGGTTTCCTCCCACACTCCAAAGGCGAACAGGTTTGCAGGCTAATTGGCCTCGGTAAAATTATAAATTGTCCCCAGTTTTAGTTTTAGAGGTACAGCGTGGAAACAGGCTCTCCGTCTAGCCGCACATTAACACTATCCTACACACACTAGAGACAATTTACACTTATACCCAGCCAATTAACCTACAAACCTGTACGACTTTGGAGTGTGGGAGGAAACCGAAGATCTCGGAGAAAACCCACGCAGGTCACGGGGAGAACGTACAAACACTGTACAGACAGCGCCCATGGTCAGGATTGAACCCGGGTCTCCAGTGTTGCATTCGCTGTAAGGCAGCATCTCTACCGTCGCGCCACCGGGCCGACCAGTGTGTATAGGATAGTGTTGGTGTGCGTGAATCGCTGGTCGGCGCCGACTCGGTGGGCCGATGGGCCTGTTTCCACACTGTATCTCTAAACTAAACTAAGTAGACAGTCTTAGGAGGGGAGGTTAAGCTTGTTTGCACTTGAGATTAGGTTGCGGGGGGGGGGGGGGATACATACAAGAACCTGAGAAGCTTGATAGGGTCAGTGTGGAGCTGCTCCTTGTGACCAAATCTAGAATTATGTTTTCTTTTAAATAAGGGGACAATAGACAATAGGTGCAGGAGTAGGCCATTCGGCCCTTCGAGCCAGCACCGCCATTCAATGTGATCATGACTGATCATCACAACCAGTACCCCGTTCCTGCATTCTCCCCATATCCCTTGACTGCTCTATCTTTAAGAGCTCCATCCAACTCTCTCTTGAAAGCAACCAGAGAATTGGCCGCCACTTGCTTCTGAGGCAGAGAATTCCACAGATTTCCAAAGCTCTGGGTGAAAAGGTTTTTTCCCCATCTCCGTTCTAAATGGCCTAACCCTTATTCTTAAACTGTGGCCCCGGTGTTGGACTCCCCCAACATTGGGAACATGTTTTCTGCCTCTAGCGTGTCCAATTCTCTAATAATCTTATATGTTTCAATAAGATATCCTCTCATCCTTCCAAATTCTCTAAATTCCAGCGTATACAAGCCCAGTCGCTCCATTCTTTCAACATATGACAGTCCCGCCATCCTGGGAATTAACCTCGTGATCAGTCATCAGTAAATATGAGCCCAACTTTCGGTAGTTAGTGAACTTTTGGAATTCTTCCTCAATGAGCTTAAGTGGAGGAACCTCTTCAGACACAAGGACAAAGATGTGCCAGTTAATGGGCATCTGGCATTTAGGTTACATTCACTTCAACCATGATCTTATTGAATGGCAGAGGTGCGAGTGGCTTCATTTTGTATTTACAGGTTTTAAGTCTAGTTTAGTTTAGAGATACAGCACGGAAAAAGGCCCTTCAGCCTCACCGAGTCCGCACCGTCCAGCGATCCCCGCACATTAACACTATCCTACACACACTAGAGACAATTTACACTTACACCAAGCCAATTAACCTACAAACCTGTACGTCTTTGGAGTGTGGGAGGAAACCAAAGATCTCGGAGAAAACCCACGCAGGTCGCGGGGAGAACGTACAAACTCCGTACAGACAGCACCCGTAGTCGGGATGGAACCCGGGTCTCTGGTGCTGCAAGCGCTGTAAGGCAGCAACTCTACCGTTGTGCCACCGTAGCCACTCTTATTTACGTTATAGACGCCCTCTGGCTATTTGTTCAGTGCTCAACTTATAGACAGAGGAGATTACCAGAGGAGGTTACCTTAAACCCATTTGTTCATAAGATCATAAGTAATAGGTGCAGAATGAGGCCATTCAGCCCATCAAGGCCCATTCAGCCCATCAAGGCCCATTCTGGGGTGGAAGATTGCAACCTTCACGTGGTCCGCCTTGTTTCGACTAATGCAATCAACTCGACGTGCACAAACAGAAGATCAAATAGAACAAGTTGTCCAACAACCTTAGGCTGTGCACGCCACACGAAAGAAGAAGCAGGCCCATTCTATCTTTCCCTCTTAACCCTATTCTTATGCCTTCTCCCCACAACCCCTTACACCGTAATAATCAAGAATCACCCTATCTCTGCCTTAAAAATATCCACAACCTTCCGTGGCAATGAATTCCACAGATTTGCCACCCTGTAATCAGTCGGCAGCCAGTTTTGAAAGGTCGTCTCTTTACAACTTACAAGCTCACTTTTAATTTCTCCAAGGAGCTACTCAACTCAAATTCACAAGTGTGATCAACAAAACTGAGAGGGCAATCACCGAATGTTATTCTATGAGTAGCATGCAGAGGGTGACACAGCGGTGGAGTTGTGGCCTTACAACACCAGGGACCCGGGTTCGATGCTGACTACGGGTGCTCTCTCTATGTGGAGTTTGAACGTTCTCCCCGTGGTTTTCTCCGGGCGCTCCGGCTTCCGCCCACACTCCAAAGACGTACATGTTCGTAGTTTAATTGGCTTCGGTAAAAAATGGATTTTGCCCCTAGTGCGTGTAAGATTGTGCTAGTGTACCGGGTGATCTGGGCTGTATCTCTAAAGTAAACACCAAATCACCGCCCAACCTGATCACCCTGATGGAGAAACAGTTATGTTTATAGGGTTACCTGAAGTAAAAGAGCAAAATAATCCCCTAACCTCCATATGATCCACCTTAAGAGTAGATAGTTTAGGTTAGTCTAGAGATACAGCCCATCGGCCCATCGAGTCCGCACGACCAGCCAACCCCGCCCATTAACGCTATCCTACCCTAGGGGCAAGTTTTACATTTATACCAAGCCAATTAACCTACAGGCCTCTACGTCTTTGGAGCGTGGGAGGAAACAGAAGTTCTCGGAGAAAACCCACGCGGGTCACGCGGCGAACGAACAAACTCCGTATGGACGGCACCCGTAGTCAGGATCGAACCCGGGTCACTGGCGCTGTGAGGCAGCAAACTCTACCGCTACGCCACCGTGCCAATGAGATTAAATCCTATACTCTTACCGCAGTAGATCCAGCGCAGATTTCCGTTGCTTCCGCTGCAACTTCAGTGTTGACGTATTCTGGTTCCGCCGTCTGCAAGAAAATCCAAGCAGATTAACAGCTTTGTTCGACCGAAAAATCATAGCTGCATCCCGGCCAGCAATGAGACATTAAAGCCTCGGATCAGGCCCGGTGGGTAAACAGTGTGCGATACATCAAGGGTCATACAAGTCACAAGGCAGATCCCCTTCACCCAATGTGCAACTTGCTTTGCACATTGGCCTCTAACAGTCAGAGTATTGAGTATAAAAGTTGGGAGGTCATGTTGCAGCTATATAAGACGTCGGTGAGGCTGCATTTAGGATGTGGTGTTCGGTTCTGGACACCATGTTCATACTTCTATGACCTCCGATACCAGCCTCTTTTCAAGGGTCATTTACAAAAGCATGGAGCCGGGGAGAACAGGGCTGTTTACAAGTCACATCTTTGAAGTATTTGTCCTTTGGTTAAAATGCAAAGTGGTTAGCTTGAGTGCCAAATCAGCCCACTCCCTAAAGAGTAATGGAGGTTAGCGTCATTATATCCAGCACTTACCAACACTGGAGGTTAGAAGGATGAGACGGGATCTTAGTGAAACATAAGATTATTAAGGGATTTGTACACACTAGAGGCAGGAAACATGTTCCCAATGTTGGGGGAGTCCAGAACCAGGAGCCACAGTTTACGAATAAGGGATTGGCCATTTAGAACGGGGATGAGAAAACACTTTTTCACCCAGAGAGTTGTGAATTTGTGGAATTCTCTGCCTCAGAAGGCAGTGGTGCCCAATTCTCTGGATGCTTTCAAGAGAGTGTTAGATAGAGCTCTTAAAGATAGCAGCGTCAAGGGATATGGGGAGAAGGCAAGAACGGGGTACTGATTGTGGATGATCAGCCATGATCACAGTGAATGGCAGTGTGGGCTCGAAGGGCCCAATAGCCTACTCCTGCACCTATTGTCTATTCTCTATAACACTATGGATTCTCCCCTGACTAAAACAGCTCAAAACCTCACTTGTCTACTACACACATGTTGACGAATTTCAAAAGTAGCATAAATGTTTGATATCGAGTCATAATTTGATTGAGGGAGACTTGGTGATGTCAATAATTAGAGAAAAACACTTACTCATTACCATCTCAAGATCATATACACCTCTTTAAGATCATGAGAAGACTAGACCGGGTAGATGCACGGAGTCTCTGCCCAAAGTAGAGAATCGAGGACCAGAGGACATAGGTTTAAGGTGAAGGGGAAAAGATTTAATAGGAATCTGTGGGGTAACCTTTTCTCACAAAAGGTGGTGGCTGTATGGAACGAGCTGCCAGAGTAGGTAGTTGAGGCAGGGACTATCCCATCGTTCAAGAAACAGGTACATGGAGAGTACACAAATGCTGGGGGAAAACTCAGCGGGTGCAGCAGCATCTAAGGAGCGAAGGAGATAGGCGATGTTTCGGGTCGAGACCCTTCTTCAGACTGGTCAGGGATCAGGGAAACGAAAGATATAGACGGTGATGTGGAGAGATGAAGAACAATGAATGAAAGATATGCAAAAAAGTATCGATGATAAAGGGAACAAGCCATTGTAAGCTGTTTGTAGTGTGAAAATGAGAAGCTGGTGCGACTAGGGTGGGGGAGAGGTCAGGTTTGGAAGGATACGGACCAAATGCGGGCAGGTGGGACTAGTGTAGCTGGGACAGGCCAAAGAGCCCGTTTCCACACCGTATGACTATTCAGTGCAAGTCCAGTCCACAGCTAGTATTCTGCATCAAGTGTCTCAGCTCCCAACTCCAAATCCACTCAACAATATACAATAGGTGCAGGAGTAGGCCATTCGGCCCTTCGAGACAGCACCGCCATTAAATGTAATCATGGCTGATCATCCCCAATCAGTAACCCGTTCCTGCCTTCTCCCATATCCCCTGACTCAGCTATCTTCAAGAGCCCTATCTAGCTCTCTCTTGAACGTTCCCAGAGAACCGGCCTCCACCGCCCTCTGGAGGCAGAGAATTCCATTCTCAACTCAGTGTGAAAAACTATTTCCTCATCTCCATTCTAAATGGCTTACTCCTTATTCTCAACAGCCTCCAAAAGGTGCAGGTCAGGATTATTCGGAACATTCTCCACTTTCCTGGATGTGGCACTTCAACAATAAAGAAGCTTGATGCCCTCCAGGACAGTAATTATGGAAAGGATGCACCACACAGAACCAGCAATCGAATAAAGATATTATGCAATAAAGTATTCAATTAAATTACAAGAGCAGGGAGATTCATCCTCAGCGCTGTCCCCAGATAACCCTCCAAACCCTTTAGAATAGGCAAACAGAAACCAAATATCCCCTCTCAGGTCCACGTCACATTCTTAGTAAGTTGTATAAAAAGCTCCAGAGGTTTAAGAGGTCTATTCTTCACCCTGCCTAGTTTAAACCAGTTAAATCCATGACAGGCCTCAAGTATCAAGAATCGCCTTTCCAAAAATCGCTTAAAATCTTGAACACTTTAAATAAAAAATCCATTCCTGGTGTTGAAGAACCCAAGTAGCTCCATCATCACAGAAATGCCAAGACAGGGAACCTCCATTTTGTGCTACAATATTGACATCAGTTGAGTAATTATATGCTCTTAGCACACCGGGAGGATTAAAAAATGGTTCCCCTCTCTGCCCTTGTCAACATTCAGGAGAAGCCAGCAATCTTGGATATTTACACAGCTACCCACCTACGCATGTAACAATATCCAATTACACACTTTGTTCCCCAGCTCCCAAAAACAATTTTCAGCAAATAGTAGTTCAAGGGTTGCCATTGTCCCGTATTAGCCGGGGACCTCCCTTATATTGGGCTTAATTGGTTTGTCCCGTACGGGACCGCCCTTGCCCCGTATTTGGCTGCTACTATCGGGTCGCGGGACTGTCGGGTCGGAGCGCCGCTTCCGGCCCCGCCCACCCGTCCGACGTAGTGCAGCGTGGAGCGCAGCAGACAGCAGCACCTCTTCTATGGCCCCGTCGGATCGGCGGCCCCGGGCCAGCCTGTCCGTCTTCGCTTACGCCGACCTCCTTCCCATGGCCAGGATCATCGGTTCATGAGTTGGATGGGGTGCTGGACTTTGCGAGCGATGGCGCGGGGGCCAAAACTCCTCAGCTGGCCCTTTGTGTGCAGTCCAGCACCCGGGCCAACTCATCATTCACCGAGTAGGTCTTGTCCCTTATTTGGGAGTGAGAAAGTGGCCCCCCTACCCCAGACATGTCCTGCCCTGTTGTACAGGACTTCCTGTATGTTTATGCAGCCCGTGACGTTAGTTCCAAATTACGGCACAAATGTAATTGCGATATTGCACCTGAACCTTGCTCATCTGACTGGCAAAACTCTGGCTGGTAGCATGTACCGCATAGACTAAAGTAAGATAAACATTTCTGTCTCCTTTACTATCACAGGCGGGGTGTTCAGATAAGGAAAACCCTGGGGGAAATACTAAGGACATGTTGCAAACTCCAGCCTGATCCCGGCAATTAACGTTCTGCCTATAGTATTATTTTCGAGATACAGCGCGGGGAAACAGGCCGTGCGGCCAGCGAGTCTGCGCCCGACAGCGATTCCCACCACACTAGCATGTCCTACAGACACTGGGGACAATTTTGCACTTACACCAAGCGTTAACTACATTACCTGTACATCGTTGGAGCGTGGGCGGAAAACGAGCTCGCGGAGAATAAAAACTCATGGGTCACTGGAGAGAACGCACAACTCATAGAGACTCACCGTGGGTCAGGATTGAACCCGAGTCTCCGGGGGCTGCAAGGCAGCAACTCTACCGCTGCGCCACCGGGCCGCTCGGAATTTGGAGGTTTGTACAAGCTCGGTCTTGTCTGGAGTTGGTGGGGAATTGTGCTCACAGCACGGTTGATTTTAGCGGTAGAGTTGCGCACAGATTCAGTTCGATCCCGATTACAGGTGTGTCTGTGTGCGTTTGTCGGTTCATGCTGTGACTGCAGGGGTTTTCTCGGTGCTCGGCTTCCTCCCACAAATCCAAACAATGTACAGCTTTGGGGTTAATGGCTTTAGAAGCAAATTGAATTGTAAAATTGACCTAGGAGTGCATCGGCGTGCATTGTCGGTCTGCATGGGACTCTTGCGCGAGGGCTGCTTCCGGCTGTATCTTGAAGTCTAAGCTGATGTTAATGGGAGCTTCTTTTGGTGGGTCAGAGCTCGGGCACAAGAGCCGATATCTGTTATATCAATGGGCGATGGTGGAGAGGCATCAAAAACTGCAAATTCCGGGTGTGCATTTTCGAAGATCTTTCCTGGACCCAGTAACTCAGCGGATTACGGAGAGAGTCGGCTGTGTCAATACGAGCACTCTCTTGAACCTCTACAGGTGCCACAGTAGCGCGCACGTGACTGGTGATCGTGGCTTGGTTCGGCAACCTGAACGTCCAGGGGCGGAAAAGACTGCAGAAAGTTGTGACCGCTGCCCGGTCCGTTCACCGGCTTCTGACCTCCCCGCCATCAAGGGATTCTATCGCCGTCGCTGCTCACAAAAGTGGCAGCATCATCCGAGGCCCCGCACCCATCTGGCCAACACACTCATTTCACAACTGCCCTCGGGACGAAGGTAACAGGAGCTGAAAACTGTAACGTCAGGTTCAGGACAGCTTCTTCCTACAGCCATCAGGCTATTAAACTCTGAACTACAAACAGACTATTATTATTCTTTGACTATATTTGTGTATTTTATGGAGTATGTGTATGATGTGTGTATATTACCCAAATGACCTTTTCTTTCTCCGTATGTACCCTGTTACATCTTCTATTGTGTATGAAGCCAGCCCAAGCAGTTTCATTGTCCCATCTGGGGACACATGACAATAAAAACACTCCTTGACTTGACTTTGCCACTACTAGCATTTGATAACAGTGATGACACTGAAGTAGCCAAAATAGAAGAGACTAGATCACCAATGCACGGTGGCGGGTTAGCACTGTGAACAAAGCTGAAAGATATCGCTTCGTGCTAGCAGAGCGTGAACGAAGGGCCTGTTCCTTGTGCTTACTGTTCTTTGAATGCATTTAAGTGCACCCCCCTGTTTTACTTTCTAGGAGAAGAATTATGCCATTCGGCATTCAAGTCCCTCCCCTTTCGCCTTCTACCCCAAGACTCGCCTGGGCACGCGTTATAATCAAGAATCTATCATCTCTCAGAGCTTAAAAAATGTCACTGATTGGGCCTCCACTGCCTTCTGTGCAAGCATTTCCAAGACTTGACCGCCTTTCGAACTAAAGAAATTCCTTCTCGTTCCTTTCCAAGGTACGTCCTATAATTTCGAGGCTATGGCCTTGGATCCTGGACTCTGCCGGTTTAGATATTAACAAGTGCTGGAGTAGAGTAGCCATGGCAGCTGTGGCTGACCATTGGGCACAGATGACTTAGGAGATTGGTCTTATCTTCAAAGACTCCACAATCTACCTATCCCTGTTCTCCAAGCTGACTGCCTGACCCGCCTGAGTTGTTCCCAGCACTGTCTTTTTTTTTAACCAACAGCTGCAGTTCCTTGTTCCTACTATTTCACTATTTGTTAGGGTAACAAACCTGTTATTTATAACAAAATTAAAGACCTCTCATTACTTTAAGATGTTGAAGAGCCGGGTTCCAACAAATATACTGTCTTCATGATTCACTGTGTTCCACTGATTGACTGAGGGGGGGGGGGGGGGACGGGACAGTGGCGCGCAATGGTCAGTGCCGCTGCCTTATAGCACTACCCAAAAGGCTGGAGAACTCAGCGGGGCGAGCATCTACGGAGGCGAAGGAGGTTAGGCGACGTTTCGGGTCGAGACCCTTCTTCAGACTGGATCAGGGATCAGGGGAACCGAGGATATAGGACGGCGATGTGGAGAGATACAGACATGGAAAGATCTGCAGCTTTTCATTTTCACACTACAAACAGCTTACCTGGCTGGTTCCCTTTATCTCGATACTTTTTTGCATATCTTTCATCCATTGTTCGTTATCCTCTCACATCACCGTCATATCTCTCGTTTCCCTGATCCGACCAGTTTGAAGAAGGGTCTCGACCCGACTACGTTCGCCTCTCCTTCGTCCTTAGATGGGCTGCTGCACACGCTGAGTTTCTCCAGCTTTTGTGTAACCTCGATTCTCCCGCATCTGCAGTCCTTCTTTAACGCCTTACAGGCACTAGCTTGTCTGGCTCATCCTCATCTAGTCGGTCATTTTATTTTCTGCTTATTTAAAAAACAACTCTCGTAGACCAAAGTGTTTACCACTTGGTGGAGGGTCCTGCTACCGGTGTTGTCTGTACACAGTTTGTACGTTGTCCCAGAGACCAAATGGGTTTTCTCCGGGTGCTCCGGTTTCCTCAACACACTCCAAAGACATGCAGGTTTGTAGGTTACACAAAAAGCTGGAGAAACTCAGCGGGTGCAGCAGCATCTAAGAGGCGAAGGAGATAGGCGACGTTTCGGGTCGAGACCCTTCTTCAGACTGGTTAGTTGGTTTTGGTAAAAATAATTGTAAATTGTCTCTAGTGTGTAGGATGGTGTAAATGTACGGGGTGATCGCTGGTCCGGGGTGGACGACCTGTTTTCCGCTCTGTCTAAAGTCTGAAAGTCTATATAGCTGCACTTAAACTCTGTGCTGTGCTCGGCCATAGGATGGCTCTGCTGAGCAAGTAGCGTCCAAAAATAACCAAAGATGACACATGCCGTGGGGAGACAGGTCAGCACAGAAGCACTGATCTGGGCATTATGCCACGGATCTGGGCCGCTGCAACGTCAAGATTTTGTGGTTAGTTTGGAGACAGAGCACGAAGCCAACTAACCCACAAAGCTGTACGTCTTTGGAGTGTTGGAGGGAAACCCGAGTACCCGGGGAAAACCCACCCGGTCACCGGGAGTACATGCAAACTCCATGCAGACAGCACCCGTGGTCAGGATCGAACCTGGGTCTCTGGCGATGTAAATCAGCTACTCTACCGCTGCGCCACCGTGCCACCCCTGGTGTCAATCACATAAACCCAACACCACCCCGCTTTTGTCCCACCAAACCTAACCACCACTTTCCAAGCAAGCGGCAGTATTCGGGGAACGTCTCTACTAGGGTTACCTTCCACTAAACGCTTTTCATGTTTTTTTCCTTCATCGTGCATTTGCACACCCCCCCCCCCCCCCCCCCCCCCCCCCCCCCAATTGCACACAATCCCTGCAGTACTATCTACCTCGTTGGCGTTGCTCGGACTATCTTTGATTGGACTTTGCTGGCTTTACCTTGCACCAAACGTTATTCCCTTATCACCACGTATCTAAACACTGGCAGCGGCTCGATTGTAAGCAGGCATTGTCTTTCCACTGACTGGTCAGCACGCTTTTCACTGTGCCTCGGTACACGTGACAATCAACTAAACTGACCTGTGAATGGCTCGATTGCAATCAAGTTCGAATTTATTGCCACATGCACCAATTAAGGTACAGTCATTTTTGCGTTACCATACAGCCAAACTAAGCGAAAAGCAATAATACATACAGCCACATAAATTTAACATAAACATCCACCACATGTTAATTCCCAGGATGGCGGGACTGTCATATGCTGAGAGAATGGAGCGGCTGGGCTTGTACACTCTGGAGTTTGGAAGGATGAGAGGGCATCTCATTGAAACGTATAAGATTGTTAAGGGTTTGGACACGCTAGAGGCAGGAAACATTTTCCCGATGTTGGGGGAGTCCAGATCCAGGGGCCACAGTTTAAGAATACGGAGTAAGCCATTTAGAACAGAGACGAGGAAACACTTTTTCTCACAGAGAGTGGTGAGTCTGTGGAATTCTCTGCCTCAGAGGGCAGTGGAGGCCGGTTCACTGGATATTTTCAAGAGAGAGCTAGATAGGGCTCTTAAAGATGGCGGAGTGAGGGGATATGGGGAGAAGGCAGGAACGGGGCACTGATTGGGGATGATCAGCCATGATCACATTGAATGGCGGTGCTGGCTCGAAGGGCCGAATGGCCTAATCCTGAACCTATTGTCTATTGTCTAATGCACATTTGTCTTTCCGCCGACTGGTTAGCACGCAACAAAAGCTTTTCACTGTATCTCGGCATACGTGACAATAAACTAATGTAATCGATTATAGTTAGTGCAACAAAAAGTGAACCATTTTTCGTCCTGATCGAGATGCATCGAGGACAATTAATTTTTCAATCCCAAGCTTTTTTTCTGGACTACAGAACTCATTTTTACATGAATTAACATGATGAATGGGCACTGGTTATTCTTCAGACAATGGTAAAACAAGAAACATGCAGGCGGTGAATGCCAAGTTGCTAACAAAAGCTCAAAACATTTTAAACAAGGGAGTTCCAGTTTTTTTGGGACACATTTCAGGAGAGAAAAAAATATATAAAACTAAAACATTATGAAGTACTGTCACACACAGGAAGCAATGTCACCATTTAGTAAAAGTTCCCACACACAGCAAAGGTGATAATGATCAACTGCATTGTTTCAAGGACAAATATTGGCGTGAATAAAGGGAGCAGTCTGCAAGATATTGCAGCAGATTTGGACATAGCCCTGACCATTACACAAACCAACCTCCCTTCCATTTACACCTCACACTGCCCCGGCAAGGCCAGCAGCATCATCAAGGACGAGTCAGAGGAGTTATGGCAGAGATAGATAGATTATTGATTAGTAAGGGGGTCAGGGGTTTTGGGGAGAAGGCAGGAGAATGGGGTTAGGAGGGAGAGATAGATCAGCCATGATTGAATCGCAGAGTATATGTGATGGGCTGAATGGCCTAATTCAGCTCCTATCACATGACCATATGAGTCACTCCCAGGCCACTCCCTCTTCTTTCCTATCCCATCGGGCAAAAGGTGCAGAAACTGAAAACGCACACCTCCAGATTCAGGGACATTTTCTTCCTGCTGTTATCAGCGAACTGAACCATCCTACCACAACCAGAGAGCAGTCCTGAACGACCATCTACCTCATTGGACTATCTTCAATAGGACTTTACCTTGCACTAGATGTTATTCCCTCGTCATGTATCTGTACACTGTGAACGGGTCGATTAGTGATCATGTATTGCCTTTCCGCTGACTGGTTAGCACGCAACAAAGGCTTTTTCACTGTACCTCAGTACACGTGACAATTAACTGAAACTGAACCCGATAACTGTTCCGACAAAGGGCCGCGGGGATGACTCGCTCACGCAGCACATTTTCCACGGCCGTACCCCGACCCTGCTCAATGCTGCCAGCTTTTCACATTCCCAGCAGCAGTTCTGTGATGTTGCCAGCGTGGAGAGAAGCATGTCTGAAACCAGATGAGGACTCAGTTTAACGTCCCATCTGGGGATTGAGGGGGGTGGGGGGGGGGGGGGAAAGGGATTAAAAACCAGATGATAAACGAACGCTGCAAAGGCATCGTCAGCTGTGGTGTTTGTGCTGAAGTGCGATTTACGCACATGATCCTCTGACTCAGCAAGAATTCCGAGCAATGACCCACAACCTCAACACAGAAATAGTTACTCTCTTCCAGCTGTAACCAGAACCAGACTGACCATCGGTTCATGAGTAGACAAAAAATGCTGGAGAACCTCAGACTGATGAAGGGTCTCGATCCGAAACGTTGCCTATTTCCTTCGCTCCATAGATGCTGCCTCACCCGCTGAGTTTCCCCAGCATTTTTGTCTACCTTCGATTTTCCAGCATCTGCATTTCCCTCTTAAACATAGGTTCATAAGTGATAAGAGCAGAATGATGCCATTCGGCCCATCAAGTCTACTCCGCCACTCTATCGCGGCTGATCTATCGTTCCCTCTCAACCCCATTCTCTCGTGTTCTTAAGATCATTAAGCGATAGGAACAGAATTATGCCATTCGGTCATAGAGTCATACAGTGTGGAAATAGGCCCTCCGGCCCAACTCGCCCACACCAGCCAACAATGTCCCAGGTACTCTAGTCCCTGCGCTTGGTCCATAACCGTCCAAATCTGTCCTATCTATGTGCCTGTCCAACTGTTTCTTCAACGATGGGATAGTCCATCAAGCCTACCCCGCCATTCAATCAAGGCTGATCTATCTCACCTAACTCCATTCTCCTGCCTTCTCCCCTAACCTCCTACGCCGATTGTGGAAAGGTGAAGTGTGAGTCTTTGGCTCGAGAGGCTGAGGCAAGGAGGCTATCAGCAGCAGATGGGAGAAGGTGGGTCGATCAGCTCTGTGAGTGTGTCTCATTATTTTATTATTGATTTGGCTGCGGTGGTAATGGCAGGCAAGTTGTTGCAGTGTGTCTCATGCAGGATGTGGGAAGTCAGGGACACTCACTATGTTCCTAAGTTCATAACAAATATCCATCACAAAGCTTCATGATAGCATGAAGTATACAACATTTATTATTTTCGAGGGGACCAGAATATAAAAACAGGAATCAACCTACAAACCTGTACGCCTTTGGAGTGTGGGAGGAAACCGAGGATCTCGGAGAAAACCCACGCAGGTCACGGGGAGAGCGTACAAACTCCGTACAGACAGCACCCGTAGTCGGGATGGAACCCCGTACGTTCTCCCCGTGACCTGCTTGGGTTTTCTCCTTGATCTTCCATTTCCTCCCGCACTCTAAAGGCGTACAGGTTTGTAGGTTAATCGTCTTGGTGAATGTAAAAAGTGTCCCTAGTGGGTGTAGGATGGTGTTGATGTGTGGCGATCGTTGTCGGCGCAGACACGGTGGGCCGGATGGCCTGTTTCCGCGCCGTATCTCTAAAACTAAAACAAAAAAGGTTCAGGAGGAGGCCATTTGGCCCTTCGGGTCAGCACCGCCATTTAATATGATCATGGATGATCCACAATCAGTGCCCCGTTCCTGCTTTCTACCCCATATCCCTTGATTCCTTTTGTCTTAGGAGCTAACTCTAACTCTCTCTTGAAAACTGTTGTGTGTCTATCTGGGGTTAACCTTGCGTTTCCCTACTGCAGGCATAAAGGCAAGTCTCCTTTCATGATGCACAAAAGGTTTTATACAGCCAATGAAACAATTCAGGAATGCACAATGAGCCAAGTACCGTGAAAACTTCCAGCACACAAACGTCTTGAGAGCAGAGCAGAAGGAATATGCAAAAGTGCACGCAAATGAAGAGCGCATACGAACACAAATTTCCATCAAGTTTCCATCTTCTGGCCCACACTGTTTTGTTGGCACATTTTAAAAGAATTAAAGCAACAGAATAATTAAGGGAAAAACCTCAAATCCTAAAAGTTGGCACTTTGTGTACCCAGTCATGGTCATAATGTCATCAGGTCCATCATGAATAGTACAATTAGGCCATTCGGCCCATCAAGTCTATTCCGCCATTCAATCAAGGCTGAACTATCTCTCCCTCTTCACCCCATAACCTCTGACACCCGCACTAATCAAGAATCTAATCTCTGCCCTCAAAATATCCACTGACTCGGCCTTCTGTGGCCGAGTCAGTGGATATTTCATTCTGAGTAAACTCAAGGAAAGAGTTTGATATAGGGTCCCGATTCTAAATTCATGATTAGCAAGGGTGTCAGAGGTTATGGAAAATGGGGTTGAGAGAGGCAAGATAGATCAGCCATCATTGAATGGCAGAGTAGACACAATAAAAGATAATTCAATTCAATTCAATAGGCCAAATGGCCTAATTGTGCTCCTATCACTTATGGACAACACAATGCAGAAACTCGCGATATTGCAGATTGGGTACGCTTGCACTTAAGAATTCCCACCTGATCCCATCTGGAGCAAATTAGAGACAAGGACTTTAAGACTTTTGCCTTCCATCACAGTGAGGAGGTGTCTGGTAGACCCACTGTGGTGGATCTTAAGCTGTGTTAAGTGTGTGTTTTATTATTTTATTCTATGTTATGACTGCAAGGTATACAATTTCGTTCAAACTGAAATGTCTGAATGACAATAAAGGATACTTTACAAATTGAGAATGTTGGACATGGCATGCACACATTAACCACAGTGACAATGATTCACACTTACTTCAGCAGGTACTGTTGTTTTCTCCTCGAGTAGACTGGGCTGTGTCGACCAGTCCACTGCAAAACTGATCTCACTAAAACCATCCCCAATAGCCATGCTAGGGGATTGGTCCGCAGACATGCTGTTAGGTGCATTCTTTTCAGGCTGGGGCAGTGCAGCAAGGGGGAAAAGACAGGACAAAGAAGCTTAGTGAGACAACAGGCAAGAAATCGAGAGACCCACAGAATCAAATGCAAGAGCACCAGGTTTTTCATCTCTACAGCCAGAGTACGTGACGATCGAACTGTTCCAATAAATGCACCAGTTCGGTTCAGAGATATACAGCGCGGAAACAGGCCCTTCTGCACCGACCCCCGCACACTAACACCATCCTACACACACTAGGGACAATTTTACATTTTATACCAAGCCAATTAACCTACAAACCTGTACGTCTTTGGAGTGTGGGAGGAAGCCGAAGATCTCGGAGAAAACCCACGCAGTCACGGGGAGAACTTACAACCTCCGTGCAGACAGCACCCATGGTCAGGATCGAACCTGGATCTCTGGCGCTGTAAAGCAGCAACTCTACCGCTGCGCCACCATGCCGCACTTAAAGGCCCTGTCCCACTTACTCATGAACTCTCCCGAGTTTTCCCCTCGATTTGAACTCGGAGAATTACGGTAATAGCCGTTCGTAGGTACTCGGGGCTATTTTTTTTTAAACTCGTGGACATTTTTCAACATGTTGAAAAAAACGCCCTGACGTACCTGGTGCCCCGAATTCCTACGGCTGGCATTACGAGCCGCTACGAAATATCTACGGACTCCATTGGGTTCCTACGAGCTCGCTACCGACAATTACCTGGCATTCCCCGAATTCGAATCAAGGGGAAACCTCGGGAGAGTTTGTGAGTAACTCGGGAAAGTGGGAGAGGGCCTTAATAATTCTCTATTGAAAATCTTGACTGCATATTTAAAAATCATTCAGGCCCTTGGCAAGCAACTCAGTTTGGAACTGAGGGGAGTGAATATAAATGCTAGAGCCAGGCTTATCTTAACATTTCTGCATTCAAAGAAACTTTGATTTTCTTTTACAATAATCAGCTGGTAATGCTGAGCCAAATTTTGATAATATTTACATTAAGAAAAATCAGCGACATGAAATGACTAATATATCGAATCAGTCACAATCCCATTAAATGGGTTAAAATAGGTTGAAAGGAATTAAATAAATGCTCAAAGTCAAGCAGCACACAGTCAACATTTCAACTCAAATAGTTTGTCTAGGGGCAGTAATGGTGGCGCAGCAGTAGAGTTGCTGCCTTATTGCGCTTGCAGCGCTGGAGATCCGGGTTCGATCCCGACCATGGTTGTGCTGTCTGTACAGAGTTTGTACGTTCTCCCCGTGACCTGCGTGGGTTTTCTCCGCGATCTTCGGTTTTCCCCCACACTCCAAAGACGTACAGGTTTGTAGGTAACTTGGCTTGGTGTATGTGTAAATTGTCCCTGGCGTGTGTGTAGGACACTGTTAAGGTGGGGGGGGGGGGGGATCGTTGGTCGGCACGGACCCAGTGGGTCGAAGGGCCTGTTTCCGCGCTGTATCTAAAACTAGCTAAACGGGAGGCAAGGAAATGTTTTAAGACATTTAGGTTTGGTGTAGGAAGTGCTTTAGCTGAAAGGACCGTTTGAAATGGCAGGCAGATGTGAAGGGCAGGGATTGCAACTCCCACCTGCATGCCAGACTGCGGAGAAAAGGGAAGTGGTTGGCGATATTGTGAGAAAAGTAATGGTTGCGTGTGTGGTCTCTTCAGAATGCTTAGACGGAACCAAGACTGGTAGTTTTTGCTTCTAAATATTTCCTGATGTCTTTAGTCTGCACCCCTTCCCCCTGTCCTCCACAAACCCCTCTTAACCTAAAGGTTAACCTATGATGAGCATTTGTCGTCACTGAGCCTGTACCCGCTGGAGTTTAGAAGGATGATGGGGGGACCTCATTGAAACATACAGAATAGTGAAAGGCTTGGATCGAGTGGATGTGGAGAGGATATTTCCACTAGTGGGAGAGTCTAGGACTAGAGGTCATAGCCTCAGAATTAAAGGACATTCTTTTAGGAAGGAGATGAAAATAAATCTATTTAGTCAGAGGGTGGTGATTCTGTGGAATTCTTTGCCGTGAACGACAAGTCAATGGATATTTTTATGACAGAGATAGATAGAGTTGATTAGTACAAGTGGCAGAGGTTATGGGGGAGAAGGCAGGAGAATGGGGTTAGGAGAGAGAGATAGGTCAGCTCTGATTGAATGACGGAGTAGACTTTTGATGGGCAGAATAGCCTAATTCCAGTCCTATCCGTTATGACCTCTCACCTTCGTAATTGAAAACTTGCTCATTTTCACCTAATTAATTGACCTGAACTGTTCACTCAGGTCAATTAATTAGGCTGCTGCCCGACCAGCTGAGTTCGAGCATTTTGTGGAATTCCACCATTGCAGCTTTTTAGGTTAATCTTTAGAGATACAGCACAGAAATAGGCCCTTCGGCCCTCCGGGTCTGCGCTGTCCAGCGATCCCCGCACAATAACACTATCCTACACACACCAGGGACAATTTAAATCTACACAAAGCCAATTAACTTACTAACCTGCGCATCTTTGAAGATCGGGAGGAAACCGAAGATCAAGGAGAAAATCCACGCGGTCACCGTGAGAACGTATAACCACGGTTGCGACAGCACCCGTAGTCGGGATCGAACCTGGGTTTCCAACGCCAGGACTCGAGTGTCTGAGCCATAGGGGGAGGTTATACAAGCTGGGAGTCTATTCCCTGGAGAGCAGGAGGGTGAGGGGTTATCTTATCGTGGTGGATATAATCATGAGAGGAATAGGTAGGTGCACAGAGTCTCTTGCCCCGAGTAGGGGAATCGAGATGAAGATTAGGTGAAGGGGAAAAGATTTAATAGGAATCTGAGGGGTAACTTTTTCATGGAACAAGCTGGCAGAGGAGGTAGTTGAGGCTCATTTAAGAAACATTTGGACAGGTACATGGACAGGACAGGTTTAGAGGGACTTGGGTTAAACGCATGCATGTGGGACTAATGTACATGGGACATGTTGGCCAGTGTGGGTAAGTTGGGCCGAAGGGCCTGTTTCCACTCTGTATGAATCTATGTAGACGTTGTAAGAATAAATACATCGAACTTTGTCCCAAATTTACAATGCACCGACTCATGTTAAAAAGTTATGGCCTCGCTGAGTCTGATGCAGCCGTGCATGCAATGACTGCTGTACTGTACACAAATGCATTGTTTGAGAAGTGTTATTTTACTCATTTGCAACAGATAACAGTTTAAGCAATGTGACCAAGGCAGCATAGAGTCACAATAAGAGTGTTAAGAATCGCATGTAAATGACTTTCAGAAAGCCAGCAAGAGACCTAATTAAATCATACAGGTTACAACCAATAAGCAGATATTCATTTAGATTTTGTGTGGGCGTGCATCAGAGGTTCTAC
This sequence comes from Okamejei kenojei, assembly GCA_035221665.1. Classification (NCBI taxonomy): domain Eukaryota; kingdom Metazoa; phylum Chordata; class Chondrichthyes; order Rajiformes; family Rajidae; genus Okamejei; species Okamejei kenojei. The sequence goes on along the minus strand of CM069137.1, from coordinate 8,477,507 downwards.
AACAGTTTGCAGCCACAACTTACTAGCGTCCAGGTGGTCCACAAATTCTGGGCTGCATTTTTATACGGCATCTCCAGAAAGTCACAAGTCCACCACCAATTTTCTGGCATCTTTGGTTCCAGAGTCTTTCTGGATTATCCGTTTTGCCGGACCAACAGAGGTTGCGGCCTCTCCAAGAGGATGCAAACAGCACCGGAAGGGTCTGCCGGGGCGGTTGAGGAGCCGGGATGCCGGCACGCAAAGTCGGCTCTGGGAATGAATCTGCTGGCTGCCAGAGTTCCAGAGACCTTGCCCCAGCGGGTAAATTTGACCCGTCCATCGGCCACAGAAGTCAGCGACAGGAACGGGTCTGTCGGCTGCGGCCGGGCCGGAGTTCCAGAGCCCCGGAATGGGGGCAAATCCGATCGGCCGATCAGTGCAGAATTCCCGGTGAGGTCGAGACCGGCCTCGGAGCCACATTTTAGGGGGCACTTCAGAGGAGGATTTGAAGTGCACTCTCGTAATTTTGTCCGGATTACAGGAGGTGCCGGACCACCAGTTGCCGGAGAGGGGGGAAAAAAATAAAAATAAACAGTGGTGGACCTGTATATAATGCTGTGATAAATGAACCAAAATTCCCATCTAAGGCAGACAAAAGTGCTGCAGAAACTCAGCGGGTGAGGCAGCATCTATGGAGCGAAGGAAATAGGTGACGTTTCGGGTCGAGACCTTCAACCCGAAACGTCACCTATTCCTTCGTTCCATAGATGCTGCCTCACCCGCTGAGTTTCACCAGCACTTTTGTCTACCTTCGATTTCTCCAGCATCTGCAGTTCTTTCTTAAAAACTTCCTATCGGTGTGCATTTTAAAACAAAATCACCAAGCACTACATTTTCCCAACTTGGGGTTCCCAAAACAAATTCCTAGAAGGTCTTGGTCCCAAATCCTGAATTGCAGAGCCAGGGATCTTCAGTCAGCTACTTAACTTTCCCTGAAATAAAAAGACTCTCCAAAATTGGACGAGACAAAACGGTTTTAAATATTATTCTCAAGAGAACACCCATGCTATAAAATGAATATGCAAAGGAATATCAAATACATACACAGATAGAGACGAGACCAACAAGAATAACATTCACAAATACACAAACGAGAGGCTCTGCCTTCAATGCAAAGCAATGGGTACAAGCTCAGGACTTTGGCTGGGAAGGGGGGAAATGCGGAAACGCCACACAATAAAGCACTCTAGCAGGAAGAGATAGACGCAAAATACTGGAGTTACTCAGCGGGACGTAATGAGTCAAGACCCCTCTTCAGACAAAGAGTCAGGGGAGAGGGAAACTAGAGATATGGAGGGTAGGATGTCAAAACTACAGATCAAAGAGGAGTTAAACAGCGAGTGAGGCAGCACCTATGGAGCGAAGTAAATAGGCGACATTTCGGGTCGAAACCCTTCTTCAGACTGATGTGAGGGTGGGGGGGGGGGGGGGTGGAAGAAGAAAGGAAGAGGTGGAGCCAGTGGGCTGAGGGATAGCTGAGAAGGGGAGGAGAAAGTAAGGTCTACCTGAAATTAGAGAAGTCAATGTTCATACCACTGGGTTCAAACTGTCCAAGTGAAATGAGGCGCTGCTCCTCCAGTTTACGGTGGTCCTCACTCTGGCCATGGAGGAGGCCCAGGACAGAAAGGTCGGATTCGGAATGGGAGGGGGAATTGAAGTGCTGAGCCACCGGGAGATCAGGATGATTATTGCGTACTGAGCGGAGGTGATGGGCAAAGCGATCGCCAAGCCTACGCTTGGTCTCACCGATGTAGAGCAGCTGATCTAGAGCAGCGGATGCAAGAGATGAGGTTGGAGGAGTTGCAGGTGAACCTCTGCCGGACCTGGAAAGATGGCTTGGGTCCTCGAATGGAGTCAAGGGGGGAGGTAAAGTGACAAGTGTAGCATTCCCTGCGGTTACAAGGGAAGGTGCCCGGTGAGGGGGTGGTTCGGGTGGGAAGGGACGAATTGACCAGGGAGTTACGGAGGGAGCGGTCTCCATGGAAAACTGAAAGGGGAGGAGATGGGAAGATGTGGCCAGTGGTGGGATGACGTTGGAGGCGGCAAAAATGTCGGAAGATTATTTGTTGTATGTGACGGCTGGTAGGGTGGAAGGTGAGGACAAGGGGGGATTCTGCCCTTGTTACGAGTGGGGGGGGGGGGGGGGGGGATGGGGAGTGAGAGCAGAGTCATGGGGTATAGAAGAGACCCTGGTGAGAGCCTCACCTATAGGAGAAGAGGGGAACCCCCGTTCCCTGAAGAATGAGGACATGTCCGATGGCCTGGTGTCGAACAAAGGGGCCGCTTATCAGGGGAGTGTAGAATGGTTCATTGTTGGCTGAGGGGAAGGGTAGCACACGTGGCCGTGACGGCCAGTCTGGGTTATAAAGTGGTGGTCGAGCTGGAGGAACCACACAGGGGATGAGCATAATGAAGAAGGGAGGCACTTAACCCCCTCCAAAGCTGTTCACACACAAAATGATTGCAAATTAAAAAAAGGTGTAGGCATCAAGCAGACAGAGGGTGGACTTGTGCATGCTGAAGTGTTTTATCTGCATTGCTTACCTCCCACATATCCCAAGGTATAGTCTAGCATGTTGAATGAAATACGTTAAACATGTGAATGGATAAGTCATGTTAGCAAGTATCACTTTACACCAGTACAGTTACTCCCGCCAAAGATAGACACAAAATGCTGGAGTAACTCAGCGGGACAGGCAGCATCTGTGGAGGGAAGGAATGGGTGACGTTTCGGGTCGAGATTCTTCCACAGACTGAGAGTCGGGGGAGGTTTCGCGACCCGAAACGAGTCTGAAGAGGGGTCTCGACCCGAAATGTCACCCATTCCTTCTCTCCAGAGATGTTGCCCGTCCTGCTGAGTTACTCCAGCATTTTGAGTCTCTCTTCGGTGTAAACCAGCATCTACAGTTCCTCCCTACACCTTTATTCTTGCCCTTTTTGTGGAATATATCTAGTGACAAGCTTTGCAAACATCCTAAATTGAAGGCTTTTATGTTCGTGTAATGCTGTGAATAGCGGGCAAACTAGCTTTCATAGAAAATTCAAGGCAGGTATACTTCCAGCAGTTCACTATTCTTTGTCCATTCCAAGTGTTTCTGTTGCAGCTAGACGAATAAATGCACGGGAAAAATTATTTTGAAAATCAATGTTCTAAACGCATTGTGTGAGAAGGAACTGCAGATGCTGGTTTACACCGAAGGTATAGACACAAAATGCTGGAGTAACTCAGCAGGTCTCTGGATAAAAGGAATGGGTGACGTTTTTGAGTCTGAAGAAGGGTCTTAGCCAGATAAGTCACGCGTTTCCTTCTCTCCAAAGATGCTGCCTGCACCGCTGAGTTACTCCAGCATTTTGCGTCCATCATTCTATGCGAAACGCATTGTGGAGCAATTCCCTGCAGAATACAGCTACCACCATGACAATGACAGGGTCATCAAGGAAATCAGATGAAATATCCCAAGGGTTGACTTTCCACAACTTCATGTCCGGTTGAAGAACAGATCAGAGGAAACAACAGTCTACGCTGCAAAATTAGATTTCGCAGGATGTTCGGTTGATAGGTAAACTGGCAAGGATAAAGGAAGAGAGTCACNAAAATACTGGAGTAACTCAGTGGGTCAGACAGCATCCCTGGAGAAAAGGACAAGGTAAAAAAGGGAGCTTGGGAACACATACCAGGGGCCTTGCATTAGAAACATAGAAATTAGCAGGAGCAGGCCATTCGGCCCTTCGAGCCTGCACCGCCATTCAATATGATCATGGCTGATCATCCAACTCAGTATCCTGTACCTGCCCTCTCTCCATACCCCTGATCCCTTCAGCCACAAAGGGCCACATCCAACTCCCTCTTAAACATGGCCAACGGACTGGCCTCAACTGTGGCAGAGAATTCCACAGATTCACCACTCTCTGTGTGAAAAACGATTTTCTCATCTCGGTCCTAAAAGACTTCCCCCTTATCCTTAAACTGTGACCCCTTGTCCTGGACTTCCCCAACATCGGGAACAATCTTCCTGCATCTAGCCTGTCCAACCCCTTAAGAATTTTGTAAGTCTCTATGAGATCACCCCTCAATCTTCTAAATTCCAGCGAGTACAAGCCGAGTCTATCCAGTCTTTCTTCATGTTCTTCATTGGGCACTCCGTCAAGGATTCATGCACCCATGTGGATAAATTGACTCCAAGATCCAAAGAAAGTTTAAAAAATGCAGTCAGCAAGGCTCTTGATGGAATGGTAAATAGACCAAATGATTACCATTTGAGTCTGATGGAAGGGTCTCAACCAGAAAACGTTGCCCATTTCCTTCGCTCCACAGATGCTGCCTGACCTGCTGAATTTCTCCAGCATTTTTGTCCACAAATGAATACCATAATCATTTCCACCAAGATGCAGCACAGAACACCCACAGGAGATCCTTTACACCAAGGTGATCCAAACTGGACAACTCCTCCCCCTTCTGTCATTGGGCAGACTGACTCCCCTCCTCTCCCCCACAATCTTTGAACCGTCCCCAAACCTGGACTTTCCACTCGTCACTTTAACTTCATGTTTCGTGAATCTTGATGCGTTTTTAGGACTGTTGGCTGACCAATTTCCCTCCTGGGATAAATAATGTTCTATCGTATCGTATCGTATAACGCTGCCTTGGCGTAATTCTGTGGGATCCCAGAAATAGCCGTTACACACTGGTCTGCCTTGCATCGCAGGAATGACATCGACTTGGGTGACTAATGCATGCTGACCAGATGGGGCAAGGATGAGCAGATGGGCTGAATGGCCGTGTTCCATTTCTGGATTCCTTCATTGCAAGATTTACTCAGGGTTTTGATGCTATCAGACCCACTTATCGGTGGGCTGAATGGTCTACTCCTGCACCTATTGTACACTGAAGAGATGTTGGAAATGTTTACATCAGAATGCACGTTGAGGAGATATAAAGACCGAGGGGACAGCTATCGTTAAAGACATTGATGCCATTTTCAACCATGGCCCAACCACTAACCAAACCTCTGCAGAAGATGCTGTTGAAAGCATGAATAACCTTAATACAAGCAGGTCAGTGGTGAACCCGTCACCAATTTATTGATTTGGGACGATCAGCCATGATCTCAATGAATGGCGGTGCTGTCTCGAAGGGCCGAATGGCCTCCTCCTGCACCTATTTTCGATGTTTCAATTTTAAAAAATGCCAAAGGATGGTAGGTCCAAGGCATCAGAATAAAAATTTGATCTGTTAATCTGTTCAACATCGGGAAAACATCTATTTAGATGATCATGGCATATGCCAAGATTCAGTTTTGTTTGTGTATTGAACATTCTGGGTTAATAGGCTTCCAAGTGGCACTGCACCGGGACTCGTGAAAATGCCCAACCAACCCAAGCAGTTTTTACCAGCAACTACACGCAACTTGACTTGCACAAAACTGTGATGACCACTATTGGTCAGAATATAGTCTCAGTCCACATAGAAACATAGATAGAAACATAGAAAATAGGTGCAGGAGGCCATTCGGCCCTTCGAGCCAGCACCGCCATTCACTGTGATCATGGCCGATCGTCCCCTATCAATAACCCCTGCCTGCCTTCTCCCCATATCCACTCTGCTGTTCGGTCTGCGATTTAACTTTGTTGGGTTTAGAGATACAAGCACGGAGACAGGCCCATCGAGTCCGCATCGACCGGCGATCCCCGCACACTAACACTATCCTACACGCACTAGGGACATTTTTTTTAAACATTTTTATATCAAGCCAATTAACCTACAAACCCCTGTACGTCTTTGGAGTGTGGGAGGAAACCGAAGATCTCGGAGAAAACCCGCGCGGGTCACACAGGGAACGCGCAGACAGCACCCGTGGTCAGGATCGAACCAGAGTCCCTGGCACTATCAGGCTGCCTTTTCCCCTCCCCCAAAAGGTCCTACATTTGACGGGGCTGCACAGTGATAGAGTGGCAGGGGTAGAGTTGCTGCCATACCACGCCAGGGACCAGAATTCAATCCTGTCTACGGGTGCTAGCTGTACAGTTTGTACGTTCGACCTGTGACCGCGTAGGTTTTCCTCCCACATTCCAAAGACCTGCAGGTTTGGAGGTTAAGTGCCTTCTGTAATTTGTCCCCCAGTGCGTAGGAACGAACTAGTGTACTGGTGATCATTGGTCGGCATGGACTCTGTGGGCTGGAGGTGCCCGCATCCACGCTGCATTTCTAAACCATCCTGTTGCACTAATCCACAGATTAATCTTCTAGCATCTAGCTTCAATCAGGCTGTACACGGATACAGCTCCTTCAGCTGTGACCTTCTGGGAAATCGAAAGGAGAGTGATCATTTGTTCGCCGCTCCTTCCCGAGGACATGAGAAGATTGAGGGGGGATCTTATAGAAACTTACAACATTCTTAAGGGGTTGGACAGGCTAGATGCAGGAAGATTGTTCCCGATGTTGGGGAAGTCCAGCACAAGGGGTCACAGTTTAAGGATAAGGGGAAAGTCTTTTAGGACCGAGATGAGAACAACATTTTTCACACAGAGAGTTGCTGAATATGTGGAATTCTCTGCCACAGAAGGTAGTTGAGGCCAGTTCATTGGCTATATTTAAGAGGGAGCTAGATGTGGCCCTTGTGGCTAAAGGGAACAGGGGGTATGGAGAGAAGGCAGGTAAGGGATACTGAGTTGGATGATCAGCCATGATCATATTGAATGGCGGTGCAGGCTCGAAGGGCCGAATGGCTTACTCCTGCACCTATTTTCTATGTTTCTATGTTTCTATGATAGCCTGGTGCAGCCCACAAGTAATTCTTACACCGGACCAGTAGAAGTTGTCAACTGTCCTCTACTAGCCGAGACATCCCGCATATATTGGGCTAAATTGGTTTGTCCCATATCGGGACCGGCCTTGTCCCGTATTTGATTGCTACTGCTCGGGTCGAGGGGACTGTCGGGTTGGAGCGGCGCGTCCGGCCCCGCCTCACCCGTCCCGACGTAGTGCAGCCCATGGAGTGCAGCAGCAGCAGCGCCTCGCCCGTGGCCCCGTCGGTCGGCAGCCCGGCCAGCTGTCCGACCTTCGGACCTTCGCTTACCGCCGACATCACCACCCCACACTCTCATGGCCGATGACCGGTTCATGAGTTGGATGGGGCGCCGGACTTTGCGCGCCCAGGCCAAGACTCCTCAGCTGGCCCGCCGGCTGGGCTTTGTGTGCAGTCCAGCACCCGGGCCGACTCATCATTCACCCAGCCACGGCCGAGTCGGTCAACGAATTGCCGTCGGGAACTTTTGGTCAACAACCCAGAGAGGAAATGCGGAGCTGAACAAACCTGGGAGACTGGAGAAGGTGCTCTCACTATTGGAGTAGATTCTGGCTTCAGAGGGTCAAAGTCCAAGAGGGTTCCTTCATCCTGCAGAGGCCCAGGAGCCTCAAACTAGGGGTGGAGTTTGTGTGCACAAGGGAGAGAGAGAGAGAAACAAAAGGGAAAGCAGTTTACTCCTTTGCCACAAGTTACAACATAATGAAGCACAAGCAAGCAAACATCAAAGGAGGACAAAGAAGGGAGGGATTGAACTTTTTTTTCACCTTCCATCACAGTGAGGAATGTGGAGGAGTCACTGTGGTGGATGTTCATGTTAAAATGTATTTTGTGTGCTCTGTTGCTTTTTATTGGTATGACTGTATGATAAATTAAATTCCTCGTATATTCCTCGCAAAATATACTTGGCTAATAAGATATGATTATGGTTATTACGATTATGAAAATGTGGAGATGCGCATTTTGGAGAGGAAATGCCAGTTCCGTTTAGTTTATCCTTATTGAGCCGAGGTAGAGCTAAACGCTTTTGGTGCGTGCTAACCAGTCAGCGGAAAGAAAATGCATGATCACAATCGACCCATTTACAGTGTATAGATGCATGATAAGGGAATAACATTTAGTGCCAGGGAAAGCCAGCAAGATCTGGTCAAGGAGAGTCCAAGGGTCACCAAAGATGTAGCTAGTAGTTCAGGACTGCTCTCTGCTTGTGGGAGGATGGTTCAGTTGGCTGATAATAGCTGGGGAAGAAACTGTCCTTGAATTAATCCCAACAGGGTCTATCCAAGAGGAAAATGACCAAAATCACTCCTAAAAAACATTCAATTATGGGAAGTTTGGAGGAAGGACATTCTTGCTATTGAGGGAGTGCAGCGTAGGTTCGCAAAGTTAATTCCCTGGATGGCGGGACTGTCATACGATGGAACGACTGGGCTTGTAGTCACTGGAATTTAGAAGGATGAGAGGGGATCTTACAATAACATATAAAGTTATTAAGGGATTGGACAGGCTGGATGCAGGAAACATGTTCCCGATGTTGGGGGAGTCCAGAACCAGGGGCCACAATTTAAGAATAAGGGATAGGCCATTTAGAACTGAGACGAGGAAAATGGTTTTCATCCAGAGAGTTGTGAATCTGTGGAATTCTCTGCCTCAGAAGGCAGTGGAGGCCGATTCACTGGATGCATTCAAGAGAGAGTTGGATAGAGCTCTCAGAACTAGTGGAATCCAGGGGTATGGGGAGAAGGCAGGAACGGGGTACTGATTGTGGATGATCAGCCACAATCACATTGATTGGCTTGATGGTAATTGGTAATTGATAGACACAAAATGCTGGAGTAACTCAGCGGGTCAGGCAGCATCTCTGGAGAGAAGGAATGGGTGACGTTTCGGGTCGAGACCTTTCTTCGTACTGAGAGTCAGCAGGGTTGGGGGGGGGGGGGGGGGGAACTAGAGGTAAGAAAAGGTTCAGAACAAATCAGAGCCGGCAACGATGACCAAGGAAGGGTGGAGCCCACAATGGTCCATTGTTGGCTGTGGAAGAGGTGATAACGAACGGGGATATGGACGCGAACGATATAGAACCGAGAGGAGGAAACGCTTTTTCTCACAGAGAGTTGCGAGTCTGTGGAATTGGTATAAACCAGCATCTGGTGTTCATCTGTTTGACGAAGCGTCTTGACCCGAAACATCCAGAACCAGAGCCACTGTTTAAGAATAAGGGGTACGCCATTTAGAAGCCATTGGAGCGTAATATAGATAGATAGGCGTGGACATGGTGGGCTGCAGGTCTCCATTCTGTGCCACACGACTAGGACTCATCTTAAAGTAGAGCCAAAATTGACGGTAACCATTGACCAATAAATGCAGACACATTCTTCAAACCTTAAATTCAAGTAAAACTGCCGAAGTTGAACAATCAATGAAATGAAACATTTTAAAATAAATTACGCGGCCAATCCATTCCACCTGCAATTGTTGAAATCTATTCAAGCGTAATTCATGCTGCTGAGATTCATTCAGATACTGGACTGTTGTTGGCAGTCACAGACAAAGCTTCCCGACAAATAGCCTTTAGACATTTGCAAGGCATTGCTTGCAAAGTCTGTTCTAAGTGAACATGCCAAGCATGGGTGCCAGGGGTTACGGGGAGGAGGCAGGAGAACGGGGTTGAGAGGGAAAGACAGATCAGCCATGATTGAATGGCGCTGCAGGCTCGATGGGCCGAATGGCCTACTTCTGCTCCTAGAACGTACGAGGCAAATAAAATGATTAATCAAAATTTGACACCAAATCACAAAACTTGCACAAGCAACTAAACACACAAAAATGTTTGCAAGATCTTGGGCTGCCATCCAGGCCTATACAAATGGAAAAAAGTTTTCACCGTGCATTTAAAATGCAAATCTCGTGCATTTTATTTCTGGCTGTTTGGACCGCCTGCAACTAACCTTCTGTTAGACTGCACTGGGAAGAGGAGGAGAAGGCCATTTGGCCCTTTAAGCCTGTTCCACCATTTAGCTAACCAGTATAAGAGAAAACAGATCCATAATTTAGGATAATTTAATAGACATAAAATAGACATAAAATGCTGGAGCAATTTTAAGGTGGCGCGGTGGTACTACAGTTGCTATCTAACAGCACCAGTGACCCAGGTTCGATCCTGACTAAGGATGGCGTCTGCATGGAGTTAGTACGTTCTCCCCGTGACCTGCATGGGATTTCTTCGGGAGATCCAGTTTTCTCCCACACTCCAAAGACACGCAGGTTTGTTGGCTCATTGACTCGGTAAAAATCTTAAATTGTCCCAAGTGTGTGTAGGACAGTGTTAGCGTGCAGGGGTCGCTGGCTGGCACGGACTCGGTGGGCCGAAGGGCCTCTTTCCGTGCTGCATCTCTAAACTAAACCTCAGCAGGTCAGGCAGCAGCTCTAGAGCAAAGGGATAGGTGATGTTTAGGGTCGGTCTGAAGAAGGGGTGCGACCCAAAATGTCATCTATTCCTTTTCTCCAGAGATGCTGCCTGACCCACTGAGTTACTCCAGCGTTTTGTGTCTATCTTTGGCATGAACTAGCATCTGCAGTTCCTTCCTACACAATTTAGGATACAATGACAAATAAGGAGGCAGCCCAAGATTAAATGAAACCTCCAAGACTGCTATTACTGGGTGATTTAGGCGACTAATACAAACAGTCACCTGTTAACACAAGGCATGCTTCATGCACCAACAGGTGAAGATTAGATGAAAGGGTTAACGGGTGGCAAACAGTGTTAAGATGAGGGTGATGGCGATTCACAATGGAACTGGGGGGCAAGTGTGGAAATCGCAAACCTGAGAAGGCGTCGTCACACTTATCTCTGGGATGAAATGGTCATCAAAAAGATTGAGGATATTTTCTTGCTTGATCTCCTTGGAAGGCGTGACCTTTGGAGGAGGGGGCACTGGAGGACCTTTCCTTTGCTGCACGTGCACAGAGAGACGTCAATAGCAAAAGGCAACGTGACCACAAGCTGAACATTTCCCCCACAAACATCGCTTCCGAGACCAAATCAGCAGGGAGCCGTCAAAGAGCAGAACCAGCCGACACATAAAGGCACAGATTGACATGGAAGTGGTCAGGTAAGTTGCAACTTCGCAAAACAAATAGGAAAAAAGGTACCACAGTAATACGTAGTTCAGTTCATCGCCACGTGTACCGAGGTACAGTAGAGCCCCTGTCCCACTTAGGAGACCAAAACAGCAACCTCTGGTGACCTTGCCCGCCACCCAAGGTTTCCATGAGGTCACCGGAGGTTTTGGTCACTCTCCCTAATGGTCGAGAGTGGTTTCCGCGGTGGTCGAGGCTGCGTCTAGGTTGCTGCTATTTTTGCATCATGATTAAAACCGGCCTCGACAAAAAATAGGATTCCATTTTAAAAATCGATAATTTTTTTGTTGCAGGTCTAGTCGAAGCCGGTTTTCTTCATAGTCGAGGAAGGTTTTCAACACATGCGTGGGAGGTGGTAGGAGGTTGCAGGTCACCTCGACCTTGATTTTTTTTTTTGGGTGGCGGGCAAGGTCACCAGAGGTTACTGTTTAGGTCTCCTAAGTGGGACAGGGGCTTTAGGAAGCTTTTTGTCGTGTGATATCCAGTCAGCAAAAAAGACTCTACACGATTACAATCGAGCCCCCCACAGTGTACAGATACAGAGTAAAGGGTATAATGTTTAGTTCAAGATAAGTCCAACTTAAGACAGTCTCTAACGTGGTGGTTGGTAGCTTATCATCCCACCACAAACCCCAAATCAGCGCAGCGGTAGAGTTGCTGCTTTACAGCGCCAGTAGACCAGGGTTCGATCCTGACCATGGTTGCTGTCAGTACGGATTTTGTACGATCCCCCCGTGTGTTTTCGCAAAGATCTTCAGTTTCCTCCCACACACCAATGAAGTACAGGTTTGTAGGTTAATTGGCTTGGTACAAGTGTAAATTGTCCTTAGTGTGTGTAGGATAGTGTTGGTGTGCAGGGATTGCTGGTCGGTGCGGACTCGGTGGGCCGAAGACTGTATCTCATCCATTTCTGCGCTATATCTCTAAACCCCCCCCCCCCCCCCCCCCCCCCCCCCCACTCCTCGAGACCTTTGGTTTCCTCACACACTCCAAAGACAATAGACAATAGACAATAGGTGCAGGAGTAGGCCATTCGGCCCTGCCAGCCAGCACCGCCATTCAATGTGATCATGGCTGATCATCCCCAATCAGTGCCCCGTTCCTGCCTTCTCCCCGTACCCCCTGACTCCGCTATCTTTAGGAGCCCAATCTTGCTCCCTCTTGAAAGTATCTTGAGAACCGGCCCCCACCACCCTCCGAGGCAGAGAATTCCACAGACTCACAACTCTCTGTGTGAAAAGACATACAGGTTTGTATGCTAATTGGCTTGGTATAAATGTAAATTGACCCTAATGAGTGTGTCGGAGAGTGTTAATGCGAGGGGATCGCTGGTCAGCGCGGACTTGGTGGGCCTAAGGGCCCGTTTCCCCGCTCTATCTCTAAATTAAACATTCAATTACAACAGCAGCATTCCAGACAGACATATTTTGCTATCTGCTGTCCAGTACATTAAACATCGAGTCCATTTGATTTATTGGGAATGGTAAGCTGCTGGCAGCCATGCAATAACACGCCCAACATATATAATCACCCAGTGAGAGATGGTGCATTGCACCTCCCTGTGGCACAAGGCAGACCGATGAATCACCACCGCAGGAGGGGCAGAATCACACCCACAACAGAACAATGCAACACCAGCAGACCAGTTTCCTACACTTCGGTTTACTTCGAGGTCGGTCCACAAACCACTTTTTCACCCAAGTCAGAAGTGAACCATTTCTCCCCCCAAAAAATGTAAAAACCTACTTCCCAAAATACTTGAGCCCGCCCTTCCTAATGTTCGATATTTTCTCGCTGTAGGGGGGCACGGTGGCGCAGCAGTAGAGCTGCCGCCTTATGGACGCAGGACCCGGGTTCGATCCCGACCACGGGTGCTTCTCTGTACGGAGTTTGTGCGTTCTCTCCCCATGAGGGCTTTCTCCAGGATCTCTGGTTTTCTCCCACACTCGAAAGACGTACATTGGCTTGGTAAAATTGTAAAATTGTCCCTGGAGTGTGGGGGGTAATGTTAATGTGCGGGGATCGCTGGTCGGAGCGGACTCGGTGGGCCGGAGAGCCTGTTTCCTGCGCTGTACCTCTAAACTAAACCAGTTAACGCAACTCAGTACAAGGGCCCCCGACAGTCTTTTCAGGTGAGGCAGAAGTGCACTTACATCTGCTCCAACCTCATCTACTGTATCCGCTGTTCCAGATGTGGACTCCTGTATATCGGTGAGACCAAGCACAGGCTCGGCGATCGTTTCGCTGACCACCTCTGCTCAGTCCACCACCTAAACCTACCTGATCTCCCGGTTGCAAAACACATTAACTCCCACTCCCATTCCCACACTGACCTCCACTGTCAGAATGAACAGGAACAGCACCTCATATTTCACTTGGGCAGCTTACACCCCAGCAGAATGAATATTGACTTCTCGAACTTCAAGTAACCCTTGTTTTCTCTCTTTCCCCACCCTTCCCCTTCCCAGTTCTCCGACCAGTCTGACTGTCCCTGTTTACATTTTATCTCTGCTTGCTTTGATGTTACCTTCTCCTAGTGAGCAATGATCTATTCTACATTTTTCTTGATCTTCATCCCCTTTGATGTCTCGTTCTCACACCTTGCACTTCCTTATCTCTGTAACTCCCCCTCCCCTAACTTTCAGTCTGAAGAAGGGCCTCGATGCGAAAAGTCACCCATTCATTCTCTCCAGAGATGTTGCCTGACCCATTGAATGTGGATGATCAGCTATAATCACAGTGAATAGTCGTGCTGGCTCAAAGGGCCGAATGGCCTACTCCTGCACCTATTGTCAAATAGGTGCAGGAATAGGCCATTTGGCCCTTGAGCCAGCACTGGCATTCAATGTGGTCATGGCTGATCATTCACAATCAGTACCCCGTTCCAGCCTCCTCCCCATTCCCCCAGCCCTAAGAGTTATATCTAACTCTCTTTTGAATGCATCTAGTGAATCGGCCTCCACTGCCTTCTGAGGCAGAGAATTCCACAAATTCATAACTCTGTGTGAAAAAGTTTTTCCTCATCTCAGTACCAAATGGCCTACCCCTTATTCTTAACCTGTGGCCCCTAGTTCTGAACTCCCCTAACATCGGGAACATGTTTCCTGCATCTAGCGTGTCCAATCCCTCAATGATTTTATATGTTTCTATAAGATTCCCTCTCATCCTTCTAAATTCCAGTGAATACAAGCCCAGTCACTCAATTCTTTCATCATATGACAGAATTCCCGCCATCCCGGGAATTAACCTCGTGAACCTACGCTGCGCTTCCTCAATAGCAAGAATGCCTTTCCTCAAGTTAGGAATGCCTTCCAAACAATTCCAAACAGGATTGGCCTTTAAAAATGCATACAAGTCAATTTAATCCACATGGAACCAAGTGATACCAGGAGTCGCAGCTATTTCTAAGCCTCTAGAAGTGGATTAGGCAGCTGAAGCACAGCTGAATAAGCAGAGTTATCATTCCAAATCCATTTTTAAAACTATCAAAGCCTCAACCACTGCAGCAACTGAGGGAGTTCTCGTTTTACTTTCATTGGACTTCTAGCCAACACGAAAGGTGCCAGTTGACACTACCCCAATGCATGCCTCTTGCACAGAATGCATACGTCCTGGGGCTGAAGGGCGGCACGGTGGAACAGCGGTAGAGTAGCTAACGTACAGCGCTTGCAGCGCCAGAGACACCGGTTCGATCCTGACTACGGGTGCTGTCAGCATGGAGTTTGTACGTTCTTCCCGTGACCTGTGCGGGTTTTCCTGCCACACTCCACAATTGTCCCCAGCGTGTGCAGGACAGTGTTAATGTGAGGGGATCGCTGGTCGCTGTGGACTCGGTGGGCCGAAGAGCCCGTTTCCCCTCTGTATCTCTAAACTAAACGGAGTACCACCTACTATTGGCTTTCTCCGATAACCAGCATATCCTTTCCCCTTCAAGCAGCTTCCCCTTGAATCCCACCAGCTCAACGCCTCATAGAGCCAAACATCAGATTCAAGCCGACTCTTGGGAAAGTATCTCAACCTCTCAACTTCATTTATCAGTGACCAGTGATTTAGTAAGCTTCCTCTCTGGAGAACATGAAAAGGCAACGGTTTTTTTTGGTCAGGCTCCTTCGTCAATCAGTCTGAAGGGTCCCGATCCCCAAAAACCTCTATGATACTCCAACTCCTGCTCCTCCCCTTAATTACAAAAGGTTGATAGCTTAAAGTTCCCTGGGAATTCCAGGTCAGCCAATTTACCCGCAGGGTTACCATTGCTTCATTATGCTGCTACAGCGCGGCAATGTTGGATGTAGAAATGTTGGTTCGAGCTTCTACATACCATGCATATATGGCTCGAAACAGTCAGGGGCAATATAATTGGTATGTTGTCAAGCGTGCCAAGATATGATGAAAACCTAGGTGACGATACACTGGCAGCATTAATAACCCAACTTGCAGAAAAGTAAATGTCCACTACAAGATCCCATGTTTACTCTTCAAATGATCAGTTAGGATTAGGAATACTTTACTGTCACTAGAGACTAGTCACAGTGAGATTCTTTGCTTGCATACACAATGTATCAAATAGCAGCTACCTATGGCTCTGACAAAGTTACAAAGCACGCGGCTCCCCCTTTTGTCTCCCCTTCCCCCCACCAACCTCGCCACCACAGCGGTTCCCCCACGCCGGGTCCACGTTGTCCTTTGTTTCCCACCCCCCCCCATGTCCATTGTCCTTCCCCTCCACCCTCAAGGCGGTCCTCCCATGCCGAGTCCTCCATCGTTCTTCCCCTCCCCCTCACAGTGGTCCTCTCTCCGAATCTCATCGACCGCGGGTCGACCCGCGAGGCATCGCCACCACCTCGAGGCTTCACCGCTGCCAAGGCCCCATAATCGTGAGCCTTGACCACTGCCGCCGCCGAGGCCTCGCCCCGTCGACGCCACTCTTCACGCCTCCGTAGCTTCTACCCGCAAGGCCCCGACCCGTGCCTCTACGCAGCGATCCGGCAAGGCACCTCCATAAAGGCCTCCAGTGGCGTTCCCAGCCCACAGTCGCGGCCCGCTTTAACCTATTGTTGTTACCTATAACCTATTGTTCAACAATACGTGCATCGTCTGAATGGATTGAAGTCCATAGATTTACAAATCTGTGCAGTTTCTCCGTCCCTTAGTCTTAAATTGCCAATTCCTTCTGGTACTTTGCCCCTTGGTCTCGATTCTTCAACCGAAGGAAAACGGCTTCTCCCCACCACTCTTCCAAGTGTCCACATCCGTGATTGGTTGAGGTTCAATCAGATAACCTCAGCCTATCCTCTTTATCCAGAGGGTGGTGAATCTGTGCAAGTCATTGCCACAGACAGCTGTGGAGGTCAAGTTAATGGATATTTCTATGGCAGAGAAGGGAGGGAGTGCAGCGTAGGTTTACAAGGTTAATTCCCAGGATGGCGGGACTGTCATATGCTGAGAGAATGGAGCGGCTGGGCTTGTTCACTCTGGAGTTTAGAAGGATGAGAGGATATCTTATTGAAAGATTATTAAGGATTTGGACACGCTAGAGGCAGGAAACATGTTCCCGATGTTGGGGGAGTCCAGAACTAGGGGCCACAGATTGAGAATAAGGAGTATGCCATTTAGAACGGAGACGAGGAAACACTTTTTCTCACAGAGTTGTGAGTCTGTGGAATTCTCTGCCTCAGAAAGCGGTGGAGGCCAGTTCTCTGGATACTTTCAAGAGAGAGCTAGATAGGGCTCTTAAAGATAGCGAAGTCAGGGGATATGGGGAGAAGGCAGGAACGGGGTACTGATTGTGGATGATCAGCCATGATCACATTGAATGGCGGTGCTGGCTCGAAGGGCTGAATGGCCCACTCCTGCACCTATTGTCTATTGTTAAGTACCAGACACGTGTACAGATGTTAACACGAGGAAGTGAAGGAGAAATGACTGCATTCTTCCTGCAAGACAAAAAGTCGGGGTGAGAGGGGCAAGGGGCCAACCTGCCTTACCTGGGATGGCGACCTTGGTACAGGAGGAGGAGCGTGCGTTGTGGGCACCGCAGCCACGGACACATGGTTGTCACTCTTCACCGTGGGACTACCAGGCGGAGACTCTTCCAATGGTGGCGAAGCATCGGAGACTTCGTGCTTCACCGGTGTGCTGTTGGTACAAGCAACGGTAAAAATCAAAAACCGCGCGTCAGAATAAATCCAACGCAATGCAGCCACGTGGGGCTGCAGGCTGTCGTCATCTTTCCAGTTTCCCCCTCGGACATTCGTTTGGGCTCATTAATACAGGATGGGTGCAGGCCCTTCAGCCCAACCTGCCCCTGCTGACCAAATCCCATCTACACTAGTCCGACCTGCCTGCGATCACCAACCAGCATCCTAACGCACTATGTGGAATTGGCCGCGGAATTCTCTGCCTCAGAGGGCGGTGGAGGCCGGTTCTCTGGATGCTTTCAAGAGAGAGCTAGATAGGGCTCTTAAAGATAGCGGAGTCAGGGGATATGGGGAGAAGGCAGGAACGGGGTACTGATTGTGGATGATCAGCCATGATCACATTGAATGGCGGTGCTGGCTCGAAGGGCCGAATGGCCTACTCCTGCACCAGGCACGTGCCGTCAGGTAGGCAAGGTAGGCACTGCCTACCCTGACTAAAATTATGAAATGGAAATTATTAAATATAAATAGTAAAGGCATAGGAGAATTATGCCTATCTAAAGATCGATCTCCTAGGTAGGCATAATTCTCCGTGCCTTTCATCCGCAGCGCTTGTAACACGCGAAGCTCTGTGCAGCCCACGGGCCGTCAGCGCTGCCTGAGCCGTCAGTTTCTTGGCGGATTTTCAAATATGAATTGCCATTATTTTAATAGTATCTCAGGAAATACAGAGTGAAGAATGGACTTAATGTACCAATAACGTGGTATGTGCATTTCTTGGTGCTTTATGTTTTAAATACTGTATTTCCCGGGGTGGGGGGAGAGCTCCGTTCACAGTGTTTGGGGAGTCTGGCGTTGTGAAGGAGGGGATTGGGGTCAGTAACCCACTGCCACGCTCCGGTCTGAGTGCAGGTAGATGGGACTAGGTGAGAGTAAGTGTTCAGCACGAGTAAAAGGGCCGAGATGGCCTGTTTCTGTGCTGTAATTGCTATATGGTTTTATTGTGGCCGGGGAGTGAATTAGCTTGGGTGGCTGCCGCAGCGCTCCGGGCACGGACAGCAGAACTGGCCACCACTTCCGAGGAAGGAAGCAGCTCGGGTGACTGACGCGGCCGCTGGGACCCGAAAGCAGAACCGGCTGCCACTTCAGCTGGTCCACACTCACCTCTGGCTGTGCTCTCCGTCTGAACATCTCTCACCTGCCGCTCGCCGGCCGGCTTCCCGCAAATCTTTAAATCCCGACAGCGCGTTCACAGGGACCAGTTGAGGTT
Source organism: Okamejei kenojei (assembly GCA_035221665.1). Classification (NCBI taxonomy): domain Eukaryota; kingdom Metazoa; phylum Chordata; class Chondrichthyes; order Rajiformes; family Rajidae; genus Okamejei; species Okamejei kenojei. The sequence goes on along the minus strand of CM069137.1, from coordinate 8,459,115 downwards.
ACTTGGCTGTGGGAATTTAAGTATTTGCGGGACGCGGTTGACATGAGCGAAGCCGGCGAGCGCAAGTGAGAGATGTTCAGACGAAGAGCACTGCCAGAGGTGAGCCGGCAGACAGAAGGCGCTGAAGTGGCAGCCGGTTCTGCTGTCGGTCCCGGCGGCTGCTCGCACCCGAGCTGCTTCTATCCCCGGAAGTGGCGGCCAGTTCTGCTGTCCGTGCCCGGAGCGCTGCGGCAGCGGTGAGTGAGTTACTTATATGATCTCTGACCCCCATCCTTCTCAACACTCCTGCCCCCAATGCCACTCCTGCCACCCCTGCCCACTCCTGAACGCAATGAGGTCTGAACAACAATAAAGGATACTTTGACTTTGACTCCCCGCATCTTTAACCCCTGGCACAGACTCTCCACACGCTGTGAAAGGAACTCTCCCTCCAAATGGACCCTTGAATTAGTATTGGCATTCAATAAGATGACAACTGATTCAATGTCCCAGTGTGCTCCCGTTTTTCCCACCATCTCTCCACCTGCCTTCATCCTCCATCCCCCACCCATTCAGTAATTAAAAAATGAAGGAGATTGAGAAGCCTTGGGAAAATTGAATTGTTTCTTATTTTTATTTTTTACGAAGAGAACAATCTGCGCATGCGCGGATAAGGTTTTTTTTCTATAAGCCAGCTGACTGCGTACCCTGAGTAATTACTCACGGCACGTGCCTACTCCTGCACCTATTGTCTATGGTCCATGGATAAGTTTTTAACCGAAGCCAGTAAACCTACAAAACCTGTACATCTTTGGCGTGTGGGAGGAAAGCCCCCCCGCCCGGAGAAAAACCATGCGGTCACAATAGTGACAGCATGCAAATTCCGCACTGACAGCACCCACATTGTGGATCAAATCGGGGTCTCTGGCGCTGTAAGGCAGCAACTGTGCAGCTGCGCCACCGTGCCACCCTATCGTTTCATCAAGGTATTTTTCAAGGAAACTGACAATAACCATGGTCAGCCAAAGTTAGCTCGTTTCCATTAACCTGCCCTTCCCGTCTCGCGGCCCACGTTTTCAACGAACCGCGCGTGGTCCGACATCGCAGCCAATTTAATTTCAGGCATCCAGGATTCAGAGCGAATTCCCAAAAGCTAACCGAAGTCTCCTCTGCTCAACGATCAAATAGATAGGATGGCCGTAAATAACATTGGTAGACAGGAGGGGAAAGAACAACGAGTCAATTTCCGGAAGGTTCTATCCCGCTGGGCTTTAATTAATCTTTAAAAAGGCAGTCTGCAGTGATGATGCTGAACCAAACAAAATACTTGCAACAAATACCATTCAGAGCTGAAACGGAGCAACGTGCCACCAGAGAAGATGGTACGCTGCAATCTTGCACACTCAAGGCCATCGCTGGAGTAGCATGCAGAGTTTTGGTGATGTGGTTGTGAGAATGCGCAGACAAAAGGAATCAAGATCTCCATTGAACTGGAGGAATTTAGTGGAGGAAAGATTCTACAAATCAGGCTTGTTTCCCTTGAAGCAACGGAAGCCGAGGGGCGGCACGGTGGTGAGCGGTAGAGTTGCTGCCTTACAGCGCCAGAGACCTGGGTTTGATCCACACTACGGGTGCTGTCTGTACGTTTTCCCTGCGACCGCGTGGGCTTTCTCCGGGTGCTCCGGTTTCCTCCCACACTCCAAAGACATACAGGTTTGTAGGCTAAATGGCTTGGTAAAATTGTGAATTATTCCTGGTGTTTGTAGGATAGTGCTGGTGTCCAGGACAAGGGGTCACAGTTTAAGGATAAGGGGGAAGTCTTTTAGGACCGAGATGAGAAAATCGTTTTTCACACAGAGAGTGGTGAATCTGTGGAATTCTCTGCCACAGAAGGTAGTTGAGGCCAGTTCGTTGGCCATATTTAAGAGGGAGTTGGATGTGGCCCTTGTGGCTGAAGGGATCAGGGGGTATGGAGGGAAGGCAGGTACAGGATACTGAGTTGGATGATCAGCCATGATCATATTGAATGGCGGTGCAGGCTCGAAGGTGCCGCATGGCCTACTCCTGCACCTAATTTCTATGTTTCTATGCGCGGGGGATCGCTGGTCAGCGCAGACTCGGTTGGCCGAAGGGCCAGTTTCCTCTAAACTAAAATCTCCACAAGTGTCACAAACCAAAAGTCGGCAGAAAACCAGTTCAAGTACCACAGCGCAGGAAAGCCACCAGCGAGCCAAGTTATCAACAAATCCAATAAATTCTGTAGGAAGGAACTGCAGATGCTGGTTTTAAACCGTAGATAGACACAAAAATCTGGAGTAACCCAGCAGATCAGGCAACAGTAGGTGATGTTTCGGGTCTGAAGAAGTGTCACCAATTCCTTTTCACCAGAGATGCTGCCTGACCTACTGAGTAATTCCATTTTTTTGTGTTTAATCCAAGAGATTGCTCAGTTTCAGAAGTAAAATCAGAAACACTTTGCATTAATATCCTTTCACTGAACCAACCTGGGTGCACCCTTGATTGGCAAGGCTTTGTTCACATGTTGTTGTTCCAATTGATTCATTGTATTACCGAGACCTTGGTTTAGCTGTGAAGGAACAACACAAAGGTATAATTAGCCACGAGTGATTAGGGTAGAGCGCCTCTTAACTGATACCCATGATTAGAAAAGGGAAACACAAAATGCTTGAGGAACTCAGCAAGTCAGGCAGCATCTCTGGAGAGAAGAATAGGTGTCATTTCTGGTTGGAACTCTTCTTCAGTCTGAATGTGAGGAGGTGGGGGGGGGGGGGGATAGCAGCAGATGACCTCAGGTTGGGTGGAACCCACAATGGTCCATTGTTGGCTGGGGAAGATGTGATAACAGGAGGGGAACAAGGATGCAAATGTTGGAACTGGTAGAACAACTAAGATGGGGTAAGGGATGGGGAGAATGGAGGGGAGGAAGATAGGCAATAACAGTTGTGGAGAAGGCAGGAGAATGGGTGAGGAGGGAGAGATAGATCAGCCAAGATTGAATGGCGGAGTTGCTGTCTCCTCACCTTCCTTCCTCTCCCTCAGCCCTCGGGCTCCTCCTCCTTTTTCCTTTCTTCTCCTCACCTCCAGCCCACCCCCATCAGTCTGAAGAAGGGTTTTCCTTCGCTCCATAGATGCTGCTGCATCCGCTGAGTTTCTCCAGCATTTTTGTGTACCGACGGAGTAGACTTGATGGGCCGAATGGCCTAATTCTGCTCCTATCTCTTAGGAGCCTGTGATCGTTTGATCTTTACTCATTGTGCAGAATTAATTCTGCTCCCATCGCCTATGAACTTAATAAGTGGTTAAGTGATCAATCGATTATGAATTGAAGCAGCTTTATCCAGTATCATTGGGGAGTATGGAATTCTATCAGCGGCCTCGCCCAATGCAGTGTTATAGATGCCCTTGAGGTAGACTAAAGTCATTTGGGAAAGGGTTACGGGAAAAAGACGAGGTGATTAGATAACATGCGAGGATTGTGCTGGGCATCAAACAGCAGCGTGGACCCCTTAGGTTACATAGCAGTGCAATTTATACTGGGACTTGCACGCAACAGGAGCTTAGAAAGAGGTGATTGAGGGAAGATGGAAATAAAGAAATACTTTTTGCACACTTATCACACTTCAGCGTGTAAGAAAGGACCAAGTGCAGGCTCGCCGATCATTTCACTGAACATCTCCGCTCTCTCCGTCTTAACCCCCCTGATCTCTCGGTGGCTCAGCTCTTCAACTCCCCCTCCCATTCCCACACTGGCCTTTCTGTCCTGGGCCTCCTCCATTGTCAGAGTGAGGCGCAGCGCAAATTGGAGGACCAGCTCCTCATATTTCACTTGGGCAGTTTACACCCCAGCGGTATGAACATTGACTACTCTCACTTCAGATAGCCCTTGCTTTCTCTCTCCATCCCCTCCCTCTTCCCAGTTCTCCCATCAGTCCTACTGTCTACCCTTACATTCTATCTTTGTCCCTCCTCCCCCCCCCCCCCTCCCCTGACATCAGTCTGAAGAAGGGTCTCGACCCGAAACGTCGCCCATTCCTTCTCTCCAGAGGTGATGCCTGTCCCGCTGAGTTACTCCAGCATTTTGTATCTACATTCACTTCAGTGAGACAGGTAACCACAACTGCAAAGCTCAAAGTAGTGAATTGTCACATCGGCCACGAAACAGGTCCACGAACAGCTTGTTCAATCACATGTATTCCTGTCATCATACTGACACCCATCTCTTACACAAATGGCAGCATCCTTCAGTAAATGCGTGTAAAGACACCGAAATGGAAGAACTCGACCAACGTTAGTGCTTCCCAACTTATAACATGCCGAAAATATTCACCGCCTTCTGAATTTTAAACTATTTCTGGATAAACCATGGGAAATGACATTGGTGTCGGGTCAGAAGCAGTCATTTGGTAATTTTCTTTAAATTGTACTGGAACAATGTACATGCTTTCAGCTTTTAAGAACAAGGACATTTAGTTTAAGAATAAGGAGTAAGCCATTTAGTTTAAGAATAAGGAGTAAGCCATTTAGATTAAGAATAAGGAGTAAGCCATTTTGAACGGAGACGAGGAAACACTTTTTCTCACAGAGAGTGGTGAGTCTGTGGAATTCTTTCAGAGGGCGGTGGAGGCAGGTTCTCTGGATGCTTTCAAGAGAGAGCTAGATAGGGCTCTTAAAAATAGCGGAGTCAGGGGATATGGGGAGAAGGCAGGAACAGGGTACTGATTGGGGATGATCAGCCATGATCACATTGAATGGCTCGAAGGGCCGAATGACCTACTCCTGCACCTATTGTCTTTCCACAATTTAGATACTAATCACAAAGAGTGAAAACCCTGGATAGAGTGGATGTGGAGAGGATCTGGACCAGAGGGCCCAGCCTCAGAATAAAAGGATGTACTTTTAGTAAGGACGTAAAAAGGAGTTTATTTAACGAGAGAGTGGCGAATCAGTGGAATTCATTGCCACAGATGGCTGTGTAGGCAGTCTGGGGATTTTTAAGACAGAGATTGACAGATTCTTGATTATTTACGGGTGTCTGGGGTTATGGGGAGAAGCGAAAGATAGATCAGCCACGATTGAATGGCAGAATAGACTTGATGGACAGGATGGCCCAACTCTGCTCCTACGACTTATGAATTGAAGTGATGGCAAGAGATATCTATATGCCGGTACATTTTGCACCAGTTACAATCTCCACCAAGGTCCACAATCCACGTCTCATTGGCAAATTCAGATTCTTGGCTTTCTGATCCAAATCATTAATACAATGAACAGTGGCAACACAAAACAAAGCCAGGTTAATAATTCATACCTTGCCCATCTCTTTATGAAACGTCTCTTCCAGACCAGCTATACTTTGGAATGTGTTCACATAGAAACCAACGCGACTGCGAAAGGGGGGAAAAAAGGTTTTTATTAAAAATTAGGAAAATTAACCATCGGAAATCAAAGCATCAGTGAAGTCAAGATCTGAATGAAAATCCACCAGGGGGCGCCGCACGATGGCAGCCTCGCCAACAGTCTGTCTGTCCTTTTTCGACTTTTAAAAATTATTTTTAGTATGTTTTAAAAGTATGTGTTAATGTTCTCTGGTTTGTTTTATGTGGGGGGTGGGGGTGGGGTCGGGGGAAACCTTTTTTCAATCTCTTACCTTGTTGGAGATGCGATAGTTTTTCCGGATCATATCCCCGGTCGCTCTGCGGCCTAACATCGTGCAGCTGGAGGCCTCGCACGGGACTGACTTTGAGCCCCACCGCGGGCCAAGGACTTACCACCGGAGCCCGCGATCCCTTGCCTGCGGACTTTAACATCAGGAGCTCGCAGTCTCGGGTAAGAGGCCGATGTCGGGAAGCTCCAAAAGCCGCACTACGTTCGACAAACCCCGACCCGGGGTCAGATCGCCTGGCGCGGGGAGCTGACATCCCCCCCAATGCAGGAGCTTGATCGCCCTGACGAGGAGGCCCTCCGCCGGCTACGGGAGTAAGATCGTCCCGTCAACGGAAGGTTAGAGGCCCCCGACCGCAGGAGGCCAAAGAAGTGACGAGATTGAACTTTTTATTCGCCTTCCATCACAGTGGGGAATGTGGAGGAGTCACTGTGGTGGATGTTCATGTTAAAATGTATATTGTGTGTTCGGCTGCTTCTGATTAGTATGACTAAGGCAAATCAAATTCCTGATATGTTGCAAAATATACTTCACTAATAAAGTATGATTATGACACATAGATAAATAGTTGCAGGAGTAGGCCATTTGGCCCTTCGACCCAGCACCGCCAGTGAATATGATCATCGATGATGATCCAAAATGAGTACTCTGTGCCCCCCTATCCCTTGATTCCGTTAGCCCTAAGAGCTGGATCTAACTCCCTCTTGAAAACATCCAGTAAATTGGCCTCCACTGCCTTCTGTGGCAGAGAATTCCACAGATTCATAACTCTCTGGGTAAAAAAGCTTTCCCACATCTCAGTCTTAAATGGCCTACCCCTTATTCTTAAACCTGTGACCCCTAGTTCTCGACTCCCCCAAACATGGGGAACATTTTTCCTACATCTAGCCTGCCCAATCCCTTAAGAATTTTACATGTTTCTATAAGATTCCCTCTCATCCTTCTAAATTCCAGTGAATACAAGTCCAGTGGACCCATTCTTTCATCATATGTCATCCCGCCATCCTGGGAATTAACCTGGTAAACCTACGCTGCACTCCCTCAATAGCAAGAATTCTCCTTCCTCATTCTTGAGAATGGCAAAGGTATACATGACGTTTACTGAAAAATTAGGCATGTTTCTATGATGTAGTCTCACAATCCCACATAACAGCCTCCTTGGAGGTCCCATTATTGATCGAGGAACCTGATTTGTATATCAGATCCTTGGCTTTTTCAAAATTATATCTCCCAGATCTTATAATTGACCTCTCAAACTTACATGGCCCAGTTTTGAGATCAGCCTTCACATTGTTTGTGGAGGGTTAGATCAAGCTATATCCTCACAAGGACAGAGGCATCAAGACCAATGGAAATATTTCAGAAATCATTTTTTTATTTCCAAAAATAATCCAAATAAGGCATTGTCCATAAACTTTCATGGTATTCCAATTGACGGTGCAAGGTGAAAAAAGTAACCCGTCCAGCCAAACTGTAAGCCACACAACATGCTAGAGGATCCTGGCTGGTCAGGCAGCAACTGCGGAGGGAATTGGACAGTCAATGTTTCGGGTCAAAGCCTTTCCGGCTGGTGGATTCCATCAGTCTGAAAGGTCACAACCTGAAACGTCTCGAGTCCATTCCCTCCACAGATGCAGCCTGACCCGCTGAGCACCTCATCACTGTTCTGAATCTGTGAATCTGTGAATGAGTGGTGAGTCTGTGAAATTCTCTGCCACAGAAGGTAATTGAGGCCAGTTCGTTGGCCATATTTAAGAGGGAGTTGGATGTGGCCCTTGTGGCTGAAGGGATCAGGGGGTATGGAGAGAAGGCAGGTACAGGATACTGAGTTGGATGATCAGCCATGATCATATTGAATGGCGGTGCAGGCTCGAAGGGCCGAATGGCCTACTCCTGCACCTAATTTCTATGTTTCTATGTTCTTTGCTCAAGATTCAAGTGGCACAGTGGCGCAGTGGTGGAGAGGCTGCCTTACAGCACCAGAGACCCGGGTTCGATCCTGACTTCGGGTGCTTGTCTGTTCGGAGTGTGTAGGTTCTCCCCGTGATCTGCATGGATTTTCTCCGGTTATCTCCAGTTTCCTCCCACACTCGAAAGACGTGCAGGTTTGAAGGCTAATTGGCTTGGTAAAAAAATGCAAATTGTCCCGAGTGTGTGCAGGATAGTTTTAGTGTGTGGTGCGATCTCTGGCCGGCGCGAACTCGATGGGCCAAAGGACCTGATCTCTAAACTAAAACATCTGCAGCCTAATAGCCCTGTCCGACAGTGCGAGTTCATTCCAAGATCTCTTCTGAGTTTAAAAAAAAATCAAGCTCGTGGTAAGCACAGAGAATGAACGTAGCGGGTACGTCGGAGCTCGGGGACGTCTCTTAGCGCTAACGACAGGTACTCGGGAAGACTCGCTAACGGCAGGTAAGCGCGGGAAGACTCGTGAAGGTTTTTCAACATGATGAAAAATGTCCACGAGAGCCCCGAGTACCAGCGAGTGGCCATTACCGTAAATCTCCGAGTTCGAATCAGGGCAAACTCGGGAGAGCTCTCCCTTCCATTGAACATGAAATACATTTACTGACAGACCTGACACCTACCTGTTCCATAGTGATGGCAACTCTTCCTGTAAGTCGATATTAATTTCTTCAAATACCTTCTGGGCTTTTAAAAATTCTTCTTCTGCCTTTAACACAAAAGTGTCAAGAATAGTTGGTGTTTTGTTAACAATTGAAATACTGAAATCAGAGCACTGAACAGGTCTTCTCAAGTTCATATTACTGGAGTAGAATTAGGGCATTCGGCCCATCGAGCCTACTCCGCCATTCAATCATGGCTGATCTCTGTTTCCTAATCCCATTTTCCTGCCTTCTCCCCAAAACCCTTGACACCCGTTCCAATCCAATCTATCTCTGCCTTAAAACTATCCACTGACTTGGCCTCCACAACCCTCTGTGACAATGAATTCCACAGATTAACTACCTTCTGACTAAAGAGGTTTAGTTTAGTTTAGAGATACAGAGCGGAAACAGGCCCTTCGGCCCACCGGGACTGCGCTGACCAGCGATCCCCGCACATTAACACTATCCTACACCCACTAGGGACAGTTTTTACATTTACCAAGCCAATGAACCTACAAACCTGTACGCCTTTGGAGTGTGGGTGGAAACAGAAGATCTCGGAAATAAACCCTCGCAGGTCACGGGGAGAAGGTACAGACAGCGCCCGTAGTCTGGATCGATCCCGGGTCTCCAGCGCTGCATTCGCTGTAAGGCAGCAACTCTACCGCTGCGCCACCTTGCCCGCCCTGTTCCTCTCACCTCCTTTCTAAAAGAGCACTCTTTCATTCTGATGGGCCTGTCCCACTTGGAGATTTTTTAGGCAACTGCCGGCGACTGTCATAGTCGAAGCGGGTTCGCCGAAAAACGGGCGACAACCTACGCCGTCCTGGTGGCCAACCTACGACAGCAACTACGCAGGAGAAGTCAAGCTATGCTCATTGGCGTCAAACCCACTGTCACCAAAAATTTTTCAACACGTTGAAAATTTAGCAGCGACCAGAAAGACGCTACGACTTTTTGCGCGCCTGAGGAGACTACTCACGGTGACACCGGCGAACATGTGGCAACACACTAGTCGCCTGTAGGTGCCTAAAAAAAAAAATCGCTTAAGTGGGACAGGCCCGTGTGGCGGTGACCTCTGGTCCTAGACTCTCCCACCAGTGGAAACATCCTTTCCATATCCACATTGAACAATTGTTTGATCAAGGTTGGTACAAGGCAAGATCTAGAACGGCACGGTGGCGCAGGAGCTGAGTCATTGCCTTATAGCGCCAGGGACCCGGGTTCGATCCCGGCTACGGGCACTGTTCGTGCAGAGTTTGCACGTCCTCCCTGTGACCGCGTAGGTTTTCTCCGGCTGCTCTGGTTTGCTCCCACATTCCGAACACGTGCAGGTTTGGAGGTTAATTGGTTTCTGTAAATTGTAAATTGTCCCCCGTGCGTAGGACAGTCCAAGTGTCCGGGGGGCTCGCTGGTCCGCGCGGACTCAGTGGGCTGAAGGACCCGTTTCCAACTTGTGTCCCAAAGACTAGAGTAAAATCTATGCCCATCATGAAATCATAGTCTGAATGCATGATCGATTCAGTCTCAATCCTGCATATAACCCCGCAGATGAACACTGCTGATGAACGTTGGCTGAACTGGAGATGTCTCAACCAACATCGAACTGGGTCGGGCGATCAAGGGTGACAATGCACAAGCGGGACTGCATCGAGGGTACAACAACCTGTGGCTGCGGCACACAGACCCAGGCAATGCAACACCCACTGCAATGCCCATTGCTGGATGATCCATGTAATACGCAGACCTTGCACGCAACACTCCAATAGTGCGACGATGTGTACAGCAGTGGCGAGCCACTATATAGCATAAGGACACGAACGAAGAAGAACCCCACAGAAAAAAGGCTGGGACAATTTGGAGAATGTTTGCTTTGGAAAAACAGTTAGTCCCACACAAACCAACCTCCCATCCATTGACTCCATTTATACCTCAAGCTGCCTCAGCAAGGCCTGCAGCACAATCAAGGACGAGTCGCACCCTGGCCACTCCTTCTTCTCCCTTCTCCCATCAGGCAAAAGGTGTAGAAGTGTGAAAACGCACACCTCCAGATTCGGGGACAGTTTCTTCCCAGCTTTTATCAGGCAACTGAACCATCCTCCCACAGTCCTGAACTGCTATCTACATCATTGGTGACCCTTGGACCATATTTTATCGGACTTTACCTTGCACTAAACGTTATTCCCTTATCATGTGTCTGTACATTATGAATGGCTCAATTGCAATCATGTACTGCCTTTCTGCTGACTGGTTGACACACAACATAAGCTTGTCGCTGTACCTTGGTACACGTGACAATAAACTAAAAACTGCAACTAAAAACGGAAACGAACCCCAATACTTTAACAGTTGACATGCTTACTACTACAGCGCTATCACGGGAGCTGACGGAGGATTCCAAAAATGAAAGGGCAGCATCATGAGAATCCATAAAGGATTCCAAAAAGGACCACAAATTTAGTCAATTAGGTCAACAGCGGGGCTCCCAGTCTGAAGAAGGGTTCCGACCCAAAACATCACCTATCCTTTTCAGGTGCTGCCTGACCCGCTTAGTTTACTCCAGGACTTTAAGGCTAACTTCAGCATCACTAAAGATATAGCAACACTAAAGTGGCAAATACGCCCCGCTGTCGCACTAGTCCATTCAGAACCCACATCATGGCTGATCATTGTCAACATGCTACAGCTCTTCTCTCCACAGGCATCACACCTAGACTATCAATCTGGGCTGGCTCAAAGCCTTTGGCTTGATAATTAAGCAGAAGGATGGAAGATAAAACTAGCCGAGGGATAATAGACAATAGACAATAGGTGCAGGGGTAGGCCATTCGGCCCTTTGAGCCAGCACCACCATTCAATGTGATCATGGCTGATCATCCACAATCAGTACCCCGTTCCTGCCTTTTCTCCATATCCCTTGATTCCGTTAGCCCTCAGAGCTCTATCTAACTCTCTCTTGAAAGCATCAGAGAACCAGCCTCCACCGCCCTCTGAGGCAGGGAATTCCACGCACTCACAACTCTCTGTGTGAAAAAGTTTTCCCTCATATAGAGATACAAGGAACTGCAGATCTTGAGCAAAAACACAAAAGTGCTGGAGTAACCCAGTGGGTTGGGCAGTACATGTCTGCCGATGACACATTCGGACTCAGACATGGATATTAAAGGGATATGCGCCAAATGCGGGCAGGTGGGACCAGAGTAGAATGTATTCTTGGACATCATTGACAAGTTGGGCTGAAGGCCTGTTTCTGTGCTATATGACTCGGTAGAGACCGACCCAAAACATTGCCTCTCCATTTTCCCCGCAGATGCTGCCTGACCTGCTGAGTTATTCCAGCACTGTGTTTTGGCCTAATCTAATAGATACATAGAAACATAGAAACATAGCAATTAGGTGCAGGAGCAGGCCATTCGGCCCTTCGAGCCTGCACCGCCATTCAATACGATCATGGCTGATCATCCAACTCAGTATCCAGTACCTGCCTTCTCTCCATACCCCCTGATCCCTTCAGCCACAAGGGCCACATCCAACTCCCTCTTAAATATGGCCAACAAACTGGCCTCAACTACCTTCTGTGGCAGAGAATTCCACAGATTCACCACTCTCTGTGTGAAAAACGATTTTCTCATCTCGGTCCAAAAAGACTTCCCCCTTATCCTTAAACTGTGACCCCTTGTCCTGGACTTCCCCAACATCGGGAACAATCTTCCTGCATCTAGCCTGTCCAACCCCTTAAGAATTTTGTAAGTCTCTATGAGATCACCCCTCAATCTTCTAAATTCCAGCGAGTACAAGCCAAGTCTATCCAGTCTTTCTTCATATGGAAGTCGTGCCATCCCAGTTCATCACAGTTACCGAATTAGACAGAGATCACCACGCTGCAGCCACCCAAACCAAATTCATTTTCAAATCGAAAAGGTAGACGACACTCTTGGGTGTTCCATAAGGAACTGGAATTTCCTTTTCTGTCTAGCATGCATGACGAACTTGCATACCACAAAGTTAGAACACAAGACAGCAGTGCGTTTCTACCCTGCAAAAGTTTAACTTTTAGTCTAGTTTAGAGATATAGCGCGGAAGCAGGCCCTCTAGCCCACCGGGTCTGAGCCAACCAGCGATCCCTGCACATTAACACTATCTTACACACACTGGGGACAATTTACATTTACACCAAGCCAATTAACCTACAAATCGGCACGTCTTTTATGAGCCTCCATAAATACATGGACAATAGGTGCAGGAGTAGGCCATTCAGCCCTTCGAGCCAGCAGCGCCATTCAATGTGATCATGGCTGATCATCCACAATTAGTGCCCCGTTCCCGCCTTCTCCCCATACCCCTTGATTCCGCTAGCCCTAAGAGCTCTATCTAACTCTCTTTTGAATGCATCCAGTGAATCGGCCTCCACTGCCTTCTGTGGCAGAGAATTCCACAAATTCACAACTCCGTGAGAAAACGTTTTTCCTCATCTCCGTTCTATATGGCCTAACCGTTATTCTTAAACTGTGACCCCTGGTTCTGGATTCCCATACATCGGGAACTTGCTTCCTGCATCTAGCGTGTCCAATCCCTAAATAGTTTTATATGTTTCCATAACATCACCTCTCATCTCTACTGCAGTTGTACAGGAGGTTCTACTGCAGTTGTACAGGGTCTTGGTGAGGCCACACCTGGAGTATTGCGTGCAGTTTTGGTCTCCTAATCTGAGGAAAGCCATAGAGTTCACCAGGAGTACAGAGAAGAGAGGTTCACCAGACTAAAAAATTTTTGATTCAGAAGGTTAAGGGGGACTGGGTGGCACGATACTTCCAATGAGGGTAGGAAGATATGAAGAATTAAAAGATGGATAGGTGGACTGGTTGGCTTGTACTCGCTGGAATTTAGAAGATCGATCGATTCATAGAGACTTACAACTCTTAAGGGGTTGGACAGGCTAGATGCAGGAAGATTGTTCCCGATTTTGGGGAAGTCCAGGACAAGGGGTCACAGTTTAAGGATAAGGGGGAAGTCTTTTAGGACCAAGATGAGAAAATCGTTTTTCACACAGAGAGTGGTGAATCTGTGGAATTCTCTGCCACAGAAGGTAGTTGAGGCAAGTTTGTTGGCTATATTTAAGAGGGAGTTGGATGTGGCCCTTGTGGCTGAAGTGATCAGGGGGTATGGAGAGAAGGCAGGTACAGGATACTGAGTTGGATGATCAGCCATGATCATATTGAATGGCGGTGCAGGCTCGAAGAGCCGAATGGCCTGCTCCTGCACCTAATTTCTATGTTTCTATGTTTCTAAATTCCAGCGAACACAAGCCCCGCCGCTCCATTCTTTCATCATATGACAGTCCCGCCATCCCGGGAATTAAATTTGTCATGGAGGTCACGCTTCAGCCTATTTCCAAAGGAAATAACCCTGGCCCAGTTAATCTTTCGTTTTAACCACAACCCTCCATTCTAGGGAAGATCCCAGAATTTTTTTTCCTTTGTGCACTCTATTGTCACCACATCCTTCCTGCAGCATAACTGGAACGTAACACAGTATTCCAAGTGCAGTCCAATACTTCATACAGCTGTAATATAACATTGCAACTTAATACTCAACGTCTCCGCTTAGGAAGGCAAGCATACCAAATGACTTTTTCACTCCCTGATCCAACTTTCAGGCAGCTGCTACAGATATGCATTCTAGGTCTTTTGCACATCAGTGCTCCCAAGATACCTACCATTTAGTTTAACTTTGACCATTTCTCCTATTACATTTCCATAATAATTAAACATGCCGAGAATAGACTTCAGAGATACAACGGGTAAATAGCCCCTTTGGCCCACCGAGTACCCACCATCCAGCGTTCCCCGTTCACTGATACTATCCTACATGCTCGGGACAATTTTACAATGTCGCCAAAACCCATTCAGCCTACAAACCTGCACATCTCTGGAGTGTGGGAGGAAACCCGAGCATTGCTATTGAGGGAGTGCAGCGCAGGTTTACAAGGTTAATTCCCGGGATGGCAGGACTGTCATATGCTGAGAGAATGGAGCGGCTGGGCTTGTACACTCTGGAGTTTAGAAGGATGAGAGGGAATCTCATTGAAACATATAAGATTGTTAAGGGTTTGTACACGCTAGAGGCAGGAAACATGTTCCCGATGTTGGGGGAGTCCAGAACCAGGGGCCACAGTTTAAGAATAAGGAGTAAGCCATTTAGAATGGAGACAAGAAAACACGAGAGTGGTGAGTCTGTGGAATTCTCTACCTCAGATGGCAGTAGAGGCAGGTTCTCTGGATGCTTTCAAGAGAGAGCTAGATTGGGCTCTTAAAAATAGTGAATAGGGGAGAATGCAGGAACGGGGTACTGATTGGGGATGATCAGCCATGAATGGCGGTGCTGGCTCGAAGGGCCGAAGGGCCTACTCCTGCACCTATTGTCACCCAGAGAAAACCCTTGCGGGTCATGGGGAGAGCACACAGACAGCACCCCTAGTCAGGATCGAACCCGGGTCTCCGGCGCTGTGAGGCAGCAACTCTACCGCTGCGCCTCCGTGTCGCCCCAAATAGAGTGGCAACTTGCCATTATCTGATCACCCCCTATTACTGTAGAAGGAGGTGGACAGTTCGAGGCTAATGTACAGTGGTTTGCTGTTCCAAGCCCAAACTGGATCAGAGTCAGACTGCAGCCTCCTAACTCATCCTCAATTAAATATGGTCAACCCACATGAAAAACTGGTGCAAAAGCAAATAGGTAACAGGAAGAGCTATCCGATCTGGTGCTCAACGTTTCTCGTTATTGGTCGACAGCCGCGCTGAGCCCGACTTAAACGGCCCAATAATGCGAGTGGCGGAACAATACAAAATGTTGAACCTTGCGTTGTACAGAGCTCTGTCTTCGGATAGGTACCCCCAACAGCACACGGAGCTGCTCCCTTCCATGGGAAAAATTCACATGCTACCATTCTGGGAATCTGTGACATTGCAGTGTCCTTCGGGAAACAGGGGGGGACCAGATCAATATTCAATTCATTATAAGCGACAGTCGTTATAAAGGCACGGTGGCGCACCAATAGAGTTGCTGTCTTACAGAGCCAGAGACCCGGGTTCAATTCCGACTACGGGTGCTGTATGTACCAATAGACAATAGGTGCAGGAGTAGGCCATTCGGCCCCTCGAGCCAGCACCGCCATTCAATGTGATCATGGCTGATCACCCACAATCAGTAGTACCCCGTTCCTGCCTTCTCCCCATATCCCCTGACTCCGCTATCTTTAAGAGCTCTATCCAACTCTCTCTTGAAAGCATCCAGAGAACGGACCTCCACACACAGGCAGAGAATTCCACTGACTCACAACTCTGTGTGGAAAAAGTTTTTCCTCATCTCCGTTCTAAATGGCTTACCCCATATTCTTAAACTGTGGCCCTGGTTCTGGACTTCCCCAAACATCGGGAACATGTTTCCTGCCTCTAGCGTGTCCAAACCCTTAATAATCTTATATGTTTCAATAAGATCCCCTCTCATCCTTTTAATTTCCAGAGTGTACAAGCCCAGCCGCTCCATTCCATCAACATATGACAGTCCCGCCATCCCGGGATTTAACATGGTGAACCTACGCTGCACTGCCTCAATAGCAAAATGTTGTATGTTCTTCCTGTGATCCATGTGGGTTCTCTCTGGGTGCTCTGGTTTCCTCCCACACTCCAAACACATACAGGTTTGTTGGCTAATTGGCCTGATAAAGTTCTAAATTGTCCCTTAAATTGCGTGTAGGATAGTGTTAATGTGTGGGGATCACTGGTCGGCATGGACCTGGTATTGACTGTAGCAAGTCAAGAGTGTTTTATTGTCATATGTGCCAGATAGAACAATAAAATCCTTACTTACTGAGTCGGAAGGAACTGCAGATGCTGGTTTAAACCAAAGATAAGACACAAAAAGCTGGAGTAACTCAGCGTGACAGACAGCATCGCTGGAGAGCAGGAATGGGGTCTCTCAAGGGATGCTGCCTGTCCCGCTGAGGTACTCAAGACGGGCCTCGACCCAAAACGTCACTTCCTTCGCTCCAGAGATGCTGCCTGTCCCGCTGAGCTACTCCAACTTTTTGCCTTCTTACTTACTGCACTGTACCTCTAAATCTAAAAAAGACAGAAGATGAAGGCAATGATCTCTCAGCAATAAACCATTTACCCAGGAGGAAGGAAACAAAAAAAAAAATGCGCAGAGGGAAAATCAATGTCGACCAACAACAACAATTAAAAACACACACTCCCTACATGCTCCAAGAGGCTTCACAGCGTTACAAGCACAGCACGATCACATCGATAGTTATAAACTAAAGCCACAGACATTTCACACCAACTAAGGCCGCAAAGGGAGCAACGTGGTCACCTGGTTTCGGAGCAGATTTGACTGTGCGACGATATGTGCCACCAGTTTTCCCTGACACCATTGTGGCGCAGCTTTCTCGAACAACGAGACAGGCTGGGGTGCGGAAGACAATATATTAAAAAAAAAAGCACACAGAGATTACAGCAAGGGCAGGCGAGTTGGGGGGGGGGGGGGGGGGGGGGGGGGGGGGGGGGGAGGTTTTAAGGGGAATTGAAGTGCAGCGAGGCGGGAAACAACGTTTGTTAATCAACGAGTGCAGCTAAAACCAGATATATTTCCCAGCCACATTCAAGAGGTCAGCTGCAAGGAAGAGTTAGAAAGACAGAAACGCACACAGTTAGTCACAGCAAGTTATCAATGACAACAATGGAGGGAGGCAGGGGACGCAGGGCTTGGGGAAACAAACCAGGATCCAAGATGGCCGACATTGCTCTCTTGACCCTATGTGAACGAAGGGACTTGCAGAGTTCAACAAGAAGAGAAGTGGCTTGTGTCGACATGTAAAGGATTGGATTTTAGATGTTTGTGTCCAAATGTTGCATTAAGTTTAACTGAAGTGGGACAGGTTTGGAGGGGTATGGACCAAACACGGGGCAGGTGGGACTAGTGTAGCTGGGACAAGCTGGCCGGTGTGGGCAAGTTGGGCCAAAGGGCCCGTTTCCACACTGTATCCTCTATGAAGCGCTCCTGGCTCTTAGCCGACTCGAGGAATATAGAAGAGGGCTGGCGGGAAGAAACAAAAGGCAAAGAACGTGGAACTTTGAATGCCAATAAACAGGCAAGAACACAAGACTGTTTTACACAATAAAAAGTTTGAAACTTGCAAACAAATTCATGCTGACTCCTGCTGTCCATGAATGAGGAAATGAACTGGGATAACTCCACAGGAAACAAAAAAATGTTCAAAAATCATAAATTCCCCACATAACTGACTGCACATGAAATGATAATGAACAATTCTATTTAATATAGTGTGTTCAGCTTGAAAAAGGTTCTCAACCCAAAATGACACCCATTCCCCCTCTCCGGAGATGCTGTCTGTCCCGCCCGCTGAAATACTCCAGCATTTTGTGTTTATCTTCAATTCTATTTCACTGGTAGGAACATATTGAAATGGGACTAATCTTCAGACAAATCGGTGTTTAAGAAGGAACTGCAGATGCTGGAAAAATCGAAGGTAGACAAAAATGCTGGAGTAAGTCAGCGGGTGAGGCAGCATCTATGGAGCTAAGGAATAGGTGACATTTCGGTCGAGACCCTTCTTCAGACTGATGTGGGTGGGGTGGGGGGGGCGGGAAGAAGAAAGGAAGGGGAGGAGACAGTGGGCTGCGGGAGAGCTGGGAAGGGGAGGGGAAAGTGGGAGAAAGCAAGGACTACCTGAAATTGGAAAAGTTAATGTTCATAGTTTACACCCCAGCGATATGAACATTGACTTCTCCAATTTCAGGTAGTCCTTGCTTTCTCTCCTTCTCCTCCCCTTCCCAGCTCTCCCCGCAGCCCTCTGTCTCCGTCTCTTCCTTTCTTCTTTCCGCCCCCCCCACCCCCCACCCCACATCAGTCTGAAGAAGGGTCTCGACCGAAATGTCACCTATTTCCTTTGCTCCATAGATGCTGCCTCACCCGCTGAGTTTCTCCAGTTTTTTTGTCTACCTTCAGAAGAATCAAGTTCAGTTCATGGCAAAAAGTGTTTCTCACTGACTTCAACAAGAAGTTAACATCATGCGAGCAACATACTTTGTGGACGCAAATTACCAACAGGGCAATAAATGTCAGGGGCATCAAGAGCGTGGATAGAAAAAGACGAACCTTGGTCAGAGTTCATGGCTCACCGAAAGCGGGTAGGGACATGAAGGCAGCATTCGGCCTGCTTACCTTCACAGGCAGAGGCATTGAATAGAGATTGGGACATACAAAAAAATAGATCAGACAGCACTTGGAGTATCATGTACAGTTCAGGTCACCCCACCACAGGAAGTCAGCAGGAGCAATAGAGTGCAGAAGAGATTCGCCAGGAGGTTGACTGGAATAGAGGGCTTTACTCATACGGAACGCTTTCATAGCCTGGGATTATTCTCATTGTAAAATAGGAGGCTGAGGGATGACTGCAGATGGATCCGATGTACTAACTCTCCTCTCCTTTGCTCTATCCATTGTACTCGAGTTTAAATTAATTGTATCAATCTATTGTGTATCTGCTCTGTTTGGTTTGCATACAAAACAAAGCCTTACATTGTACCTCAATAGATGTGATGTCAAACCTATATTGAGACATACCCTTACTGGTATACAAAAAAAAGAGGGACATGGAGAGATGGATAATCAATTCTCAAATGAGAGGACATAGATTTAATGTGAGGGGAGAAATTTAAAGGAGAACCCAAGGCGGCGTGGTGGCTCAGCGGTAGAGTTACAGCGCCAGGGACCCAGGTTCGATCCTGACTACGGGTGCTGCCTGCGCGGAGTTTGTACGTTCTCCCCATGACCTGCGTGGGTTTTCTCCGAGAACTTCGGTTTCCTCCCACACTTCCAAAGAGGTACAGCTTTGTAGGTTAAATGGCATGATGTAAGTGTTAACAAAAAAAAAATGTCCCCAGTGTGTGTGTGTGGGGACAGCTGGCCGGTGCGAACGCGACGGGCCGAAGGGCCTGTTCCGACGCTCTATCCCTAAATCAAGGGTTCACAACCTGGGCTCAATTTGGTGATTCTGGATTTGTACATGTTTTTTTCTCTTGACTGACGGTGTTTGGTTCTGGTATACCGGTATCTGTTCATCATTAGTTGTTCATAAATAAGTGAAATAACATTGTTATGTTCTATTAAAAGTTGCCAGGGGTAAACGGGACGAAAAAAGTTGGGAACCTCTGCCCTAAACTAACCTAAAACGACAACCAAGGGACAGGTTTTTCAGATTGCGATGGTTGTGCAGCTGTGAAAGATGTAGACACACACACACACACACAATTACAATGTTAAATGACATTTGGACAATACATGGATTGGGAAGGCACAGAAGGTTACAGGCAGAATGCAGGCAAGTGGGAGAATAGATAGGCACCACGGCTAGCATGGACGACTTGGGCTGAATGGCCTGTTTGCATTGTACAATGATGACTCTCTAGATCATTGCGAGGTCTGGCATTCCACCTTCAGATTTTCTTCTCTTCTGGCAAGTTGAGGATTTCCACTCCACAAGTTAAAATGGAGCTACCTCTTTTATTCAACTTACTGCAAGTAACTTTCAGGATTATTATTTTTTTTTTAAAAGGCTGGGACAAAATAATTACTGCTCAGTAACATCTGGCATTCCCCATGTTCCAAACATAGCATCTCTAGTCTTATGCCGCCCGCAAATTCTTCTATTGTGATACTAACAACCACATTGAGTCATGGACACCAAATGCAAGTCCATGACTCTCCAGTTAATAAATAGATTAGCCACTTGTGTAGGAAGGAACTGCAGATGCGGGTTTACACCGAAGACAAACACAAATGCTGGAGTAACTCAGCGGGACAGGCAGCATCTCTGGCGAGAAGCAATGTGCGACCTTTCGGTTCGAGACCCTTCTTCAGACTGAGAAACATAGAAAATAGGTGCAGGAGGAGGCCATTTGGCCCTTCGAGCCAGCATCGCCATTCATCGTGATCAAGAATCAGGGGAGAGGGCGACACAGAGGTGTGGAAGGGTGTGGTGTGAAAATGTGACATCAAAGAAGATCAAGGAATATATCGAACAGATCATTGTTAGCAAGGGGAAGATGACAACAAAGCAAACAGAGATAAAATATATTCAGGGGGACCGGTCTGAAGAAGGGTCTCGACCTGAAACATCACTCGTTCCTTCTCTCCAGAGATGCTGCCTGTCCCGCTGAGTTACTCCAGCATTTTGTGTCTGTAATCAGGGAGAAAGTCAGACTGGTCTGAGAATTGGGAAGGGGGAGGGAAAGCAAGGGTTGCTTGAAGCTAGATAAGTTGATATTCATACCGCTGGGGTGTAAGTTGCCCAAGCAAAATATGAGGTGCTGTTCCTCCAATTTGCATTGGGCCTCACTCTGACAATGGAGGAGGCCCAGGACAGAAAGATCAGTGTGGGAATGACCTTTCTTCAGCTTCTTCCGACCAGAAGGAGGGTCTCGACCCGAAACATCACCCATTACTTCTCTCCAGAGATGCTGCCTGTCCCGTTGAGTTACTCCCAACAAATTGTGTCTGTCTTAGGTTAACCACTTGTTGAGACCGGTCTGCCAGCATTGTCAAAGTGACCAAGCATTGCGCTGTAGTTCCAATTAAGGTGGGGGGGGGGGAAATGGAGAGAAACCATTTCTTCTTCAAAGCTAGAGATAGCAGAACCTGGCAGAAAGGATGGAATAATTCTTTAAGCAGGGAGGTAAAAATCTGGGGTGCAGCACTGAAAGGGTGGGGAGGATGGAGTCAGTCTTGAAAAGATTCAAAAGTTGGCTAAATTGCTGACAACAAAAGTCTGCAGAGTTGTCAAAATGGCTCTTCCAAAAAAAAAGCGTGGATTATAACTGACTTTTTTTTTTACACAGTCGTACAGTAACAATACCTTGGCCATTTTTCCATCATCTTTCTTCTTTGCACCTTGGAGAGATTCGTAATGATGTCTGGCACTATCGTAATCGACAAGCTTCCTCCCACGCTTTGCTATGCGAGTCTGCAAAAGAAAGCGGGCAGTGACAAACGTTTTGCCGGGAAAAGAAACGACGCAAGATTGGCCGCACGGTGGCTCAGCGGTAGAGTCGCTGCCTGCCAGTGCCAGGGACCCGGGTTTGACCCTGTCTGCGGGTGCTTGCCTGTACGGAGACTTCCGAGGGGCAAGGGGGCTGATTATCTCAAGGTGCTCTCGTATTTTTCTTCTGTATTAACCGGAGAGCGGGAGAGTCTAGAACTAGAGGTCAAAGCCTCAGAATTAAAGGGCGTTCTTTTTCGGAAGGAGATGAGGAGAAATTTCTTTAGTCAGAGGGTGGTGGATCTGTGGAATTCTTTGCCACAGAAGGCTGTGGAGGCCAAGTCAGTGGATACTTTTAAGGGAGAGGTAGATAGATTCTTGATTAGTACGGGTGTCAGAGGTTATGGGGAGAAGGCAGGAGAATGGGGTTCGGAGGGAGAGATAGATCAGCCATGATTGAATGGTGGAGTAGACTTGAATTGCCGAATGGCCTAATTCCACTCCTATCCCTTATGACCTTAACGGAGGGGCCGGACCACCAGGTGCCAGAACCTTGATGGTGGACCTGTATTTTGTCGACCCAATGTTTTTTGTAGCATAGAAACCAGGATTGCTAACAGAGAAGGTCTGTGTCAGTACAGAGTCATCGTGGCATCTCCAAACTGTTCTATAACTAATGGATAATGTTAATTGAAAAGAAATGACACCCACAGAACTCCACCCTCCAAAACCCATCCTCATCCCATCATGTTGGTCATCCAAGGCAGGCAAACTCCCTCCCCCCCCCCCCTTCCCGGTCTGCATTTCTGGTTTCTTGTCTAAAAACCCAGGCATCTTGGGCAGTGCGGTGGCGTAGCAGTCGAGCAGCTGCCTTACAGAGCCAGAGACCCGGGTACGATCCACGATCCAGTGACCAGCGTGGGATTAGAACGGCGTCAAGGCTTATGGGGAGAAGGCAGGAAAACGGGATTAGGAAGGCAGGAGCCAGCCATGATTTGAATGGCGGAGCAGACTAAATGGGCCAAGTGGCCTAATTCTACTCCTATAACTTGCGAAGACTTGTTCAGGGCTCTGATTTCACTGTTACGATTGTCAACAAAATACCAACTATTCTTGATACCTTTGTCATGAAGGCAGAAGAAGAATTTTTAAAAGACCAGAAGGTATTTGAAGAAATTAATATCGACTTGCAGGAAGAGTTGCCATCACTATGGAACAGGTAGGTGTCAGGTCTGTCGGCAAGTGTACTTCATGTTAAATGGAAAGGACGCGTAAAGATGCAGACTGGCCAAGAATTTGTTGGTCAGCGCAGACTCGATGGGCCGAAGGGCCTGTTTCCGCGCTGTATCTCTAAACTAAAACTAAATTCTGCTCATCCCTCCCGAAACAATAAACAAAACCCCAACCATTCTTTCCCCAATCCAACTTGTCCTTGACAGGAGGCTCACATTAAGTCCATCTTTTCATAGTTTTATTCCCCATAACTTTAGTTACTCCGCAAAAAAAAAAACAATGTACTGTAAAAAAATATATAGCGGTCAGGATTGTGTGAGATGTGAGATTTTAGTCATTTTAAAAGCCAAAAGCAAATGACAAATGAAAGTCCAAAGCAGAAGGACAAATGGAATAACTCACTTTGATATCTGGAAACTGGCCAAGGTAAGTGTCTAACGTCAGGAGAGCTTGATCCACCAGCTTCTGATGATAATCGGTCCAGAGAAGGTCGGCACTCTGCAAGAGAGGATCATTGCAGAAGAGAGACATCAAGTATCAAAATGATAGGATGTGACAATGATAATATCACGACCAAACCACAAGGCCACTTAATGTCCAATGATCTACTTCAACATCTGTTTCCACTCCATTTAGATGTATGCGCATCTTCAATATGTTCACTCAGTTGTCCCTGGGATGGTGGATCCAGTTCTCTCAATGGTGTTTTTCCACATACCCAGTCTAAGTGGCTGACCAATGGAGACTATTGCCCCTAGCTCAGAGGAGCTAGTGTGAAGAAATACCCCCTTTGCTTCCCGTCAAGTGAAACATTAAAATATAATTAAAATACGAGTATTAAACTATAATGAGGTCATCTCTTGAAAATTACACCCTGATAATGGAGTTTTGACCCCTATCCCACCGCAGAAAAACCAGCAATACACTAAAAATAAAGAGTCATAGAGTGATTCAGTGTGGAAGCAGGCCTTTGGCCCGCTCACCCACACCGGCCAACAGTGTCCCAGCTACACCAGTCCCACTTGCCTGCGCTTGGTCCATATCCCTCCAAACCATATACCAGTCTAACTGTTTGTTAAACGATGGGATAGTCCCAGCCTCAACTACCTCCCCTAGCAGCTTGTTCCATACACTCACCACCCTTTGTGTGCAAAAGTTATCCCTGATTCCCATTAAATCTTGAACCTGTGTCCTCTGGTCCTTGATTCCCCAACACCAGGCAAATGACTGTGCATCTACCCGATCTATTCCTCTATAAGATCTCCCCTCATCCTCCTGCACTCGATGGAATAGAGACACAGCCTATTCAAGTGTGTCTATATCCCATAGACCATGTATGTACACAATAAATAATCAGATAAAGTGCAATAGTAATAATAGACTGTTATTGTTCAGAGCTTGAGTGATGTTGAGTTTAATAGCCTGATGGCTGTCGGGAAGAAGCTGTTCTTGAACCTGGATGTTCCAGATTTCAAGCTCCTGTACCTTCTTCCCGATGGCAACGGTGAGATGAGTGTGTGGCCGGGATGGTGCGGGTCTTTGATGATGCTGGCTGCCTTTGAGGCAGCGACTGCGATAGATCCCTTCGATGGTGGGGAGGCTAGAGCCGATGATGGACTGGGCAGTGGTCACAACTTTCTGCATTATTTTCCGCTCGTGGACACTCAAGTTGCCGAACCAAGCCCGATGCAGCCAGTCGGAATGCTCTCTTCTGTGCACCTGTAGAAGTTCGAGCGAGTCCTCCTTGACATACCGACTCTCTGTAATCTTCTCAGGAGGTAGAGTCTCTGATGTGTCTTCTTTACCATTGCTGGGACAAGGAAAGATTTTTGGAAATATGCACTCCCAGGAATTTGAAGTTCTTGACCCTTTCCACCATCGTCCCGTTGATATAAACGGGATTGTGGGTCACTATCCTACCCCTTCCAAAGTTCACAATCAGTTCCTTGGTTTTGCTGATGTTGAGAACCAGGTTGTTGTGCTGGCACCATTTGGTCAATCGGTCGATCTTACTTCTATACTCTGATTCATCACCATCAGTGATTCGTCCCACAACAGTGGTGTCGTCGGCGAACTTGATGATGGAGTTCGCACTATGTCCGGCTACACAGTCATGAGTATAGAGTGAGTACAGCAGGGGGCTGAGCACGCAGCCTTGAGGTGCTCCCGTGCTGATAGTTATCGAGGATGACACATTTCCACCAATACAGACCGACTGTTGTCTGTGGATGAGGAAGTCGAGGATCCAATTGTAGAGTGATGCGCAGAGACCCAAATTCGTGAACTTGGTAACCAGCTTGGAGGGAACCTCTCCCTGTAGCTCACACCCTCTAGTCCTGGCAACATCCTCGTAAATCACTTGCAACATTCACCTGGTCAGTCATAATGTGGTCTCTTGACACTACATAAGGCACAAACGGAACATCCGCTATTAGATGTGGAGAAAGGAACTGTAGGTAGACACAAAATGCTGGAGTAACTCAGCGGGACAAGCAGCATTTCCAGACCGAAGGAATGGGTGATGTTTCGGGTCGAGACCCTTCTTCAGACCCATTCCTTCTCTCCAGAGATGCTGCCTGTCCCGCTGAGTGACTCCAGCATTTTGTGTCTTCCTTCGATTTAATCCAGCATCTGCAGTTCTTTCTTGCACAAGGAACTGCAGATACTGGCTTACACCGAAGATAAGACACAAAATGCTAGAGTAACAGGCAGCATCTCTGGAGAGAAGGAAAGGGGAATTCTTTCTACCCAGAGATGCTGCCTGTCCCGCTGAGCTACTCCAGCATTTTGTGTCTATCCGCATTTAGATATTGTCTTTTCGCACCATTCTTCTTTTTTTTTTAATACACGCCAGTTAAGTTCTTCGTATGAATTGTTCCACTAATATTGGACTTGCTACAAAATGGAAGGCAAGGCAGCCGTGGCAAACTGACACTTTAGCAGTGATGCGTGGGTGGAAAAATGAGCAGCATTCGGGGCATTCAAAGACTGACCTCTGAGATGGTGTGCACAGTTTCTTTGCCAACCCAGTCCGGCTCGTATATCTCCTCCAGCAATTCAGACAACTTCTTGGTGGCTTCATGCATAGCTTAAGAAACAAAAATCAACCCACATCAATAGACAATAGGTGCAGGAGTAGGCCGTTAGGCCCGTCGAGCCAGCACCGCCATTCAACATGATCATGGCTGAACATCCCCAATCAGTACCCCGTTCCTGCCTTCTCCCCATATCCTCTGACTCCGCTATCTTTAAGAGCCCTATCTAACTCTCTAGAGAACCGGCCTCCACCGCCTCTGAGGCAGAGAATTCCACAAACTCACAATTCTCCGTGAGAAAAAGTGTTTCCTCGACTCCGTTCTAAATGGCTTACCCCTTATTCTTAAACTGTGGCCCCTTTTCTGGACTCTCCCAACATCGGGAACATGTTTCCTGCCTCTAGCGTGTCCAAATCCTTAATAATCTTATATGTTTCAATAAGATCCCCTCTCATCCTTCTAAATTCAAGAGTATACAAGCCCAGCCACTCCATTCTCTCAGCGTATGACAGGGAATTAACCTTGTAAACCTACATGCTTTTATAGTTACCATGAACAGACAAACAAAAATCTGTAAATATTAGGGTGGCACGGTGGTGCGCTGGCCTTCCAGCGCCAGAGATCCGGGTTCAATCCTGAGTACGGGTATGGGCGCTGCCTGTACTGGGTTTCTATGGTCTCCCCGTGGCCGCGTGGGTTTTCTCCGGGTGCTCCGGTTTCCTCCCACACTCCACACACGTACAGGTTTGTAGGTTAATTGGCTTTGGTAAACTGTTGTGAAATTGTCCTGAGTGTGTGTAGGTTAGTGTAGGGGGTGATCACTGGTCAGCGTGGGACAAAGGGCGTGTTCCCACCCTGTATCTCAGCAGTCTAAAAGCCTCGTGTAAAAAAAGGATTTTGATATCGCAGACACACAATGAAATTACATAAATGTTCTTAGCCAGTAAAATCAACTCCAGGCAGCTCCTCGTATTATACTTATTATATTATGCAGGACAACACGTTCATAAGTGATATTAGGCCATTCAGCCCATCAAGTCGTCTGCGCCATTCAATCTATCTTCCCCTCTTAACCCCATACGCGTGCCTTCTCTCCATAACCCCTGACACCCACACTAATCAAGAATCTATCTCTGCCTTAAATATATCCATTGACTTGGCCTCCACAGCCTTCTGTGGCAACAAATTCCACAGATTCACCACCCTCTGACTAAAGAAATTCCTCCTCATCTCCTTTCTAAAGTAACGTCCTTTTATTCTGAGGCTGTGACCTCTCGTCCTAGACTCTCCCACTAGTGGAAGCATCCTCTCCACATCCACTCTATCCAGGCCTTTCACTATTCAATAAGTTTTAACAAGACCCTCCCCCCCCACTCTCATCCTTCTCAACTCCAGTGAGTACAGGCCCAGTGCAGTCAAATGCTCATATGTTAACCCACTCTTTTCTGGGATAATTCTCATAAATGGATGCAGGGTTACAAAAGCTCTCACCTTTCACAGAAGTCAGGTACGTCCGTAGATCCTTCTGCAGTTTAGATCCTTCAGTCTATGAGAAATAAAATGAAAAGTACATTTGTCCAACTACAATATTTCTAATTGCTGCAATTGCACTCAGTAAAATTGCACATTAAACAAATAGCCAGATGCCGATCCACAAGACTTCAAATTCTCACAATATCCTCCCCACAATGGTGGCAGAGGAGTAGAGTTGCAGTCTACAGCGCCAGGAACCCGGGTTCCATCCTGACTGTGGGTAGTTATCTGTCGTTCTCCCCATGACCTACGTTGGTTTGCTTCCATTTCCTCCCACGCTCCAAACACGTCGGGGTTTGTAGGTTAATTGGTTTTGGTATCATTGTAAATTGGTGTGTGTGTGTGTGTGTGTGTGTGTGTGTGTGTGTGTGTGTGTGTGTGTGTGTGTGTGTGTGTGTGTGTGTGTGTGTGTGTGTGTGTGTGTGTGTGTGTGTGTGTGTGTGTGTGTGTGTGTGTGTGTGTGTGTGTGTGTGTGTGTGTGTGTGTGTGTGTGTGTGTGTGTGTGTGAGTGAGATAGTGTAGGAAGGAACTGCAGATGCTGTTTTAAACCTAAGATAGACACAAAATACTGGAGTAACTCAGCAGGACAGGCAGCATCTCTGGATTGAAGGAATGGGTGACGTTTCACGCCAAGACCCTTCTTCAGACTGGAGTCCGAAGAAGGGTCTCTATTCCAAACAACACCCATTCCTTCTCTCCAGAGATGCTGCCTGTCCCGCAGAGTTACTCCAGCATTTTGTGTCTATCTTCATGTGCAGGATAGTGTTTGTTTGCGGGGATCGCTGGTCCTCACGGACTCGGTTAGGCCAAAGGGCCTGTTTCCGCACGGTATCTCCCAACTAAACAGCAAACGAATGAACACATTTTACACCGCCATCGGAACGACAAAAATCCATTGTTTGCATTCGGGTGGCTGAAGTGCCCCGAGTCTTCAAGCTCAATTCTGATTCTTTCCTTGTTTCACGCAGATGTTCCAATTATCCGATTCAAGTAACAGTGCCGGTGCTGCTGCTGCATAAGCACCAGTGGCCCAGGTTCTATCACAACCTCACATGCTGTTTGTGCAGAGTTTGTACGTTCTCCCTGTGACCACATTGGTTTCCTGCGGATCCTCCGGTTTCCTCCCGCTCCAAAGCACTATCTTTCCCTCCCAATCCAAAGATGTGCGCGCTTTGCGGGGTTAAGTGGCCTCTGTACATTGTCCCTAGTTGCAGGGATAACAGGGATAATGTGGGATTGTGAATATGCAGGGATGGGGAAGCTTTGGGAATGGGAGGTAACTGTTCTTCTTCTTCTTGCGTGTGGCGTGCACAGCCTAACGTTGCAGGACAACTTGTTCTATTTGACCTTACTTGATTGTGCGCGCCAGGTTGATTGCGTTCGTCGAAACAGGGCGGACCACGTGAAGGTCGCAATCACCCGCCCCAAAGGTAACTGTTGAGAATAGGCTTCACCGGTGGTGACATCACAGGGTGGAGACTCCCAATTCCTGGAAATCATGTGACCCATTTGTCGCCATCAAGTCTCGACCCCGGAAGAAGTTTCTGTTCTGTTTCTTTGTACTGACAACTGTTATGTATCTGTGATGGGGCTAAAAGGGTTGCCGCCCACTGTATTTCCCTGCCGCTGGATATCTGTACAAATAGGCGATCGGTTGGTTGGCGCGTGTCGTCTTTCTTCTCTGTTCTATCTGCGCCAGTCCGCTGAGGGCTCGAGTGAGTGGATCAGAAATCGTCCCCACGGTGAATAAAGGGTTTGGACTACACAGTATTCAAACCAGTGCTTTTACTGACCCAGACTGGGTGGGTAAAAGAACCGGAATCACCAGGATTACAGATGTCAAGTCAAGTCACTTATATTTCTATAGCACATTTAAAAAACAACTCTCGTTTGTGAAAGTTCTTTACATTGGTGGAGGTACTAACATTATACAACAGTGGTTCATAAATTAAGTACATACATAAATACATACATATAGCCCTCCCTCAGAGGACATCAAGAAAGGCTTGAGAGTAGAGATGAGTTTTAAGTCTCGACTTAAAAGGAGTCGATGGAGGGGGCAGTTCTGATGGGAAGAGGGATGTTGTTCCACAGTCTAGGAGCTGCAAAGGTCGCCCCTGAGATTACGCCTAGACCGCGGGATGTTCATAAGTCGGACGATCTGAGGGACCTGGAGGTGGTGTGGTGGGTAAGCAGACTTTTGATGTAGGTGGGGGCATAAAAGAGGATCTTGTATTCGGAACTGCACAGGCAGCCAGTGGAGAGAGGCCAGGATCGGGGTGATGTGGTCCCTGTTTCGGGTGCCCGTCAGGAGTCTGGCTGCGGCGTTTTGGACCAGTTGCAGGCGGGACAGGGAAGATTGGCTGATGCCAGTGTAGAGGGAGTTGCAGTAATCTAGGCGAGAGGAGATAAATGCGTGGATGATCTTTTCGAGGTCTGGAAGAATTGTTATCTGTGATTGTTATCAAGATGTAGTGTGAACGGGCGTCGTGGACCTGGTGGGTCAGAGGGCTGTATCGCTGAACGGAGGAGCTCTGTGCATGTGACTCGCTGCAGAGGAAAACTGACTGCAACAATCCCCGAATGACAATACCGAATCATTTTGGGACCATCCACAAAATTGTAAAGGAAATGAGAATCATTCAGCGTCACCATCAAGATTAACCTGATATTTAATTCACCACCGCTTACCAGTTGCCGATTGAAGTTCTGCACACACTGCTCAAATTGCTCATCTTTCGTCTCATCAGCCTTGCCCAGCTTCTGAAGGACCTGCGAATCGTAAAGGAGAGTAAATGAGAAGTATGTCAGGGTGAGGGGGGGGGGGGGGGGGGGGGGGGGGGGTGGTTCCATTGAAGAGGATCGAACACGTTCAGTTGAGTCAAAGCAGCAGACAATTCATATCAATGGAGACGAAATATTAATGTACACACCTGAAAGCTGGGGAAAATATAATCAAAGCCAACAGTGTAACCTGCAGAGAATGCAGGACACAAAGACATAAGTGATTGGAGTAGAATGAAGCCATTGGGACCATCAAGTCCACTCCACCATTCAATCATGGCTGATCTATCATTCCCTCTCAACCCAATTCTCCTGCCTTCGCTCCATATCCGATGACACCCGCACTAGTCAAGAATCTATCAATCTCCGCCTTAAAACTATCCATTGACTTGGCCTACACAGACGTTTGTGGCCATGAATTCCACAGATGCACCACCCTCTGACTAAGGAAATTTCTACACATCTCCTTTCTAACGGCACGCCCTTTTATTCTGAGGCTGTGGTCTCGGGTCCTAGACTCTTCCACTAGTGGAAACATCCTCTCCACATTCAGGGCGTTCACTATTCACTAAGTTTCAATGAGGTGTCCCCCCCACCTCATCCTTCTAAACTCCAAACAGATCAAGCAGCATCTATGGAGGGAGACATAATTAATTTTTCAGATTGATGACCTCCAATATATTTTCAGCCTTGGCTTTCACTTCATACTTTCAACACAAGTTTTTTCAGGTCATATCAAGGCCACTACTACTTTTTTAGTTTAGTTGCCTGTAGAGATACAGCTCGGAAACACCAACCAGCGATCCATACACCCTAACACTATCCTACGCACACTAGGGACAATTTACATTTATACCAAGCCAATTAAACGACAAACCTGTATGTGCAAGGTTTAGTCCTAAGATCTCGGACTAAACCTACGCATGTCACGGGGAGAACGTACAAACTCCGTATAGACAGCACCCGTAGCCAGGATTGAACCCGGGTCTCTGGCGCTGTAAGGCAGCAACTCATTCGCTGCGCCACCTATACAACCGTAAATGTGTAGCGAGGAACTGCACATGGTGGTTGACACCGAAGATAGACGCAAAAAGCTGGAGTGACACATCAGGTCAGGCAGCATCTCTGGAGAGTAGGAATGGGTGATGTATCGGGTCGAGACCCTCCTTCAGACTCAGAATTAAGGGAAAGGGAAATGAGAGATACAGACGGTGATATAGAGAGATACACAACAAATGAACGAAAGATATGCAAAAAAGTAAAGATGAAAAAATGAACAGTTCATAGTTAGCTGTGGGTTAGGTGAAAACAAGTTAAAGACAATGAAACTGAACAGGGCGACAGTGAGAAGAGAGGGAGGATGGGAGGAGAGAGGGAGAGAGGGAGAGGGAGAGAGGGAGAGAGAGTGGAGGAGAGAGGGGAGAGTGGGAGAGAGAGAGAGAGAGAGGGAGAGAGGGAGAGTGAGGAGGGAGAGAGAGTGGGAGAGTGGGAGAGTGGGAGAGTGGGAGAGAGAGAGAGAGAGAGAGAGAGAGGAGAGAGCGCGCAAGGGTCACTTGAAGTTACAGAAATCAATATTCATACCGCTGGATTGTAAGCTGCCCAAGCAAAATATGAGCTGCTGCTCCTCCATGAATTACATAAATATTAAGGCTAATTGCCAGGTCCATATACTAAAACATAGAAAATAGGTGTTGGAAGAGACCATTTGGCCCTTCGAGCCTGCACCGCCATTCATTGTGTTCATGGCTGATCATCCACAATCAGTAAAACCGTGCCTGCCTTCTCCCCATATCCTTTGATTCCACAAGCCCCTAGAGCTCTATCTAACTCTCTTTTAAATTCATCCAATGAATTGGCCTCCACTGCCTTCTGTGGCAAAGAATTCCACAATTTCACAACTCTCTGGGTTAAGTTTAGTTTAGAGATACAGCGCGGAAACTGCCGACCAGCGAAAGAAACTGAAGATCTCGGAGAAAACCCACGCAGGTCAAGGGGAGAACGTGCAAACTCCGTACAGACAGCACCCGTAGTCGGGATCGAACCCGGGTCTCCGGCGCTGCGTTCGCTGTAAGGCAGCAACTCTACCGCTGCGCCACCGTGAAAGATTTTTTTTTCGCATCTCGGTTTAAAAATGACCGCCCCTTTATTCTTAGACCGTGGCCCCTGGTTCTGGGCTCCCCTATCATTGGGAACAATAGAAGTAGGAGATTTATTTGTGAACATTTACGCAGCACTGAGATAAGTAGTGTTCGTGTCACTGGGCCGAACTAAGATTTGGCCAATCGACCTCAACAGAAACTGTCAACCAAACACCAGACAGGAAGCGCATCAGATACTGAACAGACTGGTTTAGCACTAAGGGCAGCTGCAACATCCTTGTAGTTATCACAGCGATGCTCGACTGGTTTAGGCAGTGGGCTAGCAACTGTCGAGTGTATTTGGGCTGAAAACGAGCAGAGGTATATATTCCGGTTAATGGATGTACAATAAGATATTCAACATAAATTGCTGGAGCAACTCAGCGGGACAGGCAGCATCTCTGGAGCGAAGGAATGGGTGACGTTTCAGGTCGAGACCTTTCTTCAGACCGGTTAGGGATAAGGGAAACGGGAGATAAAGCTGGTGTTGGACAGATATCTCCAGTGGTAAAGCTTGCTTTAATGCACTAGACGTTTAGACTTTAGAAACATAGAAAATAGGTGGAGGAGGCCATTCGGCCCTTCGAGCCTGCAGAGCAGGGGTTCCCAACCCGTTTCGTCCCGTTTACCCCTGGCAACTTTAATAGCACATAGCAATGTTATTTCACTTATTTATGAACAACTAACGATGAACAGATGCCAGTATACCAGAACCAAACACAGTCAGTCAATGAGAAAAAATATGTACAAATCCAGAATCAACAAATGTACCCCCTGGGGTAAACCGCCAGTCCATCATCGGCTCTGACCTCCCTTCCATCAAGGGGATCTATCGCAGTCGCTGCCTCAAAAAGGCTGGCAGTATCATCAAGGACCCACACCATCCTGGCCACTCACTCATCTCCCCGCTACCTTCAGGTAGAAGGTACAGGAGCCTGAAGGCTGCAACGACCAGGTTCAGGAATAGCTACTTCCCCACAGCCATCAGGCTATTAAACTCGGCTCGGACAAAACTCTGAACGTTAATTGCCCATTATCTGTTTATTTGCACTTCATCAGTTTATTTATTGGTGAATGTGTGGAATTCCCTGCCACAGAGGGCAGTGGAGGCCAAATCACTGGATGGATTTAAGAGAGAGTTAGTTAGAGGTCTAGGGGCTGGTGGAATCAAGGGATATGGGGAGGAGGCAAGCACGGTTTATTGATTGGGGACGATCAGCCATGATCACAATGAATGGCCTCCTCCTGCACCTATTTTCTATGTTTATTCATGTGCGTATATTTTTATATAATGGTATATGGACACACTGATCTGTTCTGTAGTCATGCCTACTACGTTCTGTTGTGCTGAAGCAAGGCAATAATTTCATTGTCCTAGCAGGGACACCTGACAATAAACTCTCGTGAATCTTGAAATTTAGCCCAGGTTGGGAACCGTTGCTTTAGAGATACAGCATGGAAACAGGCCCATCGACCCACGAGTCTGTGCCGACCAACATTCACCCCGTACACAAGCACTGTCCCACACATCGGGGACAATTTCCAATCCTTTTTTTTTAACCGAAGGCAATTAAACCACACACTTCTTCGTCTTTGTGGAGTGTGTGAAGAAACGGGAGCACCCGGCAAAAACCCACGGAGAGAACGTGCACACTCCGTACAGACCACGGCCTTGCTTGGGAACGAACCAGGGTCTCTGGCGCCCTCTCATTCAGCAACTCTACCGCTGCCCATGGTTAAAGGTTGTTAAATAAACGCCACTCCAGTGGTAAACCTTGCTGTGCACCTCACTAGTACAAACATAAGCGTTTTAGAGTTTAGATACACAGCGTGGAAATCAGGGCCTTCAGCCCACCGAGTCCATACAGACCATCAGAGTATCCAGTGAGAACCTGCACCATGAAAGGGAGAATGTAAAACTACACATGGTCAGCACCCATTGTCAACGTTGACCCCAGGTCTCCGGTGCTGTGAGGCAGCAATTCTACCGTTATGTCACGTTAAATATTTTGTTTAGTTTAGAGATACAACGCGAATACAGGCCCAGCGGCCCTACAGATCAGGCCGACCAGCGACCCCCGCACATTAACACTATCCTACGCCCTTTTGTACAATCACCAAGCCTAATACATATCTACCCTCAACTCACACATGTCACGGGGAGAACGTACAAACTCCGCACAGACAGCACCCGTAGTTGGGATCGAACCCGGGCGCTCGCTGTACGGCAGCAACTCTACCGCTGTGCAACTATGCTGTCCTTAATGTGTTAATCAATTGTGGGAGCAGCATCAAGAATGAAGAGTTGAACTAAACTAACCCGCATGCATTTTTGGCAACTATCTGTTTTACATTTTGACCCAATACCAGAAATCCTGATCTTAAAGAGATGGATAAGAATCACTCATGGAAGTGGTGCAAAATAAATCCCATTATTCCATTGGGTGGAGAATGGGGTTAAAAGGGAAAGATAGATCAGCCATGATTGAATGGCGGAGTAGACTTGATGGGCCAAATAGACTAAAACTGATCCTATCACTTATGAACTATGAATTATAAAATTGCTGATAATACTTTTTTTTTTAAAGTACTATTGGTCTTAGAAATCTCAACACCTTCATTTCAAACCATTCTGAAGTGCAAGCTAGGAAATAGTAATAATATGGACCAGCCTGACTATGGCAGGTAGGCAAAAATGGTGGAAGAACTCAGCGGGTGAGGCAGCATCCATGGAGAGAAGGAATAGGCAATGTTGCGGGTCGAGACCCTTCTTCAGACCCTTCAGTTTGAAGGAGGGTCTCGGCTCGAAACGTCGTCTATTCCTTGTCTCCATAGATGCTGCCTCCCCTGCTGAGTTCCTCCAGCATTTTTGTCTACCTTCGATTTTTCCAGCATCTGCAGTTCTTTCTTAAACAGCCAGATTATGGCAGTATGTTTAGCAGGACAGGTTTTGGGTCACCATGAGATCAATATAGAATAGAAGACTACAACACAGGCCCTTCGGGCCACAATGTCCACACTGAACATGATGCCATGACCAGAAGGTTGCGGAGGCCAAGTCAATGGATATTTGTTTGACGGCAGAGATAGATAGATTCTTGATTAGCCCGGGTGTCAAGGGTTAGGAGGGAGAGATAGATCCGCCATAATTGAATTGCGGAGTAGGCAAATGGCCTCATTCTGCTCCTATCACTGATGAACCTAGGACCAACTCTCATCTGCCTGCACATAATCAATACCCCTCCACCCCATGCATCTATCCAAAGGTCTCTTAAATCCCACCAACGCTATATGGTTTGCTGCTGACATTCCGAGACCTGGGATGCCACCCGGCATGCTTCAAGTTCCCATCACTATTTATATTTCCACTGCAAGTTTTTAGCTTGTTGCGTTGAATTACATTTCCCCATGGTGGCATTCAATTCAACGAAAGCTGGAAAGTTACTAAAACGAATCTAAAAAAATACAGAACCACCAGACAGTTATAGAAGCTTTTCACTGTACCTCAGTACACGTGGCAATAAACTAAACTGAAACATTTCGTTTTGCTGAAGCTTCCCACAGAAAACAATGCCATCACGGTTTGCACAACCCCTTATAGATGTGTATAAGATCATGAGAGGAATAGATCAGGCAGATAGATGCACAGTCTCCTGCCCAGAGTAGGTGAATCAAGGACCAGAGCACATAGGTTTAAGGTGAAGGGGAAAAGAGTTAATAGGAACCTTTTTGCAACAAAAGGTGGTGGGTGCATGGAACAAGCTGCCAGAGGAGGTTGTTGAGGCTAAGACAATCCCAATGTTTACGAAGCAAGCCGTTAAATAGAGGATAGACACAAAAAGCTGGAGTAACTCAGCTGGATCTCTGGAGAGAAGGAATGGGTGACGTTTTGGGGCGAGACTCTTCTTCAGACTTTGTGTCCATCTTTGGTTTAAACCACCATCTGTAGTTCCGTCCTACACACTTTAAGAAGCCGTGTACATGGATAGGACAGGTTTGGAGGGATACAGACCAAATCCTGGCAGGTGGGACTAGTGCTGGTGGGACATGTTGGCCCGTGTGGGCAAGTTGGGCCGAAGGGCCTGTTTCCATGCTCTATGAGTCTAACCCCTGACTGATAGGGTGGTTGAAGAATTGATTTGTTTTATCGTTTCTTTTAGTATCACATGTACTGAGGTACAGTGAAAAACGTTTGTGGTGTGTTAGCCAGTCAGTGGAAAGACTGAACATGTTTACAATCGAGTCACCGACAGTGTACACAGGGTAATGGGAATAACATTTAATGCAGGATAGAGCCCAGTGGAGTCCGACTAAAGATAGTCTGAGGGTGTCCAATGAGGTAGATAGTAGTTCAGGACTGCTCTCCAATTGTTGTTGGTAGGATGGTTCAGTTGCCTGATAACAGCTGGGAAGAAACTGTCCCTGAATCTGGAGGTGTGTGTTTTCACACTTCTTTACCTTTTGCCTGATGGGAGAGGGGAGAAGAGGGACTGATGTTCATACTAGTTCACTGCACCAAGGTGCTGATCCCAAATCCCAAATATCAGCCTGAATTTAAAGTAAATTTGCAAGAGACAAAACACAAGGGAGGGCTCCATTTCAGCCCTGCAGTAGTCGATTGTATCCCTCAGTATCACTTCGCTCTCCGTACAGATCAGTGGGAAAGCAAGTCATCGGTGATGACCTTGCATCCCGCAGATTTCCAGAGCTCTGCTGAATCAGCACAAACCTGCTTCCTGTTTCAACATTTCTAATTAAATCCAAGAAAGACTGCCCACAGAACCCAATGATAGCCAACATCAGGGCGAAATTAGACTCGAGGATCATCCCAATAACTTAAAAGGCCTGGATAGAGTGGATGTGAAGAGGGCGTTTCCACTAGTGGGAGAGTCTAGGACCAGAGGTCATAGCCTCAGAATTAAAGGACGTTCCTTTAGGAAGGAAGACAAAAATGCTGGAGAAACTCAGCGGGTGAGGCAACATCTATGGAGCGAAGGAAATAGGCAACGTTTCGGGTCGAGACTTTTCTTCAGACTGATTTCCTTCTCTCCGTAGATGCTGCCTCACCCGCTGAATTTCTCCAGCATTTTTGACTATCTTTGATTTTCCAGCATCTGCAGTTCCTTCTTAAACGTTTCCTTTAGGAAGGAGATTTTCAGTTTAGTTTCGAGATACAGCATGCAAACATGCTGAAACATGGAAACACCGACCAACGATCCCCATACACTGACGCCATCCTACACCCAGGGACAATTGACATTTTACACCAAGCCAATTAACCTACAAACCTGTGCGTCTTTGGAGTGTGGGTGGTGACCGAAGATCTCTGGGAAAACCCACGTGGTCACTGGGAGAACGTGCAAACTCCGTACGGACAGCGCCCATAGTGGGGATCGAGCCCGGGTCTCTGCCCCTGCAAGCAGCGAAAGGCAGCAACTCTACCGCTGCGCCACCATGCCAACAAGATGAGGAGGAATTACTTTAGTCAGGGGTGGTGGATCTGGAAATCATTGCCACAGAAGGCTGTGGAGGCTAAAGTCAATGGATATTTTTAAGGCAGAGATAGATTCTCAATGTACGGGTGTCAGGGGTTATGGGGAGAAGGCAGGAGATGGAGGTTAAGAGTAAGAGACAGATCAGCCATGAGTGCATGGCGGATTGAATAGCCATACATCAACTAACCTTGGTTACTGTGCAGAGGAATACCTCCGGATGCTGGTTTACACGGAAGATGGACACAAAATGTTGGAGTAATTCAACTGGTCAGGTAGCATCTCTGGAGGAAAGGAGTAGGTGACGGTTCAGGTCGGAAACGGGGTGGGAGATTGCAACCTTCACGTGGTCCGCCCTGTTTCGACAAATGCAATCAACCCGGCGTGCACCATCAAATAAGACCAAGTAGAACAAGTTGTCCGACAACTTTAGGCTGTGCACGCCATACGCAAGAAGAAGAAGGAGGTCGGAAACGAAGGAAGAAAGATTCCAACTCCTTCTTCTTCTTCTTCTTTCGTGTGGCGTGCACAGCCTAAAGTTGTCGGACAACTTGTTCTATTTGATCTTCCCTTTGTGCACATTAGTTGATTGCATTAGTCGAAACTTGAAGTTTGCAATCTTCCACCCCGTTCCAACCCCTGAAACATCACCTATCCTCCTTCTCCAGAGAGAATGGAGCAGCTGGGCTTGTACACTCTGGAGTTTAGAAGGATGAGAGGGCATCTCATTGAAACATATCAGATTGTTAAGGGCTTGGACACACTGGAGGCAGGAAACACGTTCCCGATGTTGGGGGAGTCCAGAACCAGGGGCCACAGTTTAAGAATAAGGAGTAAGCCATTTAGAACAGAGACGAGGAAACACTTTTGTCTCACAGAGAGTGGTGAGTGTGGAATTCTCTGCCTCAGAGGGCGGTGGAGGCTGGTTCTCTGGATGCTTTCAAGAGAGTGCTAGATAGGGCTCTTAAAAAATAGCGGAGTCAGGGGATATGGGGAGACGGC
Source organism: Okamejei kenojei (assembly GCA_035221665.1). Classification (NCBI taxonomy): domain Eukaryota; kingdom Metazoa; phylum Chordata; class Chondrichthyes; order Rajiformes; family Rajidae; genus Okamejei; species Okamejei kenojei. Next base: position 8,420,567 of record CM069137.1, on the reverse strand, counting down.
AGGAACGGGGTACTGATTGGGGATGATCAGCCATGATCACATTGAATGGCGGTGCTGGCTCGAAGGGCCAAATGGCCTACTCCTGCCCCTATTGTCTATTGTCTATTACCTGACCCACTGTGTTACTCCAGCATTTTGAGTCCAACCTTGGTTACCTTCAGATCTAACGGTCCTACACAGCATTGATCAGCCTCTTGTTTGGTCCATACACAATGTACGTCCTGTCCTTTTCATTGCCGCCCTTGAATTTGTGAACTTGTGATGACCCCCTAATTAAAACTCAAAGATAGACAACTTGCTGGAGTAACTCTGCAGGTCAGGTAGCATCTATGGAGAAAAAGGATAGGTGATGTTTTGGGTCAGAACCCTTCTTCAGACTTGAAATAGTCTGAAGAAGGGTCCCAACCCAAAATATCACCTATCCTTTTTCTCCAGAGATGCTGCCTGACCCACTGAGTTGCTCCAGCACTATGTGTCTAGCTTTGGTATAAACCAGCAGGTACAGTTCTTTGATCTACCAATTAAAACTCATCCTACCCCCACCCAATCTCCATAGTCCACCACATCTCCTCCGGCCTTGGAACAGTCAGGATCTTCACATGCCACCAATTGGCAGCCTGATAGTTTCCAAAATGTAACACTCCACTATCGGTGGTTGTGTCTTCAAATGGCAAGGACCAGGATCTGAAATTCCACCCAAACCTCCTGTCCCCTTTAAGATGTTCCATAAGTCCACTACTTCTCCGATGAGACCAGAGTCACATGCCCCATGGCCCGCAATTCCAAGCAGCAACCGGTTACACGGTTCTCATGGGAGGATCTCAACCCGAAACGTCGCCTATTCCTTTTCTCCATAGATGCTGCCTCACCCTCTGAGTTTCTCCTGCATTTCGTGTCTACCCTCTCATTTTGATCCGTTCATTGAATGGAACGAGCTGCTGGAGGAGGCAGCTGAGGCAGGCACTATCACAACATTTGAAACATTTAAATAGGTACATGGATAGCACAGGTTTAGAGGGATATGAACCAAATGCAGGCAGGCGGGACTTGCGTAGATGGGGCAAGTTGGGTGGAAGGGCCTGTTTCCACGCTGTATGACCGACTCTGACTATACACCACATTCCCATCAGCTGGTCCCAAATTCTACCGTGCACCCATGGCCAATTAACTCAAAGTCGCACGTCATCGTACGCAAGCGGAAAGTGGCTCACTTCGAATTCTACGCAATCAATGGGAGAACATGCAAACTCTACAGATTACCGTGGGTTAGAATTGATCGCAGGTCACCAAAAACAACAGGTCTTCTCGTTGTGTTGCTGTCCATCCAAATAACTGTGGTTTAAAACCACATTTCGATATGGAAACTTAAGATGTGTGGTTTCGATTAAAGTGCGATAAATAGATGTGCTCAACCGAAACTTGGACAAGTCGAGCTATATTTAAAAAGGGACACTTGTGCAATAAACAACAAATCGCACAGAGCATCGAGACCCTTCTTCAGACAGGTTAGGGTTCAGGGAAACGGGACCCCCTCAACCCAAAACGTAACCCATTTCTTCACTCCAGAATGCTGCCTGTCCCGCTGAGTCACTCCAGCTTTTTGTGCCTAACTTCGGTTTAAACCATCTGCATCTGCAGTTCCTTCATACACAAACCACATTGCATTAAATGTGACACCCCACATCCTGTTGCATATGCATGTCTTTCTTTCTGCTGACTAGTTAGCATGCAACAAAAAACACTTTTCATTGTATCTTGGGTACACAAAAAGCTGGAGAAACTCAGCGGGTGCAGCAGCATCTAAGGAGCGAAGGAGATAGGCGACGTTTCGGGTCGAGACCCTTCTTCAGACTCATTCATTGTATCTTGTTACACGCGACAATAAGCAAACTGAATGTGCGTAATTTAGATTAGATTAGATTAGATATCCATTATTGTCATTCAGACCTTTTGGTCTGAACAAAATTTCGTTACCTTGCAGTCATAACATATAATAAAAAACAAAACACACAATAAACACATATTTAACATCCACCACAGTGAGTTCACCAGGCACCTCCTCACCGTGGTGGAAGGCAAAAGTCTTAGAGTCTCTGTCTTCTTCCCTCCTTGTTCTCCCTCTGCGCTGAGGAGATCCAGGCCTCCGATGCTGCCGTCCACCAGGCCCCCGGCCGAGCCTCCGAAGCCGGGCTGCCGCCACCGCCGTCGCCGGAATGCCGGAACACCGCCACAGGGCCCGCCGCTGGAACGCTGGAGCACCGCAGTTCCAAAGCCAGGTCGCCACTGGAGCAACCGCAGCCCAGAAAGCCAGGTCGCCGCCGGAGCACCGCAGCCTCGAAGCCAGGTCGCTGCTGGAGCACCTCAGCCCCGAAGCCAAGCCGCCGCTGGAGCACCGCAGCCCCGAAGCCAGGTCGCCGTTGGAGCACCGCAGCCCCGAAGCCAGGTCGCCGCTGGAGCACCGCAGCCCCGAAGCCAGGTCGCCGCTGAAGCTCCGAAGCCAGGTCGCCGCTGGAGCACCGCAGCCCCGAAGCCAAGTCGCCGCTGAAGCTCCGAAGCCGTGCCGCCGCTGCTGGAAGCTGGAAGGCCACCATAGCTCCAAGGCCGCCAGCTCCGCCATTAGGGCCTCAGCACAGACGGAGACAGTGACGGTAGTTTTAACGGTAGTTTCCATGCATTCAGCTGAGCTCATTTGAAGTTTTTTACAAAAACTATCAGTAGTCTTCTAGTCAATATCCATAACTTTTAAAGATCCATTCCCATCTACAAGAATTATGAAATCAAGAACCAGAGGGCATGGGTTTGAGAGGAGAAAGATATAATAGGAAACTGATTACCACACAACAAAAAGCTTTTCCCTGTACCTCAGTACACGCGGCAATAAACAAAACTGAACACTTGTCCCACTTAGCCAATTTTTTCGGCAACTAGGTTGTCTTCACATGGTTGTGGGGTGATGCCTGTATGGTCGTGAGGAGTCCTCTCAAGTCGCCTAAAGAGTCATAACGTTTTTTCAGGTCGCCGCTGGATTTCGAAATGTTCAAAACTTTTCGGCGACGTAGCTTGTCTTCTCCTGTCGTAGGTGCTGTCGTAGGTTGTCGTCAGGAAGACGCAGGTTGTCGCCGGGTGACGTTGGTTGTCACCAGGTGCTGACTTTGGTGAATTCCATTGACGACTACCTACGTCAACCGGCAACAGATACCGGCGACTGAATTGTCTTCATTGCCGCCGACAGGGGCGCTGCTTGTCGTGGGTGGACGTAGGTTGACTTCGGTTGTCGTAGGTTGTTGCCTGTGGTGGTCGTGGGTTGTCGTAGGTGGGGTCGTAGGCGGACGTCCTAATGGGTCGCCGGTTGTCGGCAGCTTGCCGTCGACTAGGTGGTACGTGGTCGTAGCCATTGTCGGAGGGGGAGGTCCAGCCACCACTTTTTCGGCGACCTGCTATGACTGTGACAGTCGCTGGCACTCACCCAAGTGAGACAGGCCCTGAGCAACCTTTTTCACACAGCGGATCATAGGCATATGGAGTAAGATGCAGTAGTTGAGGTAGAAACTAATATTTAAAAGGCATTAAGATAGGTACATGGATAGGAAAGGCCAAATGCCGGCAGGTGGGACTAGTGTAGATGGGACAGCTTTATCAGCATGGGCAAGATGGGTCGAAGGGCCTGTTTCCACGCTGTAAGACTATTACTATCTAATTTATGGACACAATCTCAACAACCTAACCAGTGTTTCAATGCTCAACACCTCATCTACAAGTCAAGTCAATTTAAATTTCTTGAGCAATAGCAGTCTTCTGGCTTTTGCTAGATCAGTCCCCGAGCTGTTGCAGGTGAAAATATCATCTCCCACAGAATTCACCACTGCCAAATGTGCAGCGCATAAGAGACTTGCATACAGTGCATCAGTTCTGCAGAGCATGTTGGAAAGAACTGCAGTTGCTGGTTTAAATCGAAGGTAGACACAAAATGCTGGAGGAACTCAGCGGGACAGGCAGCATCTCTGGAGAGGAGGAATGGGTGACGTTTCGGGACAGTCTGAAGAAGGGTCAAGACCCGAAGATTCAGCTGAGAAGGTTGTTGGCTGCAACCTTCCCCCCATCGTCGAACTGTGCACTGCAAGGGCCAGGAAGCGAGCGGGCAAGATCACCTCTGACCCCTCTCACCCTGGCCACAAACTCTTTGAACCACTTCCCTCTGGAAGGCGACTCCGGACTGTCAAAGCCCCCACAGCCAGACATAAAAACAGCTTGGCTGGTGCGGGCAAGTTGGGCGGAAGGACCCGTTTCCACATTGTATCGCTCTCTGACTCTATGCAGACAGACAATTGCTAAATCTTTAAGTCATGAATCAAAATGAACCAGCACAATGAAAAAAGAGAACAACGCGAAAGAAAGAGGAACTGGTTAACTGCTCAAAATCGAGTGGGCCAATGGGCATTTCAAACTAGTGACCACATTGTTCATGCACACTTTTGGTCAGTGAAAAAAAGTTGTGAAGCACTGAAGGAAGTGAAAAAGGGATTTGCGAGCAAGATACTAGAGCAGATGTTGGAAGTCACTGAACAGATTAAATTTTTATAATCCAAATTTTAAAAATGGGAGGTGGAGATTCAGCGTGGAAACAGGCCCTTCGGCCCACACCAACCAGTGATCACCACATACATTAGCACTAGTCTACACACTAGGAACAACTCACAATTCTGCCAAAGCCAATTAACCTACAAAGCTGTACGTCTTTGGTGCGTGGGAGGAAACCGAAGATCCCGGAGAAATCCCACGCAGGTCACGGGGAAAATGTACAAACTCCATGCCGACGGCACCCGTGGTCAGGATCAAACCCGGGTCACTGGCGCTGTAAGGCAGCAACTCTACCGCTGCACTATTGTGCAAACCTTGTGGATCTGCTATTTGACCCCAGCTGTGTACATTTTGTTCCAAAATGAACATCAAAGATACTGCCAACTGATTGATACCACATTTGTTACTTCAACTACCCCCACTCACCATCAACAACACCACAGTCACATCTGTTGGAGTCTTTTAAGTTCCTGGGAACCATCATCTCCAAGGACCTGAAGTGGGGAGCCACCATCGACTCCACAGTCAAAAAGGCCCAACAGAGGATGTACTCCCTGCGGCTGCTGAGAAACACAATCTGCCACAGCCAATGATGGTCCAATTCTATACGGCCATCGTAGAGTTTGTCCTCACCTTCTCCATCATGGTCTGGTTTGGCGCAGCCACCAAGCACGACACCTGGAGACTGCAGCGAATCGTCCGATCAGCAGAGAAGGTTGTTGGCTGCAACCTTCCCCCCATTGACGAACTGTACACTGCAAGGGCCAGGAAGCGAGCGGGCAAGATCACCTCTGACCCCTCTCACCCTGGCCACAAACTCTTTGAACCACTTCCCTCTGGAAGGCGACTCCGGACTGTCAACGCCGCCACAGCCAGACATAAAAACAGCTTTTTTCTACTCATTAACCAATAGTCTGTAGTCTCCTTTTGTGCTGCTATTTTAGTTCACTCACATGTTCAAACTATAATGTTTTATTCCTAATCTTTTAATGCTCTGTGTCATTCTTAATTGTTACTGTATGTCGTGTTGTTACTTGCGAGTGGAGCACCAAGGCAAATTCCTTGTATGTGCACATACTTGGCCAATAAACTTATTCATTCATTCATTCATTCACCTTAAAGTACTCAGCTGCAAAACCATTAAGGCTCACATTCCTGGTTCTATCTAGACTTTCTGCATAACAATATAGCAATTTAACCAATTGCTATATGGGAAACAAATAGCTTGGATTCATTTCAAGGGAATATGAATGACACAAGGCAGGGAGGAACCGAAGTCTGTGTAAAACAAAGTGGGTGGTGGTTTGCATAGGACCTCGTCATTCATTGAGCTTGTGCCAAAGATCAAGCCTTTGGCAAACAGCAGGACATTGACTCATTCACCAGCTATGAGACACTATTTTAAACAACCTGGAGCAAAAGAACAGGTTATTTCAGATCAATTTTAAAAAGGGCCTGTCCCACTGCACAAGCTAATTCAAGTTCTCCCGAGTTTCCCCACTCGAACTACGAGAATTACGGCAATAGCCGCTCGTCGGTACTCGGGGCTCTCGTGGACATTTTTCAACATGTTGAAAATTCTTCACGAGTCTTCACGAGCTTACTGCATTTCCCCGAGTACCTGCCGTTAGCGTTACGAGCCGCTAAGAGGCGTCCCCGAGCTCTGACGTACCCGCTACGTACATTCTACGTGCTTACCACGAGTTTGATTTCTTTTAAACTCAGGAGAGCTCTTGAATTACCTGGTACAGTGGGACAGCCCCTTTAGTAGATGCGAAGCAAGTATTTAAAGTGTAGGGATTTCAGCAGATACCCATTTCTGCACAAACTAACAGCACCACTGACTTGATAGACTCCTCAAGTCCATTGTTCAAATCTAATTTGGTTATCTGTTGGCACAAAATGCTGGAGTAACTCAGCGGGACAGGCAGTATTTCTGGAGAGAAGGAATTGGTGACGTTTTGGGTCGACACCCTTCTGAATTTGTCAGCTGTGCTGGTTAAGATTTAAATTAATTAGCATCTAAATGACTATGTCATGGGTGGCTGAGTTGGCTGCTTGATATTGGCTTGGTGACCATTCATAAGCATAAGTGATAGGAGCACAATTGAGCCATTCAGCCCATCGCCTAATTTGCCATTCAATCATGGCTGATCTATCTCTCCCTCCTAACCCCATTCTCCTGTCTTATAACCATATAACCATATAACAATTACAGCATGGAAACAGGCCCTCTCGGCCCTTCCAGTCCGTGCCGACCATTTGTTTTCCCCTAGTCCCATCTACCTGCACTCAGACCATACCCCTCCATTCCCTTCCCGTCCATATACCTATCCACTTTACTTTTAAATGTTAAAATCGATCCTGCCTCCACCACCTGCTGGAAGCTCATTCCACATAGCCACCACCCTCTGAGTAAAGAAGTTCCCCCTCACGTTACCCCTAAACTTCCGTCCCTTAATTCGCATGCAGACCTCCAACATTTGATTGTCAAAATTCATAATATTTCCCCTCAAAATTCATATTTTTAAATGAAAATTCATAATATGTCGCGGCGCCCTATTCGGGGTCCCATGTCACAAATTCTAAATTGTGAAGAAGTATTTTAAATGCCAAAATGTGAAAAAGGTACATGTATGCTGAAACATTTATAATTCTTTGTTAAACTTTGATAAACTTGGCACTAGACTCACCTTAATTTCTCTCACTTGGGGTTGTTGCCGGCGGCTATGCGCCTGCGCACTGGTGCAGATCAGCGGGCTGCCGGCGGGCGGGTGCGGCACATGCGCACTTGGCCAGGTTGCCGGCGGGCCTGCGCCTGCGCACTGGGTGGGGGTGGAGGCCCGGTGATGGGGCTTTAAAGAAGGAACTGCAGATGCTGGAGAATCGAGGGTACACAAAAAGCTGGAGAAACTCAGCGGGTGCAGCAGCATCTAAGGAGCGAAGGAGATAGGCGACGTTTCGGGTCGAGACCCTTCTTCTAGCTGAAGAAGGGTCTCGACCCGAAACGTCGCCTATCTCCTTCGCTCCTTAGATGCTGCTGCACCCGCTGAGTTTCTCCAGCTTTTTGTGTACCCCCGGTGATGGGGCTGCCGCGAGCGGCCGGCTGGCGGCAAGAAAGTGCCGCTGATCGCGCGGCCGGCGCCGCCCGGGCTCTGGGCCGGGCGTGGCGTGGCTCGAAATGGCGCCAGGCCCGGCAACCCTCCCCCACTGCGCACGCGCGGCCACTGGGGCCCGGTGCGCACGCGCGTCCACTGGGCCCGGCCCACTGCGCACACTCAACCCTCCCCCACTCGCGCGGCCACTAGGGCCCGGCAAAGTGCCGCTGATCGCGCGGGCCGGCAAAACCGGGGACACATGGCGCCGGCGTTTACCTAAAAAGCGGGAATATCCCGCCAAAAGCGGGATAGTTGGGAGGTCTGCGCATGTCATGCCCTCATGTTTGAATCTTCCCTACCCTCAATGGGAAAAGCTTATCCACGTCAACTCTGTCTATCCCTTTCATCATTTTAAAGACCTCAATCAAGTCCCCCCTTAACCTTCTGCGCTCCAAAGAATAAAGACCTTCTCCCCATAACCCCTGACACACTAATCAAGAATCTATCTATCTCTGCCTTTAAAATATCCATTGACATGGCCTCCACAGCCTTCTGTGGCAAATAATTCCACAGATTCACCACCCTCTGAGGCTATGACCGCTGGTCCTAGACTCTCCCACTGGTGGAAACATCCTCTCCACGTCCACTCGATCCAAGCCTTTCACTATATGTATTGATGGTAGTATATTTTTCCCCCTTCCCCTCTTGTGGGCTGTGTGATGGAACACTGGTGGTTGTTCAAGAATCTAAGTCCTAATAAACTGCCGTGCCAGAGTTTGTCTGCCTTCTGGGGTATGATTTCTGATGATCAAACAGAGAAAAACATAGAAACATAGACAATAGGTGCAGGAGGACTTGCGCTTGGCATTCTGCCCTTCGAGCCAGCACAGCTGCAGCTTCATTGTGACATGCCGGAACACCTGATACGGAGAATCGGGACACTTATCTCTGAATAACCCGTGCCTGTCTTCTCCCCATATCCCTTGACTCCACTAGTCCCTATCTCTCATAAATCCATCCAGTTACTTGGCCTCCACTGCCCTCTGTGGCAGGGAATTCCATAAATTCACAACTCTCTGGGTGAAAAATTTTTTCTCACCTCAGTCTTAAATGACCTCCCCTTTATTCTAAGACTGTGGCCCCTGGTTCTGGACTCGCCCAACATTGGGAAAATCTTTCCTGCATCTAGCTTGTACAGTCCTTTTATAATTTTATATGCTTCTATCAAACGTTTATTCCGAACAGCTCCGTAACGGGCAACTTCCTGATTTACGGACTGTTCCCGGGGACACATTCAGAGGCGGACATCGAGTGCTGCTGGAAGGTCACCAACTCGGTCGGTGAAAGGCGCTCTTTGGTCGGCCCGAAACTTGATCGCCCAGCAGAGCGAGATGTCCGTCGGGGAATGTTGCCGACTGGCCCACTCCAGACTGCAGGAGTACGTGCTGAGGGACGCACTGAAGCTCGGTGCAGCCAACGCCAAGGCTCTGTGGGGGAAGGACCACAGTCTAGGGTCCTCCCGCAGCTGGGCATTAGGGGGCAGGGTGTGGTGAAGACTCCACTGAAATTAGGGAAGGGATTTCACCTGCAGATCACGGGGAGAATACACAAACTCCGTCCAGACAAGGAACGGTAGACAGGATCGAACCTGGCAGCAGCTCTACCTGCCCTATAGATAAATGTATGTACTCCAGTTTATGGAAATCAGTCCAAAATGGATAACCATCTAACCTCCACCCAAACCAATCCGACACTAATCCTGTGTGTAGAAACGAACTGCAGATGCTGGTTTAAATCGAAGATAGACACAAAATGCCGGAGTAACTCAGCGGGACAGGCAGCATCGCTGGAGAGAAGAAATGGGTGACGTTTTGGGTCAAGGGCCTTCTTCAGGCTGAAGATCACACCAGCATTGTGTATCTACACTAATGCTATGGTTTTCAGAATCTAACACTCTCCAATATAAAGATCAATTTATCGTAGCAAAACTACAAACTTGCACGTCTTCAGGATCTGGGAAAAAAAGCAGAGAACCCAGAAGGAGACTCGCGCAGTCACAGAAAGCATCCACACGCTGCGTAAACTTTACTCAAGGTCAGAATTAAACCCACATTGCAATGTTAAATGGATTTATCTCCTTACATATTCATTCCAGCATAGAGCTTGGTGGTGGTATGCAGTGTTGCAGTGAGGGAGATTTGAAGGTTAGAGACAAATTTAAGGGCCTGCCCCACTTAGGCTATTTTTTTAGGTGACTAGGCTGTCGCCACATGGTCATCGGGGTGTCGCCTGTATGGTCATGAGTCATCTCCTCAGTCGCCCAAAGAGTCTGGTCGCCGCTGGATTTTCAACATGTTCAAAATTTTGGCGACAGTCGGCAACAGTGGGTTTGACGCCAGTGAGCGTAGCTTGACTTCTCCTGACGTAGGTGCTGTCGTAGGTTGTCGCCGGTGCTGACTTTGGTGAATTCCATGGGCGACTACCAACGTCAACCGGCGACAGGTACCGGCGACTGAATTGTCTTCAGTTGCCGCCGGCAGGGTCGTAGCTTGCCGTGGGTGGATGTAGGTCGACCGGTTGTCGCCTGTGTGGTCATCGGTTGTCGTAGGTGGGCGCCCTAATGCGTCGCCGGTTGTCGGTAGCTTGCCGCAGCTGGACGTCGACTAGGTGGTAGTCAGTCAAGTCAAGTCACTTTTATTTCTATAGCACATTTAAAAACTCTCGTTGACCAAAGTGCTTTACACCTGTACAGGTACTAACGTGCTATGTACATTGGTACATAGATCTAATACATACATAAATACATACATACAGCGCTCCCTCAGAGGACCTCAAGAAACGCTTGTGAGAAGAAATAGGTTTTAAGTCTAGACTTAAAGGAGTCGATGGAGGGGCAGTTCTGATGAGAAGAGGGATGCTGTTCCACAGTCTAGCTGCTGCAACCGCAAATGCGCGGTCGCCCTCGTGCTTATGCCTAGACTGCGGGACGGTCAGTAGCCCCAAGTCGGCTGACCTGAGGGACCTGGAGGTGGTGTGGTGGGTTAGCAGATTTCTGATGTAGGTGGGGGCAAGCTCGTTAATGACTTTGTATCCATATAGGAGGAGCTTGAAATTGATTCTGTACCGCACTGGGAGCCAGTGGAGAGAGGCCAGGATCGGGGTGATGTGGTCCCTTTTTCGGGTGCCCGTCAGGAGTCTCGCTGCGGCGTTTTGGACCAAGTTGCAGGCGGGACAGGGATGATTGGCTGATGCCAGTGTAGAGGGAGTTGCAGCAATCAAGGCGGGAGGAGATAAATGCGTTTATGATCTTTTCAAGGTCGTGGAATTGTAGGAATGGTTTGATTTTGTAAGTCGTTGTAGCTTGTCGTAGACATTGTCGTGGGGGGGGGGTCCAGTCACCGGTTTTTCGACGACCTGCTACAACTATGACAGTCCCCAGCTGTCGCCTAAGTGGGACAGGCCCATTACTGCTTTTTCAGACTGGGGTCAGTTGGACCTATGGGTTGCTAACCAAATCTACTGAAATCCAAATGTAGAAACCAGGAAGTGCAGATTCTGGTCTACACAAAAAGACAGAGGAATCCTGGCACAAAACGTCACCTATCAATGCCCCCAGAGGTGCTGCCTGAGCTGCTGAGACTCCAGCACTTTGTCATATTAAAATCAAAGTATGAATGGAATTGAGATCAGTCACACGAGTGCAGACTTTGGTCTTTGTATAGAATGAAGATGTGAGTGGAATCAAAATGAGGAACATCTTTAATGGCGGTGCAGGCTGAAGGGCTGAAATGACTATGTTTCATGCAGCTAAATTGGGACTAATGCAGGAACTAAGACAAACCTGGTTTCCGTTGGTACCCATTGCCCTTGAATTTCACAGATAGACGCAAAATGCTGGAGTAACTCAGTGGGACAGGCAGCATCTCGGGATAGAAGGAATGGGCGACGTTTCAGGTCGAGACCGTTCTTCAAGTCGAGGGAGAGGGAAATGAGAGAGATGGAAGGGTAAGGCGTGAAACGAGCGACCAGAGGGGACAAATATCAAAGAAAACGTAGAATGGTTCACTAGTTAGCGAGGGCATACAAAGTAAAATGTAATCAGGAGAATTAAACTAGTCAGGGAACTAGGATGGGGGAGGGATGGAGTGAGAGGGATAGCAAGGGTTACTTGAAGTTTTTTTGAAGCTATTTGGAATTTTACTTTATATGCTTGTTGTCACCTTCCCCAAGCTAACAATGATCTAGTCTACATCTTCCTTGAACTTTGTCCCCTTTGATCTCTCGTTTTCACACCTTCCCCTTCCATACGTCTCGTTTCTTTCTCCCCCCGACTCTGTCTGAAGAAGAGTCTCCACCCGAAACGTCACCCATTCCTTCTCTCCAGAGGTGCTGCCTGTCCCGCTAAATTACTCCACCGTTGTGTCTGATCTCCGGTGTAAACCAGCATCTGCAGTTCCTTCCTGCACACTTCATCCTCAAACTTCAGAGAGCATCATAGACGACCTGAATGTCGCCCAGGGGCCACAAGAGAGGCAAGGGTGCTTGCTTTAATGAGTAGGGAAGAACTGCAGATGCTAGTTTAAACCAAAGACAGACGCAAAATGCTGGAGTAACTCAGCAGGATAGGCAGCATCTCTGGAGAGAAGGAATGGGTGACGTTTCGGGACGAGTCCCTTCTTCAGAAGACCATTCGGGTCTCGACCCGAAACGTCACCCACTCCTTCTCTCCAATGATGCGGCCCGTTCTGCTGAGTTACGCCAGCTTTTTGTCTAACAACAAGGACCTTCACGACTGATAGCTTTGGCCATCGCCCTTTTGCTACGAATTCGGACTTTATTTTGCACTATGAATTATTCATGTTATTCGCTTTATCATGCATCTGTACACTGTGGACGGCTCGAATGTAATCATGTATTGCCTTTCCCTCGACTGGTTAGCACGCAACAAAAGCTTTTCGCTGTACCTCGGTATACGTGACAATAAACTAAACTGCACTGAACTGTGGGAGGCCATTTGAGACAGTGAACACAACTTTAGTGTCTGAAGGGCCTGAAGGCTGAAACATCACATAACTATGGTCCCCAGAGATGCTGCCTGACCTGCTGAGTTATTCCAGCATCGTGTCATTTTGTGAACACAACTTTCTAGGTACTGCTTGGCAAAAAGGCAAGATGAGATGAGAAATTAAGTTCCGCAATTGGGAGGAGGTCAAGTCTATTCAAATTCAGTCTTTACTCCAACTCTGTCCTTTTGTGCAATTACTCCATGACTGGATTTTCAAAAGCAAAACCCTAGAATTGAAATTATCTCCAAATGTTTCCCCCTTGTACCAAACATTCCTCCAAACCCCAGTGACAACGTTGTGGCAAACACTGGCACATTTGAAAATGAAACATTTTATGCAGGTGCTGGTTTAAACCGAAGATAGACATACAAAGATGGAGTAACTCAGGGGTTCAGGCAGCATCACTGGAGAGAAGCAATAGGTGATGTTTCGGGTCAAGGCCATTCTTCAGCTGATGTTTCGGGTCGAGACCCTTCTTCGGACAAAAGGGTGTCAACCCGATATGTCACCTATTCCTTTTCTCCAGAGATGCTGCCTGACCCGTTGAGTTACTCCGGCATTTTCAGTCGGTCTTCAAGCAGTGTTTTTATTTCATAAACGCTACTGGCCATTACAAGCTGGCATTGTTAAATCCAACACTCAATTATAACCAAACTGCACTTAGCCTAAAATGAACCATTATTTTTATGAATGGTGTTTGGTTTTGAGGCAGATCTCATTATGCGTCTAATGGTGAAGGAACAAATATTTCCAAGTCAGCACTTGCTTATGACTCACGTGAGAGCTGGAGGTTCTCAAACATTCCCACACGTCTGCTGACCTTGTAGGAGTGGTTGCAGGTTTGAGACGTTTTGCCAAAGGTAGCCGGAGGAGATGGCTTTGAAGTCACCTTCAAAGCACGGAAGTGATGAGCTTATGAGCTTAATTGCTGGGAACTGTATTCTGCAATCTGTATTTTCCTTTTGGGGCCATCTAGTGTATTTGCGCTTGACTTGTATCACGACGATCTTAATCAGCTCATAATCTTGACACGAGTTAGTGTCATTCCTAACTGCGGCTGTATGTCATGTTGTCACTTGCGGGCGGAGCACCAAGGCAAATTCCTTGTATGTGAATACTTTGTCATGTTTCCTCATCCTTCAGCCCACTTGTCAGTGGCGAACACTGGCATGCTCCTCCATTGCTCTGGTTTCATGTACAGCGGGTCCTGTTGCGGCAAGTCGAAAGCGCCTTGAATACAGATCAAGTGACGTCGGCTCACTGTCGAAATATCTTAAATCGAGGATGCGGGCAAAGAACCAAGGCAAATTCCTTGTATGCAAACATACTTGGCTAATATGTATTCTGTGGCTGACCCTTCCTCACCGGATGTTTGCAAGAGAGAGAGTTAGATATAGCTCTTAGGGCTAACGGAATCAAGGGATATGGGAAGAAAGCAGGAACGGGGTAATGCTTTTGGATGATCAGCCATGATCATATTGAACGGTGGTGCTGGCTCGAAGGGCCGAATGGCCTACTCCTGCACCAATTTTCTATGTTTCTAATGACCCGAAATGTCACCCATTCCTTCTGTTCAGAGATGCTGCCTGCCCCGCTGAGTTACTCCAGCTTTTTGTGTCTTATCTTTGGTTTAAACCACTTCCTTCCTGTACACTGTGTTTTGGTACGTCCAACGGTGCCAACACGTAACAACTGGGACATGAATCATGAAAAATGGCACCAAAACATGGTGACTGTTGTATACAGTCTCAGTATCCTATTGCATCACACTTGTGCTTAACCAAGTGTGTGGGAAGAAACTGCAGATGCTGGTTTACACCGAAGATACACAAAACGCTGGAGCAACTCAGTAGGTCAGGCAGCAACTCTGGAGAAAAGGAATAGGTGATGTTTCGGCTCGAGACCCTTCTTGATGCCTGAAGAAGGGTCTCAACCCGAAACGTCACCTATTCATTGCCACAAAAGGCTGTGGAGGCCAAGTCAATGGATATTTTTTTTAAGGCAGAGATAGACAGATTCTTGATTAGTCTGGGTGTCAGGGGTTTGTGGGGTGAAGGCAGGAGAATGGGGGTTAGGAGGATGAGATAGATCAGCTTTGATTGAATGGGCTAGACTTGATGGGCCGAATGGCCTAATTCTGCTCCTAGCACTGATGAACTTATCTTCAGGAATGCACAAATTAAGGGGACGAGGAATGGTCACAGAAAAAAAAAAACGTGCAAACTCTGAACAGACAGTGCCCACGGCAAGGATTTGTAGTGAAATATATGCAGGATTCAAGGATTCCAATCAATGAATGGAGGAAGCACATAGTGAAGAGCGCAAATAACTATTTATTAAAGTCAAACACAGAAAAACTATCAATAAAGAAACATTACAAAATAATTCTATGCCCCTCTGCGTATTCGAGTCTCCTGTCTGCACTAGCTGGCACTGGCACCCACCACAGTCTAAGCACTTCCTCTCTCTCGCTCTCCTTTCTCTCCCCGAAGATAAAGCTCATGGTAGAAGCAAGTATTTAGATAACAGTTGTATCACTAAGAACAGTGGGTGATTATGTGTCAAGCTAGACATCGTCCCTGGTACCATAATGACGCGAGTTATCTGTGCTATCTGACACAGGGTGGTCACGGAGGCACAGCGGTAGAGTTGCTGCCTTACAGCGAATGCAGTGCCGGAGACCCGGGTTCGATCCTGACTATGGGTGCTGCCTGTATGGAGTTTTTACGTTCTCCCCTTGATCTGCGTAGGTTTTCGCCGAGATCTTCAGTTTCCTCCCACACTCCAAAGACGTTAATTGGCTTGGTAAAATGTAAAAATTGTCCCTAGTGGGTGAAGGATAGTGTTAATGTGCGGGGATCGCTGGTCGGCACAGACCCGGTGGGCCGAAGGGCCTGTTACCGCACTGTATCTCTAAAGTAAACACTGAGCTAGTCTAGGGTACACAAAAGGCTGGAGAAACTCAGCGGGTGCAGCAGCATCTAAGGAGCGAAGGAGATAGGCGACGTTTCGGGTCGAGACCCTTCTTCAGACTGGTCAGGGATCAGGGAAACGAGAGATAGAGACGGTGATGTGGAGAGATAAAGAACAATGAATGAAAGATATGCAAAAAAGTATCGATGATGAAGGGAACAAGCCATCTTTATAGTCTATCCTCTGTTGGGCAAAGACTTGGCAGATTCAAGGAATCCACCAGCTGTTTGCCTGGAATCACAGTTGGGTTCTCCCCAATGATTACATACTTCTACATATTTGGAGAGATACATGGATGGGATAGACTTGGTGGGATATGGACCAAACGCAGGCAAGTGGGACAAGTGTAGCTGGGACATGTTGGCAGGCGTGAGCAAGATGGGCTGAATGGCCCGTTTCCACACTGTATCACTATCACCCACCTAATGGGACAGGAATAGTTTAGTTTAGTGAAACAGGCCCTTAGGCCCGCCGAGTTCTCACCGACCAGCGATCCCCGTGATAATACCCGCCAAATAACACGATCCTACACACACCAGGGATAATTTACACTTATACCAAGCCAATTCACCTACAAACGTGCAAGTCTTTGGAGTGTGGTGGAAACTGAAGATCTCAGAAGAAAAACCCACGCAGGTCACGAGGAGAACGTACAAACTCCGTACAGACAACATCTGTAGTCGGGGTCGAACCGGGGTCTCTGGTACCGCTGCGCCACAGTGCTGCCCTAACCCGAGTAAAAACAGCCAAAGTAGTTATAATCAGAAGATAGACAAAATCCTGGAATAACTCAGCGGGTCAGGAGAGAAGGAATGGGTGATGTTTCAGATGGAGCCACCTTCATCCATTCTTCCTTCATTTATTGTTTTGTTTATTGTTTATTTATTTGCACCATGTTTTAAAAGACAAACGATTAATTTATAATACCATACAGTGCTGGGAGGGAAGGGAAGCCCAGAGGGCTGATACAAAGTCCGCTCCCATCTGAAAATGAGCGTTAATGGCAAATCAAGGGGTAGGAGAAATAAAAAAGACAATAATAAACAATAATACAGTTTAAGAATGAAAATTAAAAATATGAAATTAAAAATATGAAAATAAATAAAATAATAAGATATAGTATGAGATAAGAGTCATAGTTTGAGCTCATAAATAGCATTACAAAAAGCTGGAGGCCAGAACTCAGGACATGATGAGAAACTTTTTAAGCTCAATCTTAAAGGTGGCTAAGGAGGTGTGAGACTTTAATGACAGAGGCAGGGTATTCCAAAATGTAGGACCTTTAAAAGTAATGCACTGTTGGTGTTTGGATGTTCGACAAAACGGAAGATGAAGATCATTCCTTCTTCTGGTTGGGTGAATATTAGAAGAAAAGATCATGAAGAGAAACGGGCAAATCATGTTTACATTTAAGATATTTGAAAATAAAAATACATATTTGGAATGCATTCAGTTTATCTACAGACAAAATTGAGTACTTCTTGAAGAGAGGGGCAGAAGGTTCTTGTGAATTTGAATGAGAAATTAATCTCATAAATTTCTTCTGTATGATGAGTAGCTTCGAAAGATGGGAGGAAGCATCCAGAAGCATTCCTAACTCGCTGAGTTACTCCAGCATTTTGTGTCTGACTTCTTTGTTATGATCACAGATTATTTTCACTTGAATTGAATCAATTGTAATCACGTATTGTCTTTCTGATGACTGGTTAGCACATACATTTTCACTGCACCTCAGTACACGTGACAATAAACTGAACTGAAACCAAAAGTGAAATTCTCCATTTAATGATTGGAGATGTTGTCATGCACCAGATCAGGACTCCGCCTAGTAAAACACCACATAGCACGGTTCACAAGTTCACAAGTTACAGGAGTAGAATTAGGCCATTCGGCCCATCGAGTCTACTCCACCATTCAATCATGGCTGATTTCTGCCTCCTAATCCCATTTTCCCTGCCTTCTTCCCAAAACCCTTGACACCCGTTCTAATCAAGAATTTGTCTGTCTCTGCCTTAAAAATATCCACTGTCTTGGGCTCCACAGCCCTCTGTGGCAATGAGTTCCACAGATTAACTACCCTCTGACTAAAGAAGTTCCTCCTCACCTCCTTTCCAAAAGAGAACCTTTTTAATTCTGAGGCTATGACCTCTGGTCCTAGACTTTCCACCAGTGGAAATATCCTTTCCACATCCACTCTATCCAGGCCTTTTATTATTCTGTGCGTTTCAATGAGGTCCTCCCTCAACCTTCTAAACTCCAGCGAGTACAGGCCCAGTGCTGTCATATGCCAAACCACGCATAAAACAAACTGATGGGTCTCAAGGAACATCCACGAGAAGGAACTCTTCAGAGTATGATGGGGATATATCTCCATCCACCACCAGTTACTGGCCTATCTAATCAGGTGGCTACGTGTCAATGTTAGTATGGGACTCGAGTCATGCCAGACGGAACACTGCATATTATATCCCAAAGGAACAATGACAATTTGAATAGCAAGTAGTAGGACACATGGCTCAAACCTGCTCTGCTAGTCAGCAAATGGACAGGTTGCCTCCAGTTCACCTTACCACACAAATCGTTGGCACCAAGTTAACACTCTTGAATATACTCAATGATTGAGCATTCACTCCCCTCATTAGAATGGCAAACTCTTGTGTGAAGATGTTCCTTGTCTCAATCCTAACTCTCCTTCCCATTCCGACCTTTCTGTCCTGGGCCTCCTCCACCGTCAGAGTGAGGACCAACATAAATTGAAGGAACGGCACCTCATTTCACTTGGGCAGCTTACAACCCAGCGGTATGAACATTGACTTCTCTAACTCCAAATAACCCTTGCTTTCTCCCTCTCTCCCTGCCCCACCCTAGTTCTCTGACTAGTTTCACCGTCACCCTGATTAATTTTACTGATTGTATACTTTGCTGTCACCTTCCCCTCAGCCAACCATTGATCTGTCATTTGCACAAACCCTTCCAAATCTCTAGTCTAGGAAGGAACTGCAGATGCTTGTTTAAACCAAAGATAGACACAAAACGCTGGAGTAACTCAGCGGGACAGTCAGCATCTCAAGATCAAAGGAATGGGCGACATTTCGGGTCGAGACCCTTCTTCAGACGTCTCGACCCGAAACATCACCCATTTCTTCTCTCCAGAGATGCTGCCTGTCCTGCTGAGTTACTCCAGCATGTCTCTCTTCAGCTGTAAACCAGCATCTGCAGTCCCTTCCTATCCAAATGGCCAATGCCTCATCCCGAGACAATCAAGTTCTATAGATTCCAGCGGGGGGGGGGGGGGGGGGGGGGGGGGGGGGGGGGGGGGGGGGGGGGGAAGAGGAAGTACCCTTTTTATTTGGTACATGTCTATTCTATTCTTTCAAACTCATATTACACAAATCTAATAGGAGCTCCCCTAAACCCAGGTTACTTATGAACGAGGGTACACAAAACGCTGGAGAAACTCAGCAGGTGCAGCAGCATCTAAGGAGCGAAGGAGATAGGCGACGTTTCGCGTCGAGACCCTTCTTCAGATTACTTATGAACGAACCTACATGGATCACCTCCAAGTATATTCTAAGGAAAATAGTTCAAAGACTTACTGTCAAAAAGACAGGACTTGTACTCCAGCCATTTTACACAATAGATCAACGTTTTTTTAAAAAAGGGCACGGTGTTGGAGTAACTCAGCAGGTCAGGCAGCACTTCTGCAGAACATGGATTGGCGATGTTTTTGTGTTGGGACCCTTTTTGCGTATGAGATGGGGGTAAGAGGTGGGAAAGCAAACTGAAAGCTTGAAGAGAGACTCACTCAGTTTCTTCTCCCCCCACCTCTCAATCAGTCTAAAGGGCCCTAACCCAAAATGTCACCTACCCATGTTCTCCAAAGATGCTGCCTGACCCATTGGTACTCTGGCACTTTGAGTTCTTTCTGAATCAGCATCCGCAGTTTTTTTAAATTCTACATGGTCAACATGTTACTTGTCTTCCTGAATGATTATTCTTATCGGCTAATCATTTCCTGAACTACCATGAACCAGCACGTCAATGCTCAAAGCACTGGCGGAATTAGTTACAGTGCACAAACTCCTATTCCCCCCCATTGTTTGTATATCTTTATTATCATTTTTCCTGAGTACTTACATACCCAGAGGAAACGAAAAAACATTGCTCAACCAGTGTCCATTCAGTGTGCGGTAAAAAATAAATAGAAATAAAAATAAAAATGCATATATCATGAGTTCCAATCGGCAGCGGCACGACAATGGCTCTGCTTCAGTGTGTCCAGATTGGTGTTTGGTGCGCGATACTTTGGCAGGGGGCAAAGTCCGTTTATCAGTCTAATTGCCTGCGGGAAGAAGCTGAGGAGCATCCTGCTGGTTTTGCAGCTGATGCTCCTGTACCTCTTCCCAGATGGCAGGATGGAGAATATGTGATGCGATGGGTGGTAGGGGTCTTTGATGATGGAGATGGCTCTGCTGATACATCTCTTTTCCAACATCTCTTTTCCAAGATTTAATGATAGAGTCAGGATCATACAGTGTGGAAACAGGCCCTTCGGCTCAACTTGCCCACACCGGCCAACATACCCCATCTAGACGAGTACCACATGCCTGCATTTGGCCCATATCCCTCGAAACCCATCCTATCCAAGTGTACCTGTCCAAGTGTTTCTTAATCATTGAAATAGTACCTGCCTTAACCACCTCCTCCAACAGCTCATTCCATACACCCACAACATTATGTGCAAAAAAAGGTTATCCCTCAGGTTCCTATTAAATCTTCCCCCCCTCATATTAAACCTATGTCCTCTGGCCCAATCACTTACCAAATAGTGAAAGGCCTGGATGGAGTGGATGTGGAGAGATTGTTCCCACCAGAGGGTGAGTCTAGGACTAGAGGTCACAGCCTCAGAATTGAAGGCCATTCCTTTGGGAAGGAGACGAGGATGAACTTCTTTAGTCAGAGGGTGGCGAATCTGTGGAACTCTTTGCCGCAGAAGGCTGCGGAGGCCAATTCAATGGATATTTTTAAGGCAGAGATAGATAGATTCTTGATTAGTACAGGTGTCTGGGGTTTATGGGGAGAAGGCAGGAGAATGGGGTTAGGAGGGAGAGATAGATCAGCCACGATTGAATGGCAGAATAGACTTGATGGGCCTAATGGCCCAATTCTGCTCCTATCAATTATGCCCTTAAGGTTCTCGATTCCCATTCTCTAAGGAATAAGAGAATAACTAGATAGGTTGGGGGGGAGGGACTCAAATAGAGATAGCTAGGAGACGGTGTCTGAGGCAGGGGGCAGAGAAGGAAAGCACTCAACCCAACATGTACGGGGGGAAGAAGAAAAAAATAATAAACAGAGAATAAGAGGTGGTGGGTGTCTTAAAGGTGTGAGCAGAGAGAAAGAGGGGTATAAAATGACAATAGAAGCAAGTGGTAGCAAGGTGAAAATTAATAGTGGCTGGCAGACAAATCCAGGAAAAAAATCAAAAGGGGTCACTTGTCAACATAATTGTATAAAGGGTAAAAGTGTTGTAAAAACAAGCCTTTAGGCTTTGTGTCTCAATGCGAGGAGCATTCGTAATAAGGTGGATGAGTTGAAGGTGCAGATAACTATTAACGACTATGCTTTTGTTGGGATCACGGAGACATGGCTCCAGGGGGAACAAGGCTGGGAGCTGAACATCCAGGGATATACAATATTCAGGAGGGATAGACGGAAAGGAAAAGGAGGTGGGGTAGCATTGCTGGTGAGTGAGGAGATTAATGCAATAGAAAGGAAGGACATTAGCATGGAGGATGTGGAATCGATATGGGTAGAGCTGCGAAACTCTAAGGGGCAGAAAACGCTAGTGGGAGTTGTGTACAGGCCACCTAACAGTAGTAATGGAGTTGGGGATGGCATCAAACAGGAAATGAGAAATGCGTGCAACAAGGGTAACACAGTTATAATGGATGACTTCAATCTGCATATAGATTGGGTGAATCAAATTGGCAGGGGTGCCGAGGAAGACGATTTCTTGGAATGTATGCGGGATAGTTTTCTAAACCAGCATGTGGAGGAACCAACGAGAGAGCAGGCTATTCTAGACTGGGTACTGAGTAATGAGGAAGGGTTAGTTAGCAGTCTTGTTGTGCGGGGCCCCTTGGGCAAGAGTGACCATAATATGATTGAGTTCTTCATTAGGATGGAGAGTGACATAATTAAGTCAGAAACAAGGGTTCTGAACTTCAACAAAGGTATGAGCCATGAATTGGCCAAGATAGACTGGCAGGTGAGTCTTAAAGGGTTGACAGTGGATGTGCAATGGAAGGTATTTAAAGACTGCATGGATGAAGTTCATACCAGTTTGGCAAAAGAATAAATCAGGGAAGGTGGTGCATCCGTGGATAACGAGGGAAATCAGGGATAGTATAAAAACTAAAGATGAGGCATATAAATTGGCCAAAAAAAGCAGCCTACCAGAGGACTGGGAGAAATTCAGAATCCAGCAGAGGAGGACAAAGGGCTTAATTAGGAAAGGGAAAATAGATTACGAAAGGAAACTGGCAGGGAACATAAAAACTGACTGCAAAAGTTTTTATAGATATGTGAAGAGAAAGAGACTAGTTAGAACAAATGTTGGTCCCTTGCAGTCAGAATCAGGTGAATGGATCATGGGGAACAAGGACATGGCAGACCAATTGAATAACTACTTTGGTTCTGTCTTCACTAAGGAAGACATAAATAATCTGCCGGAAATAGCAGTGGACCGGAGGTCAAATAAGATGACGGAACTGAGTGAAATCCAGGTTAGCCGGGAAGTGGTGTTGGGTAAATTGAACGGATTAAAGGCCGATAAGTCCCCAGGGCCAGATGGTCTGCATCCCAGAGTGCCCAAGGAGGTAGCAGTTCATTGGCTATATTCAAGAGGGAGTTGGAAGTGGCTCTTGTGGCTAAAGGGATCAGGGGGTATGGAGAGAAGGCGGGTGCGGGATACTGAGTTGGATGATTAGCCATGATCATATTAAATGGCGGTGCAGGCTCGAAGGGCCGAATGGCCTACTCCTGCACCTATTTTTCTATGTTTCTATGTTTCTAAGGAAGCCAAAAGGCTGTTAATTTAGCCGATCAATGCCCCTGATGATTTTCCACCACCTTGCCGACCAACCTTGCACATTTTGCCCACTGCAGCTGTTCCCTTTTCTCACATCTCGCTTTGCCCACCTAGGTTATGTTTTGCACAGATTAGCTACCTCTGGAAATAAAATCCACAACAAAAACACTGCTTCCTTTACTCAAGCCCACACGGGAAATAATTAACATCCAGCCAACTTTTAAATTGGTCTCGTCTGGCTGTTGACAAAATCTTCACGACCGCAATATCGGCTTCATATCTGCCCACGCCCCAGCTGCTGTGTGATTCATCGCCAGAGACGGGCTCATAGCTACCCCAAGAGAGGCAACACCAGATTCATAAGTCCATAAGTTTACAGGGGCACAAGAAGGCCACTCGGCCATCAACCCGATTCTACCACTCAATCGTGCCTCATCTACCTTTCCCTCCCAAACCCCATTCTCCCGCCTTCTCCCCATAACCCTCCCCCCAACACCCTTACAAACAGAGATAAGGCCGATTCTTGATTAGTACGGGTGTCATAGGTTAGGAGGGAGATATTGATCAGCCATGACTGAATGTTAGAGTAGACTTGATGGGCAGAATGGCTTAATTCTGCTTCAATCACTTATGACCTAATCAAGAATCTGCCAATAAAAAACCTCATTGGTGACCTGCAGACTATCCTTAATCGGACTTTGCTGGCTTTACCTACCACTAAACGTGATGCGCCTGTCCCACTTAGGCGCTTTTACAGACTGCCGGTGACTGTCAAGTTGTCGCCAGTCGCCTGATAATCCAGAAACTGGAACGGCGACTGTCAGAATGGAACATACACACACACACATCACTTCCTTCACCAGCCCGTTATGCAGGCGGGGGACAGGGCAAGTGAAGGGAGCGCTGACTGAGTGAAATTCGCACGGTGCTAAGCCAAGGTGATACAGACACACACCGCGATGAACAGGAAGGTTGGCGCTGCAATTAAGACGGCTAAAGCACAGGGTACGGTAAGTCCTTTAAAAGAGGGGGGAGAGAAGAGTTGGAGACAACTTTTAAGAAGCCAGAGATACACGGCTGTGATGCTCAGCGGACATTTAACATTACTGGTCGGTTATCCTTGGTTCTGAAAACTACTGCTTGACTTTTATTTTCCCCGCAATGAGCCAATGAAATTCACCGGTCAACACACCGGCCACAACCTACGAGAACCTCCTGGCAACCCATTAGGACCTCCTGGCGACCCACCGACGGCACGTGAATTCTCTATACTCTCCACAGCGGCTTCATTCTGGTCACCGCTAATTGGTCAACATGTTGAAAAATTGACGGCGACCAGAATGAGGCCGCGACTAGTTCCCAGAATGCGGGAACTCCTCACGGCCTTGAAGGTGACTCCCTGGCAACCACCCGCGAACATGTGGTGACCATGTAGCGATCGCATAGTCTCGTGTAGTCGCCTAAAGAGTCACCTAAGTGGGACAGGCCATTATTCCCTTTATCATGTATCTGTACACTATATATATGGCTTGATTGTAATCATGCATTGTCCTTCTGCAGACAGACAACAAAAGCTTTCCATCCACAGTACACGTGACAATAAACTAACTAAAACAAACAGACCACTGCAAGGTTGAGGAAGTTGTATTCCATCGAATCAAATGCAAATTGGAGCAATAGCATCTCATATTTCGCTTGGGCAGCTTACAGCCCAGTGGTATGTATATTGATTTCTATAACTTCTTGCTAACCCCAGCATTCCCTCTCTCTCTATCGCTCTCCCACCCAAGTCGCACCAGCTTCTCATTTTCACCCTGAAAACGCACACCTCCAGGTTCAGGGGCAGTTTCTTCCCAGCTGTTATCAGGCAACTGAGCCATCCTACCACAACTAGAGAGCAGTGCTGAACTACTATCAACTACCTCTTTGGTGACCCTCGGACTATCCTTGATCGGACCTTCCTGGCTTCACCTTGCACTAAACGTCATTCCCTTCATCATGTATAGGGCCTGTCCCACTTGGGAGTCATTTGCGCGTCACG
The DNA here is from genome assembly GCA_035221665.1 of Okamejei kenojei. Lineage (NCBI taxonomy): Eukaryota > Metazoa > Chordata > Chondrichthyes > Rajiformes > Rajidae > Okamejei > Okamejei kenojei. The sequence goes on along the minus strand of CM069137.1, from coordinate 8,395,718 downwards.
CAGGTGGCGCACGAGGATTTTGAGAATCCCCAAATTCTGGGGTGCCGCGCACGAGTCGTGCCCCGTAAATTATGTTGTGTAAATGACGCGCAAATAATAGCGAGGTTTCAAAACTTACCTTCAGTGGCGCTGCAGTTCTGCCACTGGTCGTGCGCGCGACTTTGACGACTTGAGGGGGGGGGGGCAGGATTAGATTGCCGTTTTCTACTACTTATCGGAGGCGGACTGCCTCGGGTTGCCAGCTGCTGAAGAACAATCGATCGGACTTCCGTTCCCAGTTTTTTTAAATTTAATCGCGAGACAATTTAATAATGACATTAAAATTAAAAGGCGACTTCTAACGCCCTCACCTACAACGAGACGGGTCGCATGAACGGGACAAAACAAAATGTAAGTCGTTTATTTTACATATAATCGTGCTTCTTGGGATGGCTTTAATTTAATTTTATGTTGCGAAAATGTAATTTGGGCCCCATACGAACCGTCAGTGTTTTTCCTGCCGATATAGGGTTCAAATTCATAGCAAATGCAACGTTCCAATCGATTGAGTTTCAGAAAATGCTACAGGGCACATTTTGTTTATTTTAGTTTAGTTTACAGATACAGTGTGGAAACAAGCCCTTCGGCCCACCGAGTCTGCAAACTTTATGGTGAGAGGGGCAAAGTTTAAGAGATGGAAGACGAGTTTGTTTTTTTAACTACACAGAGGAAGACGAGTGCCTGGAACACACTACTGGGGGTGGCTGAGGAGGCAGGTACAGTGACAGCATTTAAGAGGCTTTTGGATAGGTGCATGGATATGCAGGGTATTAAGGCACAAAGATTATGTGCAGGGAGATAAGGGTTGGATTTGGCATCATGTTCAGCACAGGCATTGTGGGCCAAAGGGCCTGCTCCTGTGATAAGCTCGAGTGAGTATGGGTTAATCAGGAAATGTAGAATGGTTCACTGTTAGCAGGACAGGCAGCATCGCTGGAGAGAAGGAATGGGTGACGTTTTTGGTCAAGACCCTTCTTCCACTGAGTTACTCCACCATTGTGTCTCCCGCTGAGTTACTCCAGCATTTTGTGTCTACCTTCGATTTAAACCAGCATCTGCAGTTCTTACCAACACATGGTTCATTGTTTGCTGAGGGGAAGGTGACAAAGAGGCATACAATCAATAAAATTAATCAGAAGGACAGTGAAACTAGTCGGAGAACTCGGGTGGGGAGAACAAGGTTCATCTGCTTTGATCAGTCGGCATGGACTGGAATGGCCAAGAGGGCCTGTTTCCGTGCTGTAATTGTTATATGGTTATATATGGTTATATGATCTATTGTTTTCACACCTTGTCCTTCCATATCTCTACACTCGGTCCCTTGACTCTCAATCTGAAGATGGGTGTTGGCCAGAAACGTCACCCATTCCTTCTCTCCAGCAATATAGAAACATAGAAAGTAGGTGCAGGAGGAGGCCATTCGGCCCTTCGAGCCAGCACCGCCATTCATTGTGATCATGGCTGATCGTCCCAAATCAAGAACTCGTGCCTGCCTTCTCCCCATATCCCTTGGTTCCACTGCTGCCTGTCCCATTGAGTTACTCCTGCATTTTGTGTCTATTTTCTAATGAGTGAGTAGCCAGGACAAATTTAGTTTAGTTTAGGGATACAGCACAGAAGCAGGCCCTTTGGCCCAACGAGTCCACACCGACCAGCGACCCCCGCACAATAACATTATCCTGCACACACAAGGGACAATCTACACTCATACCAAGCCAATTAACCTAGAAACCTGCACATCTATGGAATGTGGGAGGAAATCGAAAGATCTTGGAGAAAACCCACACGATCACGGGGAGAGAGTACAAAATCCGTGCAGACAGCAACCGTAATCGGTTGTGGAACACAAATATTGCAGAATACCCCTACAATCCAGCAAGTATCAAGCATGATGCTCTTGACTTGGGTTGAATGTGAGAAGGGGGGGGGGGGAGAGATTTAATAGGAACCCGATGGGTCAGAAATAAGAGATAGGAGTAGAATTAGGCCATTCGGCCCATCAAGTCTACCTCTGCCATTCAATCGTGGCTGATCTATCTTTCCCTGTGAACCCCATTCTCCTGCCTTCTCCCCATATCCTGACACCCGTACTAATTAAAAATCTGCCTTAAAAATAACCACTGCCTTGGCCTCTACAGCCTTCTGTGGCAAAAAAAATGTCACAGATTCACCACCCTCCGACTAACAAAATGTCTCCTCATCTTCTTCCAAAATTAACATCCTTTAATTCTGAGGGTATGACCTCTTGTCATAGTGGATGTTTCCCACTAATGGAAACATCAGCTCCACGTCCACTCCTTTCCCACTAATGGAAACATCCTCTCCACATCCAAGCCTTTCACGATTCTGTACGTTTCAACGAGGTCCCTGCTCATTCTTCTAAACTCCAGCGAGTGCAGGCCCAGTGCCGACAAACGTTCATCACAGGTTAACCCACTCATTCCTGGGATCATTCTTGTAAACCTCCTCTGGATCCTCTCCAGAGCCAGCACATCCTTCCTCAAATATGGTGCCCATAATTGCTCACAATATTCAAAATGGGGCCTCACCAGTGCCTTATAGAGCTTTAGCATTACATCCCTGTTTTTGTATACCAGCCTCGTGAAATAATTGCTCGAATTGAGCTTGCTTTCTTCCACTAACTTTGTTTCTTACACAAAGGGTGATGCGTGTATGGAACGAGCTGCCGGAGGAGGAAGTTGAGACGTACTATCGCGACGTTCAGGAAACCATTAGACAGGTAAATGGATAGGACAGATTTAGACAATAGACAATAGGTGCAGGAGTAGGCCATTCAGCCCTTCGAGCCAGCATCACCATTCAATGTGATCATGGCTGATCATCCCCAATCAGTACCCCGTTCCTTCCTTCTCCCCATATCCCCTGACTCTGCTCTCTCTTGAAAGTATCCAGAGAACCGGCCTCCACAGTCCCCTGGAATATGGGTCAAACGCAGGCAGGTGGGACTAGTGTAGATAGGACACGTTGGTCAGTGTGGGCAAGTTGGACCGAAGGACCAGTTTCCACGCTGTATGACTCTAAGACTTTGGATTTAACATCCAGCCAAAGTCAGAAATGTTTTCCTTACCATACCGTAACAAAATTTCCCAAATCGCACCATAAAAAAAATCTAACTCACTTTATTGCTGAATGCAAAAGCAGATTTTATAGCCATCCAACTAAAAACGACGCTGCCAGCAAAATCTAACGATCCCCACCGGCTAAACTAATTGCACAGCTCGGTGGGCTAAGTCTCTTAAACAGATGGGAAGTTATGACCTAGTTATACAGTTAAAACAGCCTGAAGATGTTGTACGGGCTACATGACATTGTTTTTGAAAGGAGTGGTGAATCTGTAGAATTCTTTGCCACAGAAGGCTGTAGAGGCCAAGTCAGTGGATATTTTTAGGCAGAAAATATTTGGACCGGCAGAAATAGATTGATTCCTGATTAGTACGGGTGTCGGATGTTATGGGGAGAAGGCAGGAGAATGGGGTTATGAAGGAGAGATAGATCAGCCATGATTGTATGGCGGAGTAGACTTGATGGGCCGAATGGCCTAATTCTACTCCTATCCATTATGAACTTTACCTGAAAGGGTGCCGTGATTTATAACCATATGAGTGTGGTCTGCTATTCCACTTCAGATTTTTGTTTCAAAATGGTTTTAAATCGTGGATTTTAAAAGATTTTTTTTTTTTTTTAAACGGCACAAAAATTGGGGTGACTGTGCATGTGCTAGAGCAAAAGAAATTCACTGTTAGTTTACAGTTCAGTTTAGTTTATTGTCACGTGTACCAAGGTACAGTGAAAAGCTTTTGTTGCGTGCTAACCAGCCAGCAGAAAGACAATACATGATATCGGGGAAGAGCCCTGGTATTGTTTTAGAGAACAACAGCAAAGGCTCTTATACTGTATCAACTGGAGAAAGCTCCATTCAGCTGTCTTATTTGCAAGCAACCACACAGAGGTCAAATTATGAGGCTCAGATTTGACTGGACTGCAGACATGGCATAATCTCAATTGGGTTAACATCGGGCAATAACTGCAAAAGCAAAAACATTCGCTTGTTCAGGCACACAATGCACAGACTAATTCCCAGCAGTAAAATAGGGAACCTGTCCAAACTCATTTAGACAGTATTGCAAAATGTTCTCCCCTCCCCCTCCCATCCACAGGGATATTCAATAATCCTTCTCAGTATTTGGGAATATTACATTTACTACTGATCAAGGTTTCAGCCCACAATGGCCTGGTCCAAACTGTTTCTGCCCAAATACACAGTTATCTTGGAAGTTCTGCATGTTCCCTACGACCCTCACTATCTTCTATGGTGCATCTGTGGAAAGCATTTTATCAGGATGCATCACAGCTTGGTTTGGGAACAGCTCCATACAAAACCGCAAGAGATTGCAGCAAATTGTGGACGCAGCCCAGACCATCACACAAACCAACCTCCCTTCCATTGACTCAATTTATACCTCACGCTGCCTCGCCAAGGCCAGCAGCACAATCAAGGACGAGTCGCACCCTGGCCACTCCCTCTCCCATCAGGCAAAAGGTATAGACAACGTTTTTAGATCGCATTCTCCGGTGGCCTACCATCGATGGAGCTGGAGGCCTCCGCGGACTGACCTTGGGCCCCACCGCGGGGCGTGGACTTGCATCGGAGTCCATCCCTTGCCTGGGATCGCTCCAACCGCGGCCTGCGGTCTTTACACCGGGAGCTCAGAGTCTCGGGAGAGGTCGTGGATGTCGGGAGCTCCAATGTGTGGAAGGTTCGACCATCCCCGACGCGAGGTTCGATCGTCCAGCGAGGGGGAGCTGACATTCCCCCGATACAGGAAGCTGGTCGCCTCGATGCGGAGGGCCCACCACCGGCTACGGGAGTCAAGGTCGTCCCGTCAACGGAGGGCTCGAGGCCCCCGACCGCGGGAGAGCAAAGGGAAGAGATTGAACTTTTTTTCGCCTTCCATCACAGAGAGCAATGTGGAGGAGTCACTGTGATGGAGGTTTATGTTAAAATGCGTTTTGTGTGTTCCGTAGCTTTTCATTTCGATGACTGACTTGGCAAATGTTGCAAAACACACTTGGCCAATAAAGTATTATTGTGATATTGTGAAGTGTGAAAACGCACACCTCCAGGGTCAGGGACAGCTTCTTCCCAGCTGTTACCATACAACCGAACCATCCTAGCACAACTAGAGAGCAGTGTTGGACTACTGTCTGCCTCATGCAGACCCTTCTTTGAGTGGACTTTGCTGGCTTTACCTTGCACTAAAAGTTATTCCCTTATCATGCATATGTACACTGCCTCAAAAAGGCTAGCAGTATCATCACCAGGCACGTGCCATCAGGGTAGGCAAGGTAGGCACTGCCTACCCTGACTAAAATTATAACATAGTAATTACTAAATATAAATAATAAAGCATGGGAGAATTATACCTACGTAAGAGATCGATCTCTTAGGTAGGCATAATTCTCCGTGCCTTTCATCCGCGGCGCTTGTGACCCTTGATGGTCTGCGCAGCCCACGTGCCGTCAGCGCTGCTTCATTCCGTCAATTTCAAGCTGGGCTGAAGGCAGCAGAAATTCTGCCTTTGCAGCACTGCGCATGCGCGGCAGCCTACTGCGCACGTGCAGCGTTGGTTTCTTGGCGGGGTTTTCAAATATGGATTGTCATTATTTTAAGTGTATGTTAGGAAACAAAGAGAGAAGAATGGAGTTCGTGTACCAATAACATGGTAAGTACATTTTGTGTGTATGTTTTAAAATACTGTATTTCCAGGGGTGTGGGGGTGGGGGTAGAGCTCCTTTCACAGTGTTTGGGGAGTCTGGCCCGGGGTAAAGTTGTGGGGAGGGCACGAATGCTGTGAAGGAGGGGTCGGGAGCATGCCACGGAGGCGTGCAATGCCACCGCATTGAGGCGGGGCTGGGGGAGAAGTAGCTCGGTTGGCTGCGCTGGAGAGCGGAACCAGCCGCCACCTTAGCTCCTTCTGCTGGCCCCCGCTCACCTCTGGCAGCTCTCCGTCTAAAAACCTCTCCTGCCGCTCGCTGGCCTCACTCATGTCAGGTTGAGGTTACTCGGATGTGGGAATTTAAGGATTTGCAGGAAGCCGCTGACATGAGCGAGCGGCAGGTGAGAGGTGTTCAGGCGGAGAGCACTGCCAGAGGTGAGCAGGCTCACCTTCAGACGGGCTCACAGCCAGAGGTGAGCCCTCCCTGCAACTTTACCCCTGGCACAGACTCTCCACGCGCTGTGAACGGAACTATTCCGCCAATTGGTCCCTTGAACAAGTGTTGTCATTCATAGAATCATAGAAAATAGGTGCAGGAGTAGGCCATTCAGCCCTTCGTGCCTGCACCGCCATTCAATATGATCATGGCTGATCATCCAACTCAGTATCCTGTACCTGCCTTCTCTCCATACCCCCTGATCCCTTTAGCCACAAGGGCCACATCTAACTCCCTCTTAAATATAGCCAATGAACTGGCCTCAACTGCCTTCTGTGGCAGAAAATTCCAGAGATTCACCACTCTCTGTGTGAAAAATGATCTTCTCATCTCAGTCCTAAAAGACTTCCCCCTTATCCTTAAACTGTGACCCCTTGTTCTGGAGTTCCCCAACATCGGGAACAATCTTCCTGCATCTAGCCTGTCCAACCCCTTAAGAATTTTGTAAGTCTCTATAAGATGCTCCCTCAATCTCCTAAATTCCAGCGATGACAACTGGTTCAACTTTTCCCTGTACTCCCGTTTTTCCCTCCATCTGTCCACCTGCCATCACCCTTCACCCCCCCCCACCCATTCAGTAATTCAGAATAAAGGAGACTTGGAAGCCTTGGGAAAATTGAATTGTTACTGTCTTTATTTTTATTTTTTATTTTTACGGAGAGAACAATCTCTCTTTTTTTAAAGCCGACTGACTGCCTACCTTGAGTGATTACTCACGACACGTGCCTGATCATCAAGGACCCACACCACCCTGGCCACACACTCATCTCCCCGCTACCTTCAGGTAGAAGGTACAGGAGCCTGAAGACTGCAATGACCAGGTTCAGGAATACCTACTTCCCCACAGCCATCAAGCTATTAAACTTGGCTCGGACAAAACTCTGGACATTAATAGCCCATTATATGTTTATTTGCACTTTATCAGTTTATTTATTCATGTGTGTATATATTTTATATATAATGGTATACGGACACACTGATCTGTTCTGTAGTCATGCCTACTATGTTCTGTTGTGCTGAAGCAAAGCAATAATGTCATTGTCCTATCAGGGACACATGACAATAAACTCTCTTGAATCTTGAATATGGATCGATTGTAATCATGCACTGTCTATCAGCTGACTGGATGGCACGCGACAAACGCTTTCCACTGTTCCATGTGACAATAAACTGAACTCAAAACTGATTTTTATCAAATGCTTATGAAAGTTGAACAACCTGAAAATGTTAACACTTGTTCACTATAGAATCAGGTCATCACATCTAGCATTGTATTTGCTTAGTTTGGAGATACAGCATGGAAGCCCACGCCAACTAACGATCACCCGTAGACCAGTTCTCTCCTACACACTTGAGACAAGTTACAGAAGCCAATTAACCTACAAACCTGCTATGTGGGAGGAAACTGGAGTATCCCGAGGAAATCCCCGTGGTCACGGGAAGAATGTACAAACTCGAGACAGATAGCACCAGAGGTCAGGATCAAACCAGGGTCTCTGGGGCTGAAAGGCAGCAACTCCACCTCTGCGCCATTGAGCCATGTCAGATCCCAGCATCTTATTTGCTTTTTGAAGCTTTCCCCGGCCATGTGCGTCTTCACTAAAAGGTTCACAGATGCCACAAAGGATGTGGCGAGGATGTCATCAAAGGATGATAAGAAAGGATTAGTTTAGCTTAGAGATACAGTGCGGAAACAGGCCCTTCTGCCCACTGAGTCCGCCAAGCCCACCGATCACTGCACACTATCCTACACACTAGGGACAATCAACAATTTTACCAAAACCAATTAACCTACAAACCTGTACGTCTTTGGAGTGTGGGAGGAAAACCGGAGAAAACCTGCACTGCCACATGGAGACACGCACAAACTCTGTACAGACAGCACCCGTAGTCAGGATCGAACCCGGGTCTCCGGTGCTGTAAGGCAGCAACTCGACCGCTGTACCACTCATGGATATGTCAGTAGACTCTGTATCACCACACAAGGTGAAGCTTAAATTACATCCATTTGAAGAAATAGAATGCCTGGCAAAATATTTAGCACGGAAGGTCCCATAGGATAGCCAGAGAGGAGGCTGGAAAATATTATGCACGCTCAGCATTTACACAGTGATCACATCACCACTGCAAGGGTCATATACAGTACTTTGGTTTCAAGCCAAATCCTACACAATGATTTAGTGCAATATAGAAACTCCAAAATGCCCTCTCCTTCCAAAGGGAAAACAAACTCCGAAACAACTGGACAGGAACCATTGAAGCCCATTAAGTCCTCAGATTATTAGCGATCCTGTCAAATTTACCGCAGTCTTTCCTATTAGCCCAGAAAATAGCAATGACTTATCCAAAATTGCAAATTCACGGCTTAAACAGTGTGGCTCGGTGGTAGAGTTGAGCGCCAGAGACACAGGTTCAATCCCGACTACAGGAGTTCTCTGTATGGACTTTGTGCATTGTCCGTGTGACCTGCATGGGTTTTCTCCAAGTGCTCCGTTTTCAACCCACACTCCAAAGACGTACAGGTTTATAGGTTAATTGGCTCGGGTATAATTGTAAATTGTCCCTAGTGCGTGTAGGATAATGTTAGCGTACAGGGACCACTGGCCGGTGTGGACTCGGTGGGCCGAAAGGCCTGTTTCCACGCTGTGTCTCTATAGTCTAAACATCCACCCAAAGTCTCCGAATAATGACCTCAGGTTCAAATTCCTTAATGCGAAGCAGTTTTGCAAACGCCTCATTTTTGGAATTAGTCCTTTGTTCCTTCATTGATCTTCACAGCTTGATCCTTTAAGAACCTGACCATTTACTGAATATGTGAAGCAATTGCTTAATGAGACTAACATTCAATATTCAGCTTTTCCATCGCCTTAGTAGAAAATAATATTCATTCCTTTCATTGAAACATAGAAAATAGGTGCAGGAGTAGGCCTTCGGCCCTTCGATCATCCAAATTCAGTACCCCTTTCCTGCTTTCTCCTCATATCCCTCGATTCCGTTAGCCCTCAGGGCTATATCTAGCTCTCTCTTGAAAACATCCAGTGAATTGGCCTCCACTGCCTTCTGCGACAGAGAATTCCACAGATTCACAACTCTCTGGGATTCCTTTTGCCGTATTCTTGTCTGCACACATTTGCTTATGATTAGATAATTTTGCAGGGCCATCAAATGGCTCACCTTCCCCTTATCAATAGCAAACACTGCCCTTAACAGCCAGGGGCACAACATCAATTATTAATCTACTAGTTTACTGTAGTTTAGAGATACAGCGCAGAAACAGGCCCTGCGACCCACACTGACCAGCAATCCCCGCACATTAACACTACCCTACACTAGGGACAACTTTTACACTACACCAAGCCAATTAACCTACAAACCTACAAGTGTGGGAGGAAACCAAAGATCCCAGAGAAAACCCACGTGGTTCAGTTTGGTTCATCGTCACATGTACAGGCCAAACCGCTCCACAGAGGACGCTATATCCTCCGTACTCCATCTGAGCCTGGAACATCTAGAGGAGAAGAGCACTTATGTGCGAATGCTGTTCGTGGATTTTAGTTCAGCATTCAACACAATCATCCCTCAGCACCTGATAAGCAAACTGGTTCCATTGGGCCTCAGCACCCCCATGTGTAACTGGCTACTGGACTTCCTCACTGACAGACCCCAGTCAATGCGGGTTGGAAACAACAGTGCGGGTTGGAAACAGCATCATCCCTCTGAGCACAGGCTCCCTTCAGGGCTGTGTCCCGAGTCCACTACTGTTTACCCACGACTGTCGTGCCAGGTTTAGTACAAACCACAACATGAAATACACAGATGACACAACAGTGGTGGGCCTCATCCGGGACGACAATGAGCTGGCTTACAGGGAGGAGGTGAAACAACTGGTGGACTGGTGCAATACGAACAACCTGATCCTGAATGTCGAAAAAAACAAAGGAGGTCATCGTCGACTTCAGGCAAAACCGGCACAGTCCCACACCACTTCACATCAATGACAGCGATGTGGAGGTGGTCAGTAGCACTAAGTTCCTAGGGGTGCAAATCACTAACAGTCTGACCTGGTCAAATAACATCTCATCAACAGTTAAGAGAGCGCAGCAGCGGTTGCACTTTCTGTGCCGGATGAGAAGAGCTCACCTCCCCCATCCCGTCCTCACCACTTTCTACAGGGGCACCATAGAGAGTATTCTGATCAGCTGCATCTCTGTCTGCTTTGGGGACTGTAAAGCCTCCGACTGGAAGTCCGTGCAGAGAGTGGTGAGGACGGCTGAAAAAATCATCGGGACTTCTCTCCCCTCAATCGGGGACATTGCGACCAAACGTTGCGTGTCTAAGGCCAGCAGTATTATAAAAGACCCCACACACCTCCATCACGGACTGTTCACTCTGCTGCCCTCGGGCAAAGATATGGTAGCATAAGGAGCAGAACATCAAGGTTCTGCAACAGCTTCTTCCCACGAGCCATCAGACTCCTGAATGCCATGTAATGGGCTGCCACCATTGCCTATTTTATCCTTTTAACTATTTTATCTTTTTATCCATTTTATCCTTCTGTTTATTATCGTGTTGCACGGGGAGCCAAATGCAACGGAATTTTGTTTGGAATTGCATGTATTGATGTATTTCTAAATGACAATAAAGTTTGTTTGATTCATTGATTTTGATTGAGTGAAGAGTGTTTTGTTGCGTGCTAACCAGTCAGCAGAACGAACCGAATCGGTCACGGGGAGAACGTTACAAACTCCGTACAGACCACTCCCGTGGTCGGGATCGAACCTGGGTCTCCGGTGCTGCAAGCGTTGTAAGGCAGCAACTCTACCGCTGCACCAAACTTTTACATGGATGCTATTACGTACACTCAATTTCGGTGTCTCCACCGCATCTGTTCCCAAGATAAGGCTTTTCACTCGAGGACATTTGAGATAACCATTCTGGTAAATGTTCTAACCTATAATCAAGCATTATTTATTCAAATCAAAATAAACTTTGAATAATGACCAATACTGGGCTTTTCTGAATGTTTTAATAGACTATATCCACCTGTAGTCCTTTAACTACTTTGCCAGTCAGTTCTTTATCTTTTTCTGTGAAGTATTGAATATGGCTAATGATATCCCCAAGGGTTGTTTGTTACAACATCCCTCTTCCACGCTACCCAGACCGTCACACAAACCAATCTCCCTTCAATTGACTCCATCTACACTTCACGCTGCCTCGACAAGCCCGGCAGTATAATGAAGGACCAGTCTCAGCCTGGTCACTCCCTCTTCTCCCCACTCCCAACAGACAACAGGTACAGAGACATACCTGCCAACTTGTGAGATTGAAAAATCGGAATCCTATTAGTCTGACGTCAGTGAGGGCGGGGCACGTGACGTCAGTAAGGGGCGGGGCAAGTGACGTCAGTAAGGGGCGGGGTACGTGACGTCAGTGAGGGCGGGAAAGTGACCTCAGGGGGGTTACACAAAATGCTGGAGAAACTCAGCGGGTGCAGCAGCATCTAAGGAGCGAAGGAGATAGGCGACGTTTCGGGTCGAGACCCTTCTTCAGACTTTCTGCTGCACCCGCTGAGTTTCTCCAGCATTTTGTGTATCTCCTTCGTCCTTAGATGCTGCTGCACCCGCTGAGTTTCTCCAGCATTTTGTGTAACCCTCGATTCTCCAGCATCTGCAGTTTCTTCGTTAACAAAGTGACCTCAGTGCGGGGGGGGGGGCAAGTGACGCCGAACGCCACCGTAGCGGGGCGGGGTCATGCGGCTGCGTGCTGACGTACACCCGTGCGTGTCCCCATAAGCAGCGCAGGCGCGGTGCGCTCTCTCGCTGTCTCCTCGCCGGCCGCCCATGGGTCGCATGCACGCTTCCATCCCAATTCCGAATTCCAATTTTTTTCGGAATATTGAGGAAAAAAATCGGAATTCGGAATTGGGATGGAAAAATCGGAAGAATTCCGCCCAAATCGGAATAGTTGGCAGGTATGCAGAAATGTGAAAATGCACACCTGAAGATTCAAATGTAGTTTCTTCCCAGCTGTTATTAGGCAACTGAACTATCATATCAACAACTAGAGAGCAGTCCTGAGCTACTATCTGTAGATCAATCACTATTGCAGATTTGTTCCATGTCTGGTTTTACAATTGCACAACCCGATCCATAATCCATGCCGGGTTTCCACTATGCCATCTGGTGGTGTGCAATTAGCTAAGACCTCAGTTTTAATCTACGATGCTGTACCTTGCAGATGCCAATGCCATGGTCTCTGCATGTATTCTTAATAAAGTACCTTTTATGAAGTTAATCGACTTAGTGTTACTTACATTACTTACATGGTGTCAGAAGTGGGATTTGAACCCACACCGCCGGTATACACTATCTATCTCACTGGAGACCCTCAGACTATCTTTAACCGGACTTTGCCTTGCACTAAACGTTATTCCCTTTGTCATGCATCTGTACACTGTGGACGGCTCAATTGTAACCATGTATGGTCTTTCCAGTGACTGGTTAGCACGCAAAAGCTTTTCACTGCATCTGACTCTACATGACAATAAACTAAACTAATCTTGCCATAAATATTATGCAAAGTCTCTCCACCAGCATGATCCACCACTTTACTCGTCTGGAATTATGCCAAACACTTGTCAAGGGCAGGAACTAGAACTGCATTTACCAAAATGAACCTCCTCCAGTAAAGCTTCATTCCTAAATCCAACCATTGCCAACATTCAATAGCACAGCAGATGATACACAGATGGTACTGCAGTTGGAGTAAGCAAGGCCAGGATACTACACACCCTTTTAAATTATTTCTGGATAAATCAGGGGAAATGACATTGATATAGGGTAGAAAGCAGTCATTTGCTCATTTTCTGTAAATTTTACTGTAACAGTCACGGTGGCGCAGTGGTAGAGTTGCTGCCTTACAGCGTTTGCAGCACGAGAGACCCGGGTTCGATCCAGACTACAGGTGCTGTCTGTACGGAGTTTGTGTAAGGGGCTGGGATCGCTGATCAGTGTGGACTCGGTGGGCCTAAGGGCCTGTTTCTGCGCTGTATCTCTGAACTAAACTATGTACATGCTATCTTTCGGCTTTCCACAATTTAGACACTAATCATCACATTCCACACGTGTCCCAGATCACAAATAGTGAAAGGTCTGAATAGATTGGATGTGGAGAAGACATTTCCACTAGCGGGAAGAGTCCAGGACCAGAGCACACGGCCTCAGAATAAAAGGACGTACTTTTCGAAAGGAGATAAAGAGGAATTCCTTTCGTCAGAGGGTGGTGAATCTGTGGAATCCATTGCCACAGAAGGCTGTGGAGGCCAAGTCAATGGATATTTTTAAGGCAGAGATACATAGATTCTTGATTAGTACGGGTGTCAGGGGTTATGGGGAGAAGGCAGGAGAATGCAGTTGAGAGGAAAAGTCAGCGGTGCGGACCTGATAGGAGCAGAATTGGGCATTCGGCCTATCACCTGTGAAGAGCATGATAAGGAAGACAATGGACATGTTGTACACGGACACGAGGAAGAGGACACAAAGCGTTGGAGCCAATCAGTGGGTCACGTAGCATCTCTGGAAAAACATGGGGAGGTGACGTTTCGGGTCACCATGTCCTCCAGAGATGCTGCCAGACCCACTGAGTTACTCCAGCACCATGCCCTCTTTTGTAAACCAGCATCTGCAGTTCATTGCTTGCACGACTTCACAAGCAAGCCTGGTCCCACCGCAGAGTCCACGAGCGGTCGGTTTAGAAATACAGCCAGTTTTGGGATTGCCCCTTTTAGACAATGACCCAAGGAGGACATGCGGCGCGGCTTGTCCACATGTACTCAGTACAACCATCACTTAAAATAGCTCCATGATCTCAGAGCCCAGCAACAGATGCACTGGAGGAAGGCTGCACATAGCAGAAATCCCGACTCAATTTAGAGCTGTCTCACTTCAAAAGAACAGGCCAGTTATTCTAAATAAAGTGGATAAAAGATTAAATCTAGATTGATTGCTTTCTATATTTATCCATGTTTATCCTATTTCCCCACAACAATCTTATGTATCCACCTCACCCCTCGGATAAGATGTCAAATGTAGCAGCAGCACCCACCACTTGCTCGTGTCAATCTGGAGTTACGCAGTTTGATTACACTGCCCCTGCCAATGCAAAGGTCAAGGCTTCCATTTAATTCCTTTTCCAGCTGAGGAAAGCCATTGTTGATTCAATTATTTGCCAGGAGGAGAGCCACATGTAGCTTCAATACAGTGGACTGCCCAAGAACAATTAGGCGGCACTGTGGCGCAGGGGTAGAGTCGCTGCCTTACGCTTGGAGCAGCGGAGACCCGGGTTCGATCCCAACTACGGGCGCTTGTACCTGTTCGAGTTGTTACATTCTCGCCGTGACCAACTTGCGTTTCGCAGATATCTTCAGTTCCTCCCACACTCAATTAATTTGCTAGGTTTCAATTGGGCTTGGTGTTGTAAAGTGTGGGTGTGTGGGGGGGTTGTGACGGTGTGCAGTGCGTGTTGTAGCGCGTGTGCGAGTGTGACGGTCGCGTGTGTTGTGGGAGCGGTGCTCGGACGGTGTTGCTGTGCGTGGGTGATGGCGTATGGTGAGTGTGAGAGCGTTCGTTTATACCATTTCAGTGCGAACCTCAGTGGGTCAAAGGGTCTTGAAGGCCTGCTTTTGCCACAGTATCTCTAAAACAAAACATAAGTATTCCTCAATATGCAAATGACTATCATTTCCAATAGATAACTCTCAAATATAACCTCCCCTCAGTTATAGTCAGTCATACAGCAGAAATACTGGTATTGCGGCCCATGTGCCATTTACACTAGTCCACACCTGACTGCTTTTGGCCCATAACGCTGTCTAATGTAACCTTTCTATTCAATAGAAGAATTACATGTCCACTCATAAATTTTGTGTGACGCAGAAACAATAGTTTTACAGATGCGGCTAATTTTATATTTGTAACTTTCTACATGTCCATGGTGGACCAAGATCGGGGTGAAGAAAGATAACAGAAGATCGACACAAAATGCTGGAGTTTAATCAGAGTGTAGGCAGCATCTCAGGGTGAAGGAATGATGGGTGACGGTTTCGGGTCAGAAAGGCCTATACACGGACAGAGCTGGGGAGTGGAAGGAATCAACTAGAGGCATGGTTTAAAAGGTAGTCGAGATGTTATGAGAAGACGTCATGACAAAAGCAGTGTACGCGTCTCGGCCAAACGAAGGCTAAAAGAGGGTCTTAAAAAACAAAAATGGGGGTGGAGGAGAGAATAATCTAGATATAAGTATAATGTAAAATCAAGGGTCGTAGTGGAGTTTGTATTTATACGTCGCACCACTCGCTGTTGTTGTTATGAGCAGCTGGCTATATGTCAAATATGGAACCACATGAATTAGACAGGTTGTCAAATATGTGTCCTATTGGGGGGTTTGTTTTTAAAGTGGTTACAGCATTAACTTGGGCGCATCACAATTATTCTAAAAGGTGAACAGGTGCGGATAATTTGAAATGTTTTGATCGTGTTACCCAGGAGTTGCTTTGAGTCCAGTATGTTTGATGCTTCAATTTACAAGAGGCAGTACAGGAATCATTCTTTGGTGAGACGTTTATGTGATCGGATCGCTTTGGTCGATACGTTATTATATGTGTTTTCTCACCAGTTTAAGATTGTGAACAACTTTAAGGTAAAACATTTACAAGGATCAGCTCAATTGTTAAGATAGCAAAAGGCAGCATAGGATACATGAATGTTCGTTGGACTTAACCATTGACTTATTTCATTTCGTAGAACAGGGCACTCCGAGGCCAGTTATCTTAACCCTATTGTAAAACAATGCATTATGAATTTTGAATGAGTTAACTATTTAATCAAAACTGCATTGAGATACCTGGTCTTGTAAAGTCTGCCACCAGAGCTCATGTTTCATATTACGTCATTACTCCCACCTCATTGAACCGACTGCTCATAGTTTGTAAGGCTCTTGGGCCCAGTTTCAGGCTTATTGAAGGGGTATAAGGCAATTATACCATCAATGAATCTTTAAGTCATGATTAAGGATTAATTCATACCATTATGTGAAATCAAAATTGGTGGCATGAAAGAAATTGCATTTCAAGTACATCTTTAAAGAAAGTTCAAAGTCCGCCATTAATTCCAACAATTTATAACACCAGAATTGAGCTCCAAAAATACCAAAAACATCATTTTTTTTTAAAGTTTAGGTTAGAGATGCAGGCCGTTCTGCCACGGGAATCCATTGCACGACAGCAAAACCCTTACACTGTCTTATCCCAATTTCAGGTAGCCCTTTTCTATCTCTCTCTCTCTTCTCTCCTTCCCTCCCCCTCCCAGTCCTCCACTGTCCTCGCCCACTTTCTATCTTTGTCCTACCCTCCCCATGACAATCAGTCTTGAAGAAGGGTCTCGAACGAAACGTCCGTCGCCCAATTCCTTCTCTCATAGTGCTGCTACTACCTACTGAGTTTTCAAGCAATTTGAGTCTACCTTATCCTATACACTATGACCAGAATGTCCAAAGTCCGGCCCCCGGGCCATTGCGGGCCCTGTGGACTTATTTTTCGGCCCGCGGCCTCTATCATTGAAATCAGTAATTATTGCGGCCCGCCATGCACATGTTGACCACTGTTTTAAAGTACTATGTGGTACAAAAAGCTATTTTTAATATTTTTCATTTCACAGAAGATGGCAGTAGTCACTATGGCGCAATATGGCCCGCCGTGACCCTTGGACCTTGCGTGACGTTTCAGCCCAGCCAATGTGCTACAAATTATTCGTCGGTAAACAAAAAAAGGAAACGTTGACCGCGAGGGCCGTCCGCTTCCTGGACAAGTGGAATTTTGGTATTTTTTCACTGAAATACGAAACAATGTGTATGCAATTTGTATTTAAAATAAATCCCAAATGTTAATTTGGTATTTAATTTAATGGTTTCAAAGTATGTCAGGCTAAAATAGTCGGCGACCCACACATTTTACACCGTACACATATCTGGCCCTATTTGCAAAAAGTTTGGACAACCCTGCTATAGGTCAATTTACAATTTTTTTTTTAAAACCAAAAACAAATGTTTTGGTTTGGCTGAGTGGAGAGTGTGGAAGGGAAAACCGGTGAGCACCAGGGGAAGGAAAACCCACACGGTCACAAGGGAGAAATAATCTCTGTTCTAACTGATACTCTATGGAACAGCACCCGTAGGCGTCAGGATCTGAGAACCCAGGCTCTTGGCGCTGTAAGCGCATCAATTCTATACAATGCTTGCCCTATTCGAATAGTACATTTGTTTTATTTTATTTATTGGCAGCATGAGACAGTCTCTGCAGAACACTTAATACGGCAACCATTCTGTACAGAATATCCCGCCAAAGAGTGACAATGAACAGTTTTTAATGACATCTTGGGATAAATACTTGCCAGAACTCAAGGGAAAATCCCCTCATCTTGTCAGTAAATCTATAAATATGGATCCATATACTAACATGGGCAAAAAGCTAATTTAATTCAGAGATATGCAAGTCAGCCCATTTGGAGGAGATGCAACAAGACACTCAGACTATCTTTGATCGGACTTTACAGAATTAATTTTGCACCGAGTGTTATTGCCTTCTGTAACTTTGCACTGCGGATGGCTCGATTGTAATCGTCATTCCGCGTGACTGGTTTTTTTGGCTAGGCACACGCTCTTCAACTGTAGCTCATGTGATGGCTTTCCACGGATTGACGCCGAGGAAGCTTGCGTCGCCTTTTCAGGACGGACGATTTTGACAGCGTGGTTCAACATTTTGTAACATGATGGGCAAGAAATGTAAGGTCGTCGTGCTCAGAACGCGCCGACAATAAACTGATACTGGAAACATGAAGGCAAGGGTGTCTGTTGGCTGACCAATTACCTCCTGGGATGAATTAAGTTCGAGAATACAGTGTAACTTTTATGGCCTGAAAAAAAGCAAATGGGAATGATTTTTTTTTGGGCCCGAGACATAAAATTCATAGTGGAGGTCTGGAATTCGCTACCCAAAAGGGTGATAAAAGATTGAAACCATCAGTACAAATGTGTGTAATTGTAGACTCATCGGCCCATAAAATCCTGTACTTGCAGGTGGTATTAGCTACACAGCTCTGAAAATAATTTGGCAGATACAGACCCGAATGGTTTCTTGTGTCATAATTTCCTGTGATACTTAATTCTGCATTAATTGTTCTGGACAGAGGGAGGTACACAGCAAATAGTCTTTTTTTTCCCAGCACAAGTAATAGGAGCAGAATTAGACCATTCGGCTCATCAGACCCTTCCACACTCCAATTCTTCACTGCACTCTTTCCAGCTGAACATCCTCCCGAAAGCATGATGACCAATAATGAACACAGCAGTAGTCCAAATGGATCTCACCAATGTCTTCTGTAACATAACATCCCAACCTTTTTTTGCATATCTTTCATTCATTTTGTTCTACATACAGTGCCCTCCATAATGTTTAGGGCAAAAAAAACATCATTTATTTATTTGCCTCTATACTCCACAATTTGAGATTTGTGATTGAAAAAAAATCACATGTGGTTAAAGTGTACATTGTCAGATTTTATTAAAGGGTATTTTTATGCATTTTGGTTTCACCATGTAGAAATTACAGCTGTGTTTATACATAGTCCCCCCATTTCAGGGCACCATAATGTTTGTGTTTGCAATTCTTCAGGTGTGTTTAATTGCCTCCTTCGTGCAGGTATAAGAGAGCTCGCAGCCCCTAGTCTTTCCTCCAGTCTTTCCATCACCTTTGGAAACATTTATTGCTGTTTATCAACACAAGGACCAAAGTTGTGCCAATGAAAGTCAAAGAAAGCCATTATGAGACTGAGAAACAGGAATAAAACTGTTAAGAGACATCAGCCAAACCTTAGGATTACCAAAATCAACTGTTTGGAACATCATTAAGAAGAAAGAAGAAAGGCTAGCTTACTAATTGCAAAGGGACTGGCAGGCCAAGGAAGACCTTCACAGCTGATGACAGAAACACCTGTCCGACAGATCAGAAACATTCTTCAGATTTGTCAATGACCACTGTCTGTAGAAGACTTCATGAACAGAAATACAGAGGCTACACTGCAAGATGCAAACCACTGGTTAGCCGCAAAAATATGATGGCCAGGTTACAGTTTGCCAGGAAGTACTTAAAAGAGCAACTGAATGGCTGCTGAAGGTACTGGCTCACTTATCTTTTTTTTTATATAATTTTTTTAATTAGAAGCAAGCACATAATAAAAACATTTCATGTGTAACAGTCACAGTACTAATATTGTCAATATTATCAATTATTTAATAACTCTGCTTCCATATATTTTTTATATAGATAGAAAATAATAGGGAAAGAGAAAAAAAACAAGGTATAATAAAAAAGAATGGAATAATTTACTTAAAATACATCATTGGAGATATGTTCGTAAATTATAAAGTATAACTCTTCATCTAATCCTTAATTCGAGTTTCATTCAGGCTCTCGTGCCGAACCAGTTTGCCCCTGCAGATAGTCAATAAATGGAGACCACATTCTGATGAAAAGTTCTTGTTTGTCCATTAAGACTAGTCTGATTCTTTCCAAATGTAGGGTCTCCGACATTTCCATAATCCACATTTTGATTGTGGGGGTTATGGGACCTTTACAAAATTTTAATATTAATTTTTCCCCCAATTATTATACTATAGTCGATAAAGTTTCTTTCACTTGTAGTAAGTGTTTGACTTTGTTCTACTATTCCTAATATTATTAGTTTTGAGTCTGGATCCAATTGGGAATTGAAAGTAGGCATGCAGGTGCAGCAGACTGTGAAGAAAGCGAATGGTATGTTGGCATTCATAGCAAAAGGATTTGAGTACAAGAGCAGGGAGGTTCTACAGCAGTTTGTACAGGGTCATGGTGAGGCACCACACCACAACCACCCCCACCACACCACCCCACACCTGGAGTATTAACCATATAACCATATAACAATTGCAGCACGGAAACAGGCCCTCTCGGCCCTTCCAGTCCGTGCCGACCATTTATTTTCCCCTAGTCCCATCTACCTGCACTCAGACCATACCCCTCCATTCCCTTCCATCCATATACCTGCCATTTTACTTTTAATGTTATAAATCGATCCTGCCTCCACCACTTCTGCTGGTAGCTCATTCCACACAGCCACCCACTCTACGAGTAAAAAGTTCCCCCCTCACGTTACCCCTAAAACTTCTGTCCTTAATTCTCATGTCATGCCCTCTGTTTGAATCTTCCCTACCCTCAATGGGAATAGCTTATCCACGTCAACTCTGTCTATCCCTTTCATCATTTTAAAGACCTCAATCAAGTCCCCCCTTAACCTTCTGCGCTCCAAAGAATAAAGACCAACTTGTTCAACCTTTCTCTGTAAACATAGTTGATGGAACCCAGGCACATTTTTAGTAAATCTTCCTCTGTACTCTCTCTGTTTTGTTGACATCCTTCCTATAATTAGGCGACCAAAATTGTACACCATACTCCCCAGGAATTGGTCTTACCAATGCCTTGTACAATTTTAACATTTCTTCCCTACTCCTATATTCAATGCTCTGATTGATAAAGACCAGCACACCAAAAGCTTTTTTTTTAACCACCCTATCTACATGCGATTCCACCTTCAGGGAACTATGCACAGTTATTCCTAGATCTCTCTGTTCCACAGCATTCCTCAATTCCCTACCATTTTACCATGTACATCCTATTTTGATTTGTCCTGCCAAGATGTTAGCACTTCACACTTATCAGCATTAAACTCCATCTGCCATCTTTCAGCCCACTTTTCAAATGGCCCAAATCTCTCTGTAGACTTGAAAATCTACTTCATTATCCACAACCCACCTATCTTAGTATCATCTGCATACTTACTTATCCAATTTTCCACCCCATCATCCAGATCATTGATGTACATGACAAACAACAGTGGACCCAACACAGATCCCTGAGGCACCCCACTGGTCACCGGCTTCCAACCTGACACACAGCCATCCACCATTACTCTCCGACATCTCCCATTCAGCCACTGCTGAATCCATCTTGCTACTCCGCCATTAACACCCAAAGATTGAACCTTCTTAACCAACCTTCCATGGGGAACCTTGTCAAAGGCCTTAATTAAATCCATATAGACAACATCCACTGCTTTACCCTCATCAATTTCCCTAGTAACCTCTTCAAAAAATTCAAGAAAAAATTGCGTACAGTTTTGGTCTCCTAATCTGAGGAAAGATATTTTTGCCATAGAGGGAGTACAGAGAAGGTTCACCGGACTGATTCCTGGGATGACATGACTTCCATATGAAGAAAGACTGGATAGACTTGGCTTGTACTCGC
This sequence comes from Okamejei kenojei, assembly GCA_035221665.1. Lineage (NCBI taxonomy): Eukaryota > Metazoa > Chordata > Chondrichthyes > Rajiformes > Rajidae > Okamejei > Okamejei kenojei. Next base: position 8,374,051 of record CM069137.1, on the reverse strand, counting down.
TGGAATTTAGCGATTGAGGGGGGAACTCATAGAGTTCTTTAGGGGTTGGACAGGCTAGATGCAGGAAGATTGTTCCCGATGTTGGGGAAGTCCAGGACAAGGGGTCACAGTTTAAGGATAAGGGGGAAGTCATTTAGGACCGAGAGGAGAAAATCATTTTTCACACAGAGAGTGGTGAATCTGTGGAATTTTCTGCCACAGAAGGTAGTTGAGGCCAGTTCGTTGGCTATATTTAAGAGGGAGTTAGATGTGGCCCTTGTGGCTAAAGGGATCAGGGGGTATGGAGAGAAGGCAGGTACAGGATACTGAGTTGGATGATCAGCCATGATCATATTGAATGGTGGTGCAGGCTGGAAGGGCCGAATGGCCTACTCCTGCACCTATTTTCTATGTTTCTATGACAACATCCGAAATTATCTTAAAAATTTCCATCCAAAAGTTTTTAATTTTTATAAAATTTACAAATGTACGAGTTAAGTTAGCCTCTAAATATGGACATTTTTCGTAGCTTGGAGATATATTTGGGAGGATTCCATTTAATTTCGTTTTTGAGTAATGTAATCTATGTAATACTTTAAATTGTATAACAAAGTGTCTGGCATTTAACGAGCATTGATGTATATGTTGTAGGCTTTCATCCCAAATATCTTTCATTATTGGCTGGCCTAGTTCATTTTCCCAGGTTTGCCTATATATTTCCATCGTTGGTGCCTCACTGTCCAATAGGATAATATAGATACGAGATATTAATTTTTCTGTATTAGGGTGTTTATTCAAACATTCATCAAGAGTTTCTGGATCTCGAGTTCTGTAATCCTGTGTATGTGATTTAGCATAATCTTTAAGTTGTAGATATCTGAAATAGTCATTTGAGTGAAATCCATAAGTTTGTTGTAACTCCTGAAATGAAAGAAAAGTACCTTTCCTATAGAGATGACCCATCTTTTTTAATCGTGATTTTTCCATTGTAAAAAACCTTTATCCAACATTGAAGGTTTAAATGCAGGGTTGTTTACAATGGGGAAATGAGTGATAGATTATCCAATTTTAAAGTCTTTTTTAATTGTTTCCAAATTCATATACCACTGTAAATTATAGGGTTTTCACTATAGGTTTCTTTGCTCAATTTAGTGGCAGCGAACAGAATCGAACCAATTTCAAAGGGTAAACAGTCTTCCTTTTCCATTTTTAACCAGTCTGGTTGCTGGTCCAATTCTTCCAATCAGAAGTTCATATTTTTAAATGTTAACTGCCCAGAAATAGAACATGAAATTCGGTAAGGCTAAACCTCCATTTATTTTTGATTTACATAAATGTTTTTTGTTTATTCTGTGATTCTTATAATCCCAGATAAAATTAATGACCATGGAGTCAACCTTTTTTTAAAAAGTTTTGGAAGATATATCGGGATTGATTCCAAGAGGTACAATAATTGCGGAAGAAAAATCATTTTTATGGCATTAATTCTACAAAACATTGAGATAGGTAGTGTTTCCAATATTGAATATTCTTATGCAATTTGTTCAGTAAAGGAGGGAAGTTTAGTTTAAATAAAGAAGTCTTAGTTACATAAATTCCTACATATTTACATTTTTCATTAACTATTTTAAAGGGGGATTGTTGTAATTAATATGTGGATTGATTTCCATTATTGGCATGATTTTGCTTTTATTCCAATTAATACTGTATCCCGAGAACAAACCAAATTGAGTCATTAAATTTAATAGGTTTGGAATACTAAGTTCAAGTTTTGTAATGTAGATTAATACATCGTCTGCATATAAAGAATGTTTTTATTCTCAGTGTCTTTAGTCTTATACCCGGATATTTCAGGATGGGACCTAACACTTTCTGCTAGTGTTTTAAAGAAGGAACTGCAGATGCTGGAGAATCGAGGGTACACAAAAAGCTGGAGAAACTCAGCGGGTGCAGCAGCATCTAAGGAGCGAAGGAGATAGGCGACCTTTCGGGTCGAGACCCTTCTTCAGACCCTTCTTTAGACTCTCTGCTAGTGGCTCAATTGCAAATGCGAATAAATAATGGGGATAACGGGCATCCTTGTCTACAACCTCTCGATAAATTAAGTTTAGTTGATAACATTTGGTCTGTTAATAGTCTAGTTGTTGGATTAGTATATAAGAGTTTTACCCATGTATTAAACTTCTCGCCCAGTTGAAATGTTTCCATCTCCGAGAATAAATAGGGCCAAGCCACCTGATCAAATGCTTTCTCAGCATCTAACAAAATAATTGCTAAGTCTACATTAGTAATTCTCTTTGAGTATATGATATTGAATAATCGTCTCAGGTTATAAGAAGAGTAGCGTTTTGGAATAAATCCTGTTTGGTCAGGGTGTATTAATTTATTAATCACTGTGCTTAATCTTCGTGCTAGGATTTTAATTAATATTTTTTGATCAGTATTTAAGAGAGCTATAGCTCTATATGAACCTAGGTCTTCCAGGTCCTTATCTGTTTTTGCTATGAGTGTTATTAAAGATTTGTTTAGCGTTTCTGGTAATTTCTGTTGAGTATAAATGTGCTCATGCAACGTCTGTAAATGTGGGGACATCAGATCATAATTTTTAAAATAAAATTCAGAACTTATACTGGCAGGGCCCGGGGCCTTGCCGTTTTTTAGAGATCTAATAGACTCTTCAATTGCTTTTGCTGTTATTTCAGCGCCTAGTAATTCTCTGTCTTTCAGATCTAAGCCTTTGAGGTTACATTTTTGTAAGAATACTTCCATTCCTGTCGAGTGATCTATCATTTTAGCTGAGTAGAGATTTTGATAATATTGCATAAATCTCTCATTGATATCCTTGGGCTGTACTAGTGGTTCATTGCTCCTCGGGCAAATGCTTTAAATGTTTCCCAGAGAAGGGAGGCAGACGTTCCAGGGTGATCATTGGTCTCAAAAAACATATTAATCTGTTTAGTAAGATATTCCTGACCTACTTTTTCATTTAAGATTTGTGGGTTGAGTCTCCATTGTGACTGTTTCTGGGTCCTTCCATTTAGTTTAATCATAAATGTTGAGGGTGCATGGTCCAAGATTATAATGTTGTGATGTTTCGAATTGTAGGTAAATGGTATGAGCTTGGAGTCTACTAAAAAATAATCTATTCTTGAATAGGTTTTATGTACTGATGAGTAAAATGAATATTCTCGTCCGGTTGGGTTTGATTCTCCAGACGTCCTTAATATTAGTAGTATCTATATATGCATTTAATAATTCATTTGACTGAGATTTTATTTTTCGTTGTCTTGATGATCTGTCTAAATAGGGGTCTAGTGTACAATTTAAGCCTCCTCCAATTATTAAATTGTGTTGTGTCAGTTCCGGAATTATATTAAATATTCTCTTAAAAAAGAAGGGAATATCAAAGTTTGGTCCATAAACATTAATAAGAATCACTTCTTTTGCATGTAACTCATTTTGCATTAATACAACATATCTACCATCATTGCCCGTTATAGTTGATGTATGTTTAAAAGGTATCCCTTCTGGCTCACTTATCTTCATTGATGATACAACTGCTGATGGTAGTAGCATTATGAATTCGGAAGTATATAGACACATCCTATCTGCTCAAGTTCAAACAAATGCCGGCGGTTCATTCTACAGCACGACAATGATCCCAAACATACTGATAAAGCAACAAAGGAGTTTTTCAAAGCTAAAACATTGTCACTTCTTGAATGGCCAAGTTAATCACCCGATCTGAACCCAATTGAGAATGCCTTTTATATGCTGAAGTGAAAACTAAAGGGGACTAGCCCCAAAACAAGCGTAAGCTAAGGATGGCTGCAATACAGGCCTGGCAGAGCATCACCAGAGAAGATACCCAGCGACTGTTGGTGTCCATGGATCACAGATTTCAAGCAGTCATTGCATGCAAAGGGTATGCAGCAAAATACTAAACGTAACTACTTTCATTTACATGACATTGCTGTGTCCCAAACATTGTGGTGCCCTAAAATGGGGGGACTATGTATAAACACTGCTGTAATTTCTACATGGTGAAACCAAAAAGTATACAAATATCTTTAAAAATAAAATCGGACAATGTGCACTTTAACCACATGTGATATTTTTTCTATTACAAATCTCAAATTGTGGAGTACAGAGGCAAATAAATAAATGATGGGTCTTTGTCCCAAACATTATGGAGGGCTCTGTATCTCTCTATATCACCGTCCATATCTCTCGTTGCCCATTCCCCCGACTCAGTCTGAAGAAGGGTCTCGACCCAAAACATCACCCAATCCTTTCCTGCAGAGATGCTGCCTATCCAGCTGTTACTCCAGCTTAGTGTCTATCCCAAATTCTCAACACCTTCACTGATGAAGGCTAATGGACCTAAAGACTTCTTGACCACCCTATATACCTGGAAAGCCACTATCAAGGTACGATGTATCTGCACTCTTAGCATTCCTCTGCTTTACGACACTATAAAGGTCGATAGTGATAGGAGCAGAATTAGGCCATTTGGCCCATCAAGTCTACTCCGCCATCCAATCATAGAAAATAGGTGCAGGAGTAGGCCATTCGGCCCTTCAAGCCTGCATCGCCATCTCTCCCTCCTAACCCCATTCCCCGGAGTTTCGTTTGAGCCTCTCTGAGGTTCGAATGACAAGTAATAAAATCTAATCTAACCTAACAAAATCTAAGTTCTCCCCATAACCCCTGACAACCGTACTAATCAAGAATCTATCTATCGCTGCCTTAAAAATATCCATTGACTTAGCCTCCACAGCCTTCTGTGGCGCCTGATGAAAAGTTGTAAAAAAAAAACCCCAATCGTGTCAATGGAGGAAGAGGACCTGGAAAGTTTCAGACTTGCAACAAAGTCCTCAGAAATAGTAATAGGTTTGATTTTGTTACTGAAGGCTGTAGGTTACATTGTTTAATAGTGTAACATTGTACAAGTGTCAACAGAAGCAATCGGTTGCTTATTTCAATGACTGCTTATAGCAGAGCTGACTGTCTGGGACCCTTGACACAATGGTGTCTGATAGCTACAGAAGATTTTCCCCCCACCAACCTAGTAACATTTACCTAGCTTCAGTCTGAAGAAGGGTCTCGACCTAAAACATCACCCATTCCTTCTCTCCAGAGATGCTGCCTGTCCCATTGAGTTACTCCAGCATTTTGTGCCTATCTTCTGTTTAAACCAGCATCTGCAGTTCCTTCCTACACATTCTGCAGGAATGAAATTCCGTTCAAACCTTGTCTGTTTGAATGACAATAAAAGGCATTCTATTCTATTCTATACTTACCCAGTTTAGTTTAGAGATACAACGCGGAAACAGGCCCTTCGACCCACCGGGTCCACACCGACCGGCAATCCCCGTGCATTAACGCTACCCTACACACAGTGCATTATCTGCGAGGAGTAACCACATCAATGATGCATCAGCGAAGCAGAGGCTTCAAACCCCTCAAACATTTGATCAGGCGGCTTGGCCCTATTTATTCTCGGAGATGGAAACATTTCAACTGGGCGAGAAGTTTAATACATGGGTAAAACTCTTATATACTAATCCAACAACTAGAATATTAACAGACCAAATGTTATCAACTAAACTTAATTTATCTAGAGGTTGTAGACAAGGATGCCCGTTATTACTCGGCCAAATGCATCCCACCGCCTCTCATCCAAAAGCAGATTAATGATCGAACCGCTGGCCTGTATGACTAGGCGCTCAGCCCGCCTCAGCCTACCTGATCTCCCGGTTGCCAAATACTTTAACTCCCCCCTCCCATTCCCACACTGACCTTTCCGTCCTGGGCCTCCTCCACTGTCAGGGTGAGGCCAAGTGCAAGTTGGAGGAACAGCACCTCATATTTCGCTTGGGCAGCTTACACCCCAGCGGTATGAATATTGATTTACCCAACTTCAAGTAACACTTACTTTTCCCCGTACACAAAAAGCTGGAGAAACCAGCGGGTGCAGCAGCATCTAAGGAGCGAAGGAGATAGGCGACGTTTCGGGTCGAGACCCTTCTTCAGACTGGTCAGGGATCAGGGAAACGAGAGACATAGATGGTGATGTGAGAGATAAGGAACAATGAGTGAAAGATATGCAAAAAAGTATCGGTGATAAAGGGAACAAGCCATTGTAAGCTGTTTGTGGTGTGAAAAATGAGAAGCTGGTGCGACTTGGGTGGGGAGGGAGATAGACATAGAGGGAATGCCAGGGCCCGAGGGCTGAGGAGAGGTGGGAAGGGGAGGAGACAGCAAGGGTTAACAGAATTGAGAAAATTCAATATTCAAGCCCAAAGGATGCAGACTCCCCAAGCGGAATATGAGGTGCTGTTCCTCCAGCTTGCGGTGTTGCTCACTCTGGCCGTGAGGAGGCCCAGGACCGAGAGGTCGGATGTGGAATGGGAGGGGGAGTTGAAGTGCTGAGCCACCGGGAGTCGGGTTGGTTATTGCGGACCGAGCGGAGGTGTTCGGCGAAGCGATCGCCAAGCCTCCGCTTGGTCTCACCGATATAGATCATCTGGCATCTGGAGCAACGGATGCAGTAGAATGAGGTTGGAGGAGGTGCAGGTGAACCTCTGTCGGACCTGGAAGGACTGCTTGGGTCCCTGAAAGGAGTGGAGGGGGGAGGTGAAGGGACAAGTGTTGCATTTCTTGCGGTTGCAAGGAAAGTGCCCGGGGAAGGGGTAGAGTGGGAGGGGAGGGAAGAATGGACAAGGGAGTTGCGGAGGGAGCGGTCTTTGCGAAGGCAGACAGGGGGGGAGATGGAAGATGTGCGGGTGGAGGGGTCACGTTGGAGGTGGCGAAATTGGCGGAGTGAGCAACACCGCAAGCTGGAGGAACAGCACCTCATATTCCGCTTGGGGAGTCTGCATCCTTTGGGCTTGAATATTGAATTTTCTCAATTCTGTTAACCCTTGCTGTCTCCTCCCCTTCCCACCTCTCCCTCAGCCCTCGGGCCCTGGCATTCCCTCTATCTCTATCTCCCTCCCCCACCCAAGTCGCACCAGCTTCTCATTTTCACACCACAAACAGCTTACAATGGCTTGTTCCCTTTATCACCGATACTTTTTTTGCATATCTTTCACTCATTGTTCCTTATCTCTCCACATCACCATCTATGTCTCTCGTTTCCCTGATCCCTGACCAGTCTGAAGAAGGGTCTCGACCCGAAACGTCGCCTATCTCCTTCGCTCCTTAGATGCTGCTGCACCCGCTGAGTTTCTCCAGCTTTTTGTGTACCCCTCATTCTCCAGCATCTGCAGTTCCTTCTTTAAAACTTACTTTTCCCCCACTCTCCGTCCCCCCCCGTCCCCCCCCCCCACCCAAGTACTTGTACTAGTTTCAAACTGGTCTGGTTGAGTCTCATTGTCAGTAACTCATTTGCACCTGGCCCACAGCCAACAATGGCCTGTTTCCTATATCATTGTTACTATTTTTGCATATCTTTCATTCATGTGTTCCGTATCACCATCAGTATCTCTCGTTTTCCCATTCCCTCAGTCTGAAGAAGGGTGGCGACCCGAAACGTCACCTATTCCTTTTCTCCAGAGATGCTGAGTGACCCTCCGAGTGACTCCAGCTCTTTGTGCCTATCTTTGGCATGTATGATTCATTGGCACCGCATTAAACCATAGACTAAGCCCGCGTGCATCTAAACAAGATTAGGGAAGATTTAGAGCTCTCCCCATGCACGAGTATGTTTCATCGAAAATTGCATTTCATCTAAAACGTGCAGCATGGTAGCACAGCGGTAGAGTTGCTACCTTACAGAAACTGTCTGGACTGAGTTTGGACGACCTCCCTTGGACCACGTGGGTTTTCCCCGGGGGCTCCGGTTTCTTCCCACATAGAAACGTAGAAACATAGAAAATAGGTGCAGGAGGAGGCCATTAGGCCCTTCGAGCCAGCGCCGCCATTCATTGTGATCATGGTTGATCGTCCACAATCAGTAACCCGTGCCTGCCTTCTCCCCATATCCCTTGATTCTATCTAACTCTCTCTTAAACCCATCCAGTGATTTGGCCTCCACTGCCCTGTGTTGCAGGGAATTCCACAAATTCACGACTCTCTGGGTGAAAAAGTTTTTTTCTCACCTCAGTCTTAAATGGCCTCCCCTTTATTCTAAGACTGAGGCCCCCGGTTCTGGACTCGCCCAACATTGGGAACATTTTTCCTGCATTGGGAACAATTTTCACACTCCAAAGACGTACAGGTTTTTAGGATAATTGGCTTCTGTAAATTGTGCCTAGTGTGTAGGACAGTTCCAGAGTTCTGGTGATCAGCACAGAGTCAGTGGGCCAAAGGGCTGGTTTCCATGCTGTATCTCTAAACCAAAGCAACTAAAAATTAATACCTACAAAATAAAAGGGGTGGGAAGGTGTTGGATTAGAAAGTCAACACTGGACCGGGTACCTAGAAAGAAAACAGAAGCAATATATACTAGAACGCAACCATAGATTTCATCACATTCTTGCAAGACTTCCAATGAGCATTTTCTAATGGCTTGGCACCCCGACAAGGATTTGAGAAGGAACTTTCACAAGTCACAATTTCTTCCGTTTACAGCTTTAAAAACCCTGTCCCACTGTACGAGTTCTCCTGAGTTTGCCCCGATTCGAACTCGGAGATTTACGGTAATGGCCGCTCGTAGGTACTCGGGGCTCTCGTGGACATTTTTCAATGTTGAAAAATCTTCACGAGTCTTCCCGAGCTTACCGCGTTTCCCGGGTACCTGCCGTCAGCGTTACGAGCCAGAAACACCCCGAGCTCCGACGTACCCACTGCGTTCATTCTACATGCTTACCACGAGTTTGATTTTTTTTTTAAAACTCGGGAGAGCTCTTGAATGAACTCGTACAGTGGGACAGGGCTTTGAGAATCTATATCTCAACAGCATAGAGAAGCTTTCACACTGGAAACATTAGACAGCATTGCTGGAAAGAAGCAATAGGTGATGTTTTGGGTTAAGACCCTTCCCGGAGTTGCTGTCTGACCCGCTTTTTGTGTCTATCTAGAGAATTAAACTTCTCTAATTAAAAATTACAATATTTAAATTAAACAATCCTGCCTATTGTGCTTTCAGGGGGATATTGAGGAATTTCTAAATGAAGCCATGTTTTAATGGGGGCAAGAGATGACAGAGGCTTTGATAGAAACATGCATTGATTTTTATCAGAGCAATCGACAACAAAGAGGGAAATTCCAACGCATCAATTCTTATCTATTCACAGAGCCCTGAAGAGGCCACTTGTTATTCTTCAGTGGTTTATTGTCTGCAGAGAGAATCTTCAAAGGACAGTTGATATTCGCTGTAATGTATAGAGTTAAGCTGCACAAAATCTACCCAGGCTCACAAGCAAATACTTTTAGCTTTAAGATTTAAAAACCCGAGCCTGAAGCAATACCTTAATGGGCCTGTCCCACTTACGCGACTTTTTCGGCGACTGCCGGTACCCGTCATAGGACGTTACAGGTCGCCGAAAGTTTTCAACATGTTGAAAATCCAGCGGCAACCAGAACAAGGTACGGCTCTTTGGGAGACTTCTCACAACCGTACAGGCTTCACCCCCCGCGACATGTCGCCAGGGTGTCCTCTCTCTGTATGGTCGTGAGTCGTCTCCTCAGTCGCCCAAAGAGTCGTAGCGTCTTTCTGGTCGCCGCTGAATTTGCAACATGTTGAACATTTTCGGTGACCTGCAACGACCTATGACGGGTGCCGGCAGTCGGCGAAAAGGTTGCGTAAGTGGGACAGGCCCACAACACTTAGAAGGGTGGTGCAGAGAAACAATGATTGCTTGCTCTCCACCAATTTTCACGATAACCAAACTTGGAAACGACTAACAGATGGGCACGGGCATCCACATACAGGGGAAGCAGGGGGGGGTGCAGCAGTAAATGCCAGCGATCGCCGCACATTAACACTATCCTACACACACTAGGGGCAATTTTTAGATTTACGCACCAAGCCAATTAACCTGCAAACCTGTGTAAGTCTTTGGAGTGTGGGAGGAAACTGAAGATCTTGGGGGAAACCCACGCAGGTCACGGGGAGAACGTGCAAACTCCATACTGGCTGCACCCGCTGCGCCATCAAGTACCACCCCAGGACCTGTCAGTTCAAATAATTTCTCGGCTTGTGTTCAAGATAGGACAATGAAATTCATACTTGCAGCAGCACAATAGAATATGCAAACATAGTACACCGTAACCAATATAATAAACGGGTGTGGTTGGGTAGAGAATATTTAGGAATTAGGGCTGCTGCACCCATGTCATAAGGCAGAAAATTTCAATGTCTGGGAGTCGGAACATTAACTCTATCTCTTACCACAGACGCTGCACAAGCTGCTGGGCATCACCAGCAATGTTTCTGCTTTCCTCTCTCTAAGCCCGGTTACTTTAATAGCTGGAGTGCACCTGGAGGAAGGACATGCTTGCTATTGAGGGAGTGCAACGTAGGTTCACCAAGTTAACTCCCAGGATGGCGGGATTGTCATAGGCTGAGAGAACGGAGCGGTTGGGCTTGTACACTCTGGAATTTACAAGGATGAGAGGATATCTTATTGAAACATAAGATTATTAAGGGTTTGGAAACGCTAGAGGCTAGAAACAGGTTGGGGGAGTCCAGAACCAGGGGCCACGGTTTAAGAATAAGGGGTAGGCCATTCAGAACGGAGACGAGGAAACACTTTTTCACACAGAGAGGGCGAGTCTGTGGAATTCTCTGCCTCAGAGAATTCCACAGATTCACAACTCTCTGTGTGAAAAAGGAGGCCGGTTCTCTTTAACTCCCCCTCCCATTCCCAAAACACTGACCTTTCTGTTTTGGGTCTCCTCCGCTGTCAGAGTGAGGCCCAGCGCAAATTGGAGGAACATCACATCATATTTCGTTCGCTTGGGCAGATAACAACCCAGCAGTATAAGCATTGACTTCTCCAACTTCAAATAACCCATGCTCTCCCTCTCCATCTCTCCCCCTTCCTGGTTCTCCGGTCTGACCGTCCCCCTGATGACATAATCTTTGTATGCTTTGCTGTCACCTTCCCCTACTCAAGAATGATCTGTTCTACATTGAGCTTCCCTGAGCCTCGTCCTCTTTGATGTCTCATTTTCACACCTAACACCTCCTCATCTCTGTGCCTCCCTCTCAGACTGAAGAAGGTGTCTCGACCCGAAACGTCACCCATTCCTTCTCTCCAGAGATGACGCCTGCCCTGCTGAGTTACTCCAGCAATGTTGTGTATATCTTCGGTGTAAACCAGCCTCTGCAGTTCCTTCCTACACAAATCTCCTCTGGTAGCCTGGTCCATGCATCTACATTGAATAAATAAAGTCACCCCCTCTTGCTCATAAGTGATAGGAACAGAATTAGGCCATTCGGCCCAGACTCTGCCGTTCATGCATGGCTGATTCATCTTTCCCTCTTAACCCCATTCTCCTGCCTTCTCCCCAGGTTCATTTTAAATCTCGCCCCTCTCATATATACCCCACAACAAAGAAATAATTGTGGAATACACACCCCGAGGTGGCGATGGGAGTTAGACACACGACATTGAAGCTGCAGGGAGGACAATAGACAATAGGTGCAGGAGTAGGCCATTCGGCCCTTCGAGCCAGCACAGCCTTTCAATGTGATCATGGCTGATCATTCACAATCAGTACCCCGTTCCTGCCTTCTCCCCATATCCCCTGACTCCGCTATCTTTAAGAGCTCTATCTAACTCTCTTGAAAGCATCCAGAGAATTGGCCTCCCCCACCTTCTGAGGCAGAGAATTCCACAGATTCACAACTCTCTGGGTGAAAACGTTTTTCCTCGTCTCCGTACTAAATGGCATACCCCTTATTCTTAAAGTGTGGCCCCTGGTTCTGGACCCCCAACGTTGGGAACATGTTTCCTGCCTCTAGCTTGTCCAAGCCCTTAATAATCTTATATGTTTCAATAAGACTCCCTCTCATCCTTCTAAATTCCAGTGTATACAAGCCCAGCCGCTCCATTCTTTCAACATATGGCAGATGCTGCCTGTCCCGCTGAGTTACTCCAGCATTTTGTTTCTATCTTCGGGAGAAGGGCTGTACTCCAATCGCACAGACGTCGACTGCGAGTGAGTGGGATTAGTGCGGAGACGGGCAAAGGACAGCCGGTGTAGGGTGGGCCGGTGCTATATCTGTGTCTCTTTGATCGTTGTTGATGCAGTTAAGAGTTGGAGCTGCAAACACCGCCATTACTGGCAACGTTCACATCCTGCTGGGAAGCTCTCCGCCCCCAATATCCCAGAGTCAGAATGGCCCACAGGCTTGTGGTGTTGCAATTTGTCTGTCAAACCCCCCCCCCCCCCTCCCAACCCAGGGGCCGAGGATGCTGCCTCCGCCTCACCCACATTATTACAGTATTATTGCAGCGAACACAGTTACAGTTCAGGGAGGAGGGGTGTGGATGTACTTTTTTGCATATCTTTCATTAATTGTTCTTTATCACTGTCTATATCTCTCGTTTCCCTGATCCCTGACCAGTCTGAAGAAGGGTCTCGACCCGAAACGTCGCCTATCTCCTTCGCCTCTTAGATGCTGCTGCACCCGCTGAGTTTCTCCAGCTTTTTGTGTAACCCCCAGTTACAGTTCAGTTTATTGTCACGTGTACCGAGGTACAGTGAAAAGCTTTAGTTGCATGCTATCCAGTCAGCTGAAGGGCAAGACATGATTACAATCGAGCCGTTTACAGTGTTCTTCCCCCACCACCACTGCCTGTCCCCGCCCCCTGGAGCCACTAGCCCCTGGTCTTCCTACCACCATTCCTCGCCCCCGGGTCGCCCACCTCCCGGAGCTTCCTCTCTCCACCCCTCCTCCCCCTCTGGTACCCCGGGCCCCTTTCCTTATTACCCCCCCCCCCCATCCTCTCCCCTGTTCCGGGGCCACAAGTCTCCCAGCCCCTCGTTTTAACACAGTTTAGGAAAAATGTTGTCCAGCTGGAAAGGGTGAATAGACGATTTACGAGGACCTGCCAGGTCCCTCGGGTCTGAGGTCGAGTAGCCTCGGTCTCTATTCCATGGAATGCAGGAGGATGAGGGGTGACCTCATAGAGGTGTATAAAATCATGAGAGGAGTCTTTTACCCAGAGTAGGGGAATCGAGAACCAGAAGACATAGGTTCAAGGTGAAGGGGAAAAGATTTAATAGGAATCCAAGTGGTAACTTTCATACAAAGGGTGGTGGGTGTATGGAACAAGCTGCCAGAGGAGGTAGTTGAGGCTGGGACTATCCCATCATTTAAGAAACAGTTAGACAGGTACATGGATTGGACAGGTTTGGAGGGATATGGGCCAAATGTAGGCAAGTGAGACTATTGTAGCTGGGAGATTGTTGGGCAGTGTGGGCAAGTTGGGCTGAAGCTCAGTCCCTCTAGTCCTTACAACATCCTCGAAAATCTTTTCTGAACCCTTTCAAGTTTGACAATATCATTCCTATAACATGGTGCCCAGAACTGAACACAATACTCTAAATGTGGTCTCACCAACATCTTATACATCTGCAACATGACCTCCCAACTTCTATACTCAACACTATGACTGATGAAGGCCAAAATGCCAAAAGCCTTTTTGACCACCTTATCTCTCTGTGACTCGACCTTCAAGGAACCATGCACATGTACTCCTAGATCCCGGGTACACAAAAGGCTGGAGAAACTCTGCGGGTGCAGCAGCATCTAAGGAGCGAAGGAGATAGGCGACGTTTCGGGTCGTGAAGAAGGGTCTCGACCCGAAACGTCGCCTATCTCCTTCGCTCCTTAGATGCCGCTGCACCCGCTGCGTTTCTCCAGCCTTTTGTGTACCCTCGATTCTCCAGCATCTGCAGTTCCTTCTTTAATACTCCTAGATCCCTCTGCTCTACAACACTTCCCAGAGAGCTACCGTTGACTGTGTCCGTCCTGTCCTTGTTCGACGTCCCAAAATGCAAACCCCACACTTTTCTGTATTAAATTCCATCAATCATTCCTCCACACACCTGGCCAATCGATCCAGATCCTGCTGCAATCGTTCACAACCATCTTCACTATCTGCAAAACCTCTAACTTTTGTATCATCAGCAAACTTGCCCTGTGTGTTCTCATCCAAATCACTGATGTAGATGACAAACAGTAATGGGCCCAGCACCGAACCCTGAGTCACACCACTAGTCACAGGTAGGGTTGCCAACTTTCTCACTCCCAAATAAGGGACAAAAGGTCAAAATAAGGTACAAATTCCCGACGGCAATTCGTTGACCGACTCGGCCGTGGCTGGGTGAATGATGAGTCGGCCCGGGTGCTGGGCTGCACACAAAGCCCAGCCGGCGGGCCAGCTGAGGAGTTTTGGCCGGGGCGCCGCAAAGTCCCGCACCCCATCCAACTCATGAACCGATCATCGGCCATGAGAAGGAGGGGTGCTGGAGGTGTCGGCAGTAAGGGAAGATCCGAAGGTCGAACAGCTGGCCGGGCTGCCGACCGACGGGGCGAGGCGCTGCTGCACTCCGTGGGCTGCACTACGTCGGGACGGGTGAGGCGGGGCCGGACGCGGCGCTCCGACCCGACAGTCCCCTCGCCCCGAGTAGCAGCAGTCAAATACGGGACAGGGGCGGTCCCGTACGGGACAAATCAATTTAGCCCAATATACGGGATGTCCCGGCTAATACAGGACGGTTGACAACCCGTGTCACAGGCCTCCAGTCTGAGAAGCAACCTTCCACCATCACCGGTTACACAAAAAGCTGGAGAAACTCAGCGGGTGCAGCAGCATCTAAGGAGCGAAGGAGATAGGCCACCATCACCCTCTGCTTCCTTCCATGGAACCAATGTGCTATCCATTCAGCCATCTCTCCTTGGATCCCATGCGATCTCAACTTCCAGAGCAGCCTACCATCCGGAACCTGGTCCAACGCCTTACTGAAGCCCATGTCCACAACATCTACAGCTCTGCCCTCATCGACCTTTTTGCTCACGTCTTCCAAAAAAAAGCAATGAGATTTGTGACTCGACCCTCCACATCCAAAACCATCCCTTGCCTGCACAGCCCATTGCCTGTATATCCTATCCCTCCGAATACTCTCTTAGTAAGTTGCCAACTGCAGATGTCAAGCTCACCGGCCTGTAGTTGCCAGCATTTTCCCTGCAGCCTTTTTTGAAAATAGAAATTTGCCACCCTCCAGTCTTGCGGCAAACTCTCCTGTATTGAAGGACGACTCGCAAATCTCCCACCACAGAGGCCCGGCCACTCGCCCACCGCATCCTGGCAGCGGTTCCCCCCCGGGCCGCGGGTCGCTCGCCCCCACCCTCCTAGCCCCTTACAGCCGCCCCCAGCCTGCACACCCCCGGGACCCCTGCCCCCCCGAGCCCCCAGTCCCTCTCCCTCTCCCTGGTCGGTCGGTCTCTCCCTCCACACACACACACACACACACACTGACCCGGGACCCCTGCCCCCCGAGCCCCCAGTCCCTCTCCCTAGGTCGGTCGGTCTCTCCCTCCACACACACACACACACTCTCTGCCCCGGGACCCGACACAGCCGCTAGACCCCCACCCCAGCGCCTGTCCCCTCTGTCCCGGGGACCCGCACCGCCAGCACTGGGAGGAGGCGAGGCCGCAGCAACACACGCCGACGCGGTGACCTCCCAACCCCTACCCCCTCCGTCTACCTCCTCACCCCCCCTCAACCCCATCTCTCCCCCCTTCCCATGTCCCTACGCTCCCTCCACCCCCTCTCTCCCTCTCCCTCCTTCCCATTCCTCTACTCTCTCAAAACCCTTTGTCCCCTTGCCTCTTTAATCTCTCTCCCCTCTCTCTTTGCTTCCTCCTCTCCCCTGGTCTCTCCCACCTCTCTGGCCCTTCCCTCTCCCCCCCCCCCCCCCCCCTCTCGCCATATCCTTACCTCCTTCTTCCCCTTCTACCCCTTGTCCTCCCTCCTTCCCGCTCCCTACTCTCTCTCTCTCTAACCCTCCCCCTCCCCCTCCTCCGCTCGTCCCCCCCTCCTCTCCCTCCCCCTCTCCCTCACCACCCTCCCCCTCCCCCCCTCTCCCTCCCCCTCTCCCCCCCTCCTCTCCCCTCTTCCTCTCCCTCCTCTCTCCCTCTCCTCCCTCCCTCTCTCTCTCCCCCTCTCTCTCTCTACCCCTCTCTCTCTCCTCCGCTCTCCTCTCCCCTCTCCCCCCTCCCTCTCTCCTCTCCCCTCTCCCCCCTCCTCCCCCCCTCTCTCTCCCCTCTCCCCCCTCTCGCTCTCCTCTCACTCTCCCCCCCTCTCTCTCTCCCCCTTCTCTCTCTCCCCCCCTCTCTCTACCCCTCTCTCTCCCCTCTCCTCTCCCCCTTCTCTCTCTCCCCTCTCTCACTCCTCCCCTCTCCTCTCTCCCCTCTCCCCCCTTCTCTCTCTACCCTCTCTCTCTCCCCTCCCCCTCCCCCTCCCCTCTCCCCCTCCCCCCTCCCCCTCCCCCCCTCCCTCTCCCCAACCCCGCACCTTCTCCTGCGCCCGGTTAATCTTCTTCTGGACGTTCTTGGCGATGAAGCCGGCGCTGACTCCCTTGGTGGACTCGGCCATCTTGAGCCCGCTGTCTGCCCGGAGCTGGAGGGAGGGAGGAGACGGGGAGGGAGGGATGGAGGGAGGAGACGGGGAGGAGGAGGAGGAGGCTTTAAAGCGACTGCGGGAGAGAGAGCGAGAGGGAGGGAGGGAGCGTGGAGGCTGCAACAGCCGCTTAAAGAGACACCACATGCGAGACGCGGACAATAGGTGCAGGAGGAGGCCATTCGGCCCTTCGAGCCAGCACCGCCATTCAATGTGATCACGGCTGACCATCCCCAATCAGTACCCCGTTCCTGCCTTCTCCCCACATCCCCTGACTCCGCTATCTTTAAGAGCTCTAGTCAATATCCATATTTGACTAAATGCAAAGAGTCGCCCGTAAAGAGCGTTTATAAAGTTACAAATTCCCCCCCCCCCCCCCTCCATTGTTCACTCCTTCCCACACCCCCCCGTCGGTCCCCCCCCACGCCGGATCCACCATTGTGCTCCCCCCCCCCTTCCCGGCCGCGCGTCCTCACTTCCACGTGGTCCGTCCTCGTCCGTGGGTCAGCGCCACCACCGACCGCCGCGCCGGCCTGTCCACCTATCCGGATGCTTCCTTGGCGCCGGCCTCAGGCCCCCATCGACCCGCGAGGTTCCACCTCTGGCCCGTGACGTTCTGTCCCTGGAAGGCTTCTGCTGCATATCGTACACCGCACGCTGCCTCGGCAAGGCCAGCAGCATAATCAAGGACGAGTCGCACTCTCCCATAGGGCAAGAGTTACAGAAGTGTGAAAACGCACACCTCCAGATTCAGGGACAGTTTCTCCCTATCTGTTCTCAGGCAACTGAACCATTCTACCACCAACAAGAGAGCACTCCTGATCTACTATTTACCTCGATGGAGACCCTCGGACTATCGTTGATCGGACTTTACTGGCTGTATCTTGCACTGAACATTTAGTTTAGTTTAGAAATACAGCACGGAAACAGGCCCTTCGGCCCACCGAGTCCACACCGACCAGTGATCCCCGCACACCAACACTATCCTACACACACTGGGGACAATTTACACGTATACCCAGCCAATTAACCTGCAAACCTGCACGTCTTTGGAGTGTGGGAGGAAGCTGAAGATCTCGGAGAAAACCCACGCGGTCACGAGGAGAACGTACAAACTCCGTGGCCGGGATCTCTGTCGCTGTGAGGCAGTTACTGTCCTGCTGCGCCACTGTGTGGCCTTATTATAGACGATATTCCTTTTATCATGTATCTGCACACTGCAGATGGATCTATTGTAATCATGTATAGTCTCTCCACTGACTGGTTAGCACGCAACAAAAGCTTTTCGCTGTACCTCGGTACAGGTGACCAAAAACTAGAGTGGGGTTTGGGGGAGGCACGGAGACTGGAACAGCCACTAAAAATCGTGTTGGTGGGAACTGTAGATGCTGGTTTACACTGAAGATAGACACAACACGTTTCCTGCCTCTAGAGTGTGTCCAATCCCTTAATAATCTTATTGAAACATATAAGATTATTAAGGGATTGGACACGCTAGAGGCAAGAAACATCGTTCCCGATGTTGGGGGAGTCCAGAACCAGGGGACAGATTTTAAGAATAAGGGGTAAGCCATTTAGAACGGAGACAAGGAGAAAAAAAATTCACCCAGAGAGTTGTGAATCTGTGGAATTCTCTGCCTCAGAAGGCAGTGGAGGCCAATTCTCTGGATGTTTTCAAGAGAGAGCTCTTAAAGATTGCGGATGCAAGGGATATGGGTAGAAGGCAAGAAGGGGGTACTGATTTGGGGTGATCAGCCAAAATCACAATGAATGGCGGTGCTGGCTCGAAGGGCCGAATGGCCTACTCCTGCAACTATCGTCTATTGTCCATAAAATGCTCGAGTAACAGGCAGCATCTCTGCAGTAAAGGAATAGGTGACATTTCGGACCTGAAGAAGGGTCTCGACCCGAAACGTCACTCATTCCTTCTCTCCAGAGATGCTGCCTGTCCCGCTGAGTTACTCCAGCATTTTGTGTCTAGCCTCTTAAAGGGACCACGCAGTGGGACAGCACTAACCAGAGGGAGGGGAGGGGGTAGACTGGCACAGCCATTTAAAGGGACCGCACGTGGCAAGGGATCTCTGGGCAAGGGTGAAGCAACTCTTAAAGGGATGGTGCACGCAGGGTAGGATCCTGGAGTATCCAGATAACCTACAAACCTGTACGTCTTTGGAATTTTCTTTTAGGAAGTTCTTTTAGGAAGGAGATGAGAAGAAATTTTGCTAGTCAGAGGGTGGTAATTCTGTGGAATACTTTTGCCACAGAAGGCTATGGAGGCCAAGTCAGTGGATATTTTAAAGGCGTATATAGATAGATTCTTGATTAGTGCAGGTGTCAGAGTTTATGGGGAGAAGGTATGAGAATGGGGTTAGGAGGTAGAGATAGATCAGCCATGATTGAATGGCGGAGTAGACTTGATGGGCCGAATGGCCTAATTCTACTCCTTTTCCTCATGACCTTATGTGGAGGGAAACCGGAGCATCCGGAAAAAACCCACGCAGGTCATGGGGAGAACGTTTAAACTCCCGACAGAATAGGAGTACAATTATGCCATATCAAGCACCCGGGGTCGGGATTGAACTCGGGTCTCTGGCGTTGTAAGGCAACCATCCTACCGCTGCACCACCTTGCCCTCTTGCTATCCATTTTAACTCTCCTTCCCCACTCCCACACTGATCTGTCTGCCCTGAGCCTTCTCCATTACCAGAGTGAGGCCGCACACAGATTGTAGGAATTACACCGAATATTCCACTTGTTTAAGAAGGAACTGCAGATGCTAGAAAATCGAAGGTAGACAAAAAAAAATGCTGGAGAAACTCAGCGGGTGAGGCAGCATTTATGGAGCGAAGGAAATAGGCATCGTTTTGGGTCGAGACCCTTCTTCAGAATATTCTGCTTAGGTAGTTTACAACCCAAAAGTGAATTGAATTCTCCAAATTTTATGTAACTACATAACCCCTCCCCTCTTCCCCATTTAACCACAACCTCCTTCACTCATCCCACCCCTCACTTGCTCCACCTGCACTCACACCTATCTCTCCCCTCCCCTTCCCTTCCACCTACATTCCTTCCTCTAGCTTCACAATTCGCAACTCTTTAATCCTTTTGTCTCTCACCTTCTAGCTTTTCATCTCTGTCCTTTGTCCAACCATCTGCATAACAAAACCTCTCCTCACTTGTAAAGGGGCTGTCCCACTGTGGCGACCTAATTGGCGAGTTAAGAAGAGTTTAGTAGAGTTTGAAAAAATGTCATGTTGAAGACCTCCTTCGATTATGTAGAAGACCTCCTTCGACCATGTTGAAGACTACAACTACCTTTGACTACCCTCGATTACCTACGAATAACATGCTGACCTACTACGACCTACTTTGTCTAAACCTAAGAGTAAAAAAAATATCGATTTTTTTCATGGCGACTTTTTTTTTAAACTTGCGGGCATTTTTCAGCATGTTGAAAAATACGGCACGACCTAGCTGAGGCCTCGAGTACCCGGGGACTACTCTCGAGCATGCAGGAGAGTTAGAAAGACCTCCTAAGACCTCGTGTCGACCATTGCTGCGAGTACGAGTCAAGGGCAAACTTGTCTGAACTCGCAGATTAGGTCACTGCAGTGGGACAGGCCCTGTGATTACCTGTTATCTGCCAGATTTTGTCCTACTCCTCCACTCCTCCAGCTTTCATTTTCCCCAGCCCACGCCCACAATCAGCGTGACGAAGTCTGGCATCACGGTGGCTCAGCGGTTGAATTGCTGCCTTGCAGCGCCAGAGACCCGGGTTCGATCCTGACTACAGGTGCTGCCTGTACGTTCTCCCCGTGACCCGCGTGGGTTTTCTCCGAGTGCTCCAGCCTCCTCCCACACTCCAAAGACGTACGGGTTTGTAGGTTTATTGGCTTGGTATGAATGTAAAATTGTCCCAGGATGTGTGTAGGATAGTGTTAATGTGCGTGGATCGCTGGTTGGTGCGGACTCAGTGGGCCGAAGATCCTGATTCCACACTGTATCTCTAAACTAAATGAAATTAGAGGGTCCCGACCAAAAAGTAATCTATGCATGTTCTCCTGAGATGCTGCTTGACTCGCAGAGTTACTCTGGCACTTTATGTATTTTTCTGTAAATCAGCAACTGCACTTTCTTGTATCGTCTTCCAACCACTGAATTACTCCAGCACTTTGTTTCTTTGTATGTGAACCAGCATCCACACTTCCTAGTTTCTACATCAATAAGTGCCTTGTAGGTGAAGCAGGTGCAAAATTACACTGGTGTGACAGCAGCCCCTGGGGGGGGGGGGGGGGGGGGGGGGGGGCTGAGTGGCTGACTATACAGAGAGTATAGTACTGATTGTGGATGATCAGCCAGGATCATCTTGAATGGCTGTGCTGGCTCGAAGGGCCGAATGGCCAACTCCTGCATCTATTATCTATTGTCTATAGTCTACAGAGCGTCATACAGTGTGGAAACAGGCCCTTTCGGCACAAGTTGCCCACACCGGCGAACATGTCCCAGCAACACTAGTCCCACCTGCCTGCATTTGGCCCATCTATATATTACTAAAACTCTCATCTTGACCACTTCCTGTCTGCGTTGTAATTAAAGTTGCACAAAAACGATCCCCCATGGCGCCACGATTTGTCACCTCCTTACTCACCGTTCTCCTCTGCTGCAAGTCAAATAAGTTTTGTTCCGACTGGTGAAATAGTACAAAAGTTATGAAGGTTTTGAAGGTCCCCCTCCCCTCCCCCACACCCTCACACCCTCCTCCACACAGTGGTGGAACATTGCTTTGGGGGAATGGGTGAGTGGTGGAATATTGTGTTGGAGAATGGGTTGCCTTGGGGGGGGACCAGGCCTCCCGTGTGACCGGGACCCAACTTAGTCGAGTATCCCTCTAAACCTGTCCTATCCATGTACCTATCTAACTGTTTCTTAAACGTTGCGATAATACCCGCCTCAACTACCTCCTCCGGCAGCTTGATCCATACACCCTTTGTGTGGAAAAAGTTAGCCGTCAGGTTCCTATTAAATCTTTTCCTCCCTCACCTTAAAGTTCTTATGCGTCATTTGCAACTATTTATGAAATGTCATCTTAAAACTATGTTTTGTTGGGCAGATGGGCGGTCATGGTAGCTCAACGGTAGAGCTGCTGCCTTACATCGAATGTAGTGCCGGAGACCCGGGTTCGATCCCGACTACAGATGCTGTCTGTACGGAGTTTGCACGTTCTCCCCATGACCGCGTGGGTTTTCTCCGAGATCTTCGGTCTCCTCCCACACTCCAAAGACGTACAGGCTTGTTGGTTTATTGTCTTGGTATAAATGTAAAAATTGTCCCGAGTGGGTGTAGGATGGTATTAAGGTGCAGGGATCGCTGGTCAGCGTGGACCTGGTGAGCCGAAGGGTCTGTTTACGCGCTGTATCTCTAAAACTAAAACCTCTCTGGTTCTTGATTCCCCTACTCTGGGCAAGGGACTCTGTGCGTCTACCCGATCTATTCCTCATAATTTTTGTAGACTTCTATAAGATCTTGGGATGGAATTCCATGCAGGCATTGTACCTGAGAAGCACATCTGAATGAATGAATTAATTAATAAGTTTATTGGCCAAGTATTCACATACAAGGAATTTGCCTTGGCGCTGCACATTCCAAACATTGACTCAAAAGCCAAGTTGGAGAGGACAGAACAGCCGTGTGACGGGTCGACACAAACTGCCGGAGTAACTCAGCAGGACAGGCAGCATCTCTGGAGCGAAGGAATGGGTGACGTTTCGGGTCGAGACCCTTCTTCAGACTGAGAGTTAGGGGAGAGGGAGACACTGAGTTGCTGAGTTCTTGCCGAGTTACTCCAGCAGTCTGTGTCCACCTTCGATTTAAATCAGCATCTGCAGTTCTCTCCTTCACAGCTGTGCGACAGGGGCAGAATTAGGGGACAGACAGTAGATAGATTAGTCGAGTTAGAGTGGCGCCAGCAACGGCAGCCTCGCCAACAGTCTGTCTGTTCCTTCCTTCTTTGTGTTTTTATTGTATGTGGTAAATATATGTTTTTGGTGTTCTTTAGCTTATTTTATGGTTGGGCTGGAGTGGGGGGGTGGGGTTGGGGGAAACCTTTTACAATCTCTTACCTCGATGGAGATTTCCGTATCGTATCTCCGTACGCACTGCGGCCTAACATCCAGGAGTTTGCGGCCTTTGCTGGAGACCGATTACGATAGTTTCACCGCAGTCGCCTGCGGGCTCAAACCGTGGGTGTTAGCGGACTGAAGGGCCTGTTCCACTTTCACGACCTAAATCACGACCTCTGCCGAGTTTACCCTCGATTCATACTCGCAGCATGGTCGTAGGTAGATCGTAGCGGGCCTTGCTGCTAGTCGTAGGTACTCGTGGCATCAAGTAGGTCGGGGCGTTTTTTCTAGCCACGAGTAAAAAAGGTTGTGAATTGGGTCGTGAAAGTGGGACAGGCCCTTAAACATCACGGAGATCGCAGTATCCGGTCAGAGACCGACTTTGGTGACTTCAAGCTGCGGGGGCTTTGACCGTCCCGACGCGGGAGTCTCGATCGCCCCGGCGCAGGAGCTTCAACCACCAGCTGCGGGAGCGCTAATCGCCCCGACGAATGGTTCGACTGTCCCGACCGCGGGGGAATATAGAGAAAGAAGATTGAACTTTTTTGTCTTCCATCACAGTGGGGAATGTGGGGAATCCGCTGTGGCGGATGTTGATGTAGTTGTGCGTCTTGTTATTTTTTTGTTCGTATGGGCTGTATGGTCATTCGTACATCACTGGAACTTAATTGGCACTCGTGACAACAAAAGACCTTTGAAACCTTTGAACCTTTGACCACCTGTGAGTTTACATACCCCATAGAACTCCCATTCTCAATACTGAAGTAAAGGCTCCATATGTCTACGATTCAATGGTTCACACCGAAGATAGACACAAAACGCTGGAGCAACTCAGCGGGACAGGCAGCATCTCTGGATAGAAGGAATGGGTGACGTTTCAAGTGGAGACCCTTCTTCATACTGAAACGTCACCTATTCCTTTTCTCCAGAGATGCTGCCTGACCCGCTGAGTTACTCCAGGTATTTATGTCTGTCAACGATTATTAATTCACAGTTTGCTAGAAAGATCGATGGAGATAATAAATTAAAATATTCCTCTTTTAAATAGCTCAGCTAACCACACAAGAACGGAGAGTTGCAGCCTCACGGCACCAGAGACCCAGGTTCGATCCTGACCTCGGGAGTTGTCTGTGTGGAGTTTGCACCTTCTCCCTGTGACCGCTGGGGGTTTTCTCCGGGTGCTCCGATTTCCTGCCACATCCCAAAGGTGTGCAGGTTTGTACGTTAATTGCTGTTAATTGCCCCTGGTGCATCGGGACTGGATGAGCAATTGGGACAACGTAGAACTAGTGAGAACGGATGATCGACGGTCGGCACGGACTCAGTGGGCCAAAGGGTATCGCTGTATCTCGAACCTAAACTAAACCCACTCTAGGTCAGGCATCTAGAAACAATGATAATACATGATAGGGGGGGCACGGTGGTGCTGCTGCAGTCGTTGCCTTACAGCGACCGAGAAGCGGGTTCAATCCTGACTACGGGTGCTGTCTGTTTGTACATTACCCCCGTGGGTTTTCTCCGAGATCTTCCGGAGAAAAGACGTGCGGGTTTATCGGTTAATTAGCATTGGTAAAAATTGTAAATTGGCCCTTGCATGTATGTGTGGTGGTGTGTGTGTGTGTGTGTGTGTGCGTGTGTGTGTGTGTGATAGTGCTAGTGTACGGGGTGATCGCTGGTCGGTGTGGACTCGGTGGGCCGAAGGGCCTGTTTCCACGCTGTATCTCTAAACTTTCAAGAGAGAGTTAGATTTAGCTCTTGGGGCTGAGGGAATCAAGGGATATGGGGTACTGATTGTGGATGATCAGCCATGATCATATTACACGGCGGTGCTGGCTCGAAGGGCCGAACGGCCTACTCCTGCACCTATTTTCTATGTTTCTATGCTTCTATGTTAAACCCACTGTGGGTCAGGCACCGCATTGGTTTGTAAACAACTGTAATACGCACTATAGAGTACTGCACTGCAGGACAATCCCTTCTATTTCCGTTGCGGGGGATGGGATTCTAAAGATTACCGTAAAAGACCCTGGCTGCTAGTGTGAGCTTTTAAGATGCAGTTTAACACAGAAGGCAAATTCCATTGGTGCATTGCCCAGCGTTCTCCCAGCTGGTCTGTTGAAACAGATTAATCTCACCACATCCAATCTGTCACTTGCGTGAGTGTTATTCAATCGTCCCTTTCTGAGTCTACGGATTGTCAATAGCTGCCTCCACTTCTCTGAAAGGCCCCGCGTTGAGTCGGGAACTTTGCAGCTTAATTGTACGCAGGCATCTTCACACGAGAAGGCAGCCAGGGGGAAATCTTCTGCATGAGAGGCGACATTGCAGCTCCCAACAGCGACAGCATCTGTTATTGTTCACCAGTGCCAGTGGAGGACCTGCTTATTATTTCAGCGTTCTCGACCAACAGATCAAAAATAGAAGATAGACACAAAAGGCTGGAGCAACCCAACGGGTCCGGCAGCATCCCTGGAGAAAAGGAACAGGTGACATTTCTGAAGAAGGGTCTCGACCCGAAATGTCACCTCTTCCTTTTTACCAGAGATGCTGCCTGACCCGTTGAGTTATTCTAGTTTTGTGAGTCCATCTTTGGTCTAAACCAGTATCTGCAGTTCCGACCTACACAGCTCAAAAATAGATCTGAGGCAAAGGCTTTAACTTTAGACAATAGACAATAGACAATAGACAATAGGTGCATATTTGTAGGCTATTTGGCCCTTCGAGCCAGCACCGCCATTCAATGTGATCATGGCTGATCATCCCCAATCAGTACCCCATTCCTGCCTTCACCCCATATCCCCTGACTCCTCTATTTTTAAGAGCGCTATTTTTAAGAGCTCTCTCTTGAAAGCATCCAGAGAACCTGCCTCCACCACCCTGAGGCAGAGAATTCCACTCCCTGTGAGAAAAAGTGTTTCCTCATCTCCGTTCTAAATGGCTTACTCCCGAAATGCTTCTGGACTCCCCCAACATCGGGAACATGTCTCCTGCCTCTAGCGTGTCCAAACTCTTAACAATCTTATATGTTTCAATGAGATCCCCTCTCATCCATCTAAACTCCAGAGTGTACAAGCCCAGCTGCTCCATTCTCTCAGCATATGACAGTCCCGCCATCCCGGGAATTAACCTTGTAAACCTACGCTGCACTCCTTCAATAGCAAGAATGTCCTTCCTCAAATTAGGGGACCAAAACTGCACACAATATCCAGGTGTGGTCTCACTAGGGCTCTGTACAACTGCAGAAGGACCTCTTTGCTCCTATATTCAATTCCTCTTGTTATAAAGGCCAACATGCCATTCGCTTTCTTTACTGCCTGCTGTACCTGCATGCTTACTTTCATAGACTGATGTACAAAAACCCCCAGATCCTGTTGTACTTCCCCTTTTCCCAACTTGACACCGTTTCAATAGTAATCTGCCTTCCTGTTTTTGCTACCAAAGTGGATAATCTCACATTTATCCACATTAAACTTCACCAGCCATGCATCTGCCCACTTCCCCAACCTGTCCAAGTCACCCTGCATTCTCCTCACAGTTCACACTGCTACCCAGATTTGTCTCATCTGCAACTTTGTAAATGTTACTTTGAATCCCTTCACCCAAATTGTAAATGGCTGCGGTCCCAGCACCGAGCCTTGCCGTACCCCACTAGTCACTGCTTGCCATTCTGAAAGGGACCCGTTAATCCCTACTCTTTGTTTCCTGTCTTCCAACCACTTCTCTATCCATGTCAGCACTCTACCCCCAAAACCATGTGCCCTAATTTTGCCCACTAATCTCCTATGTGGGACCTTATCAAATGCTTTCTGAAAGTCCAGGTACACTACATCCACTGGCTCCCACTTGTCCATTTTCCTAGTTACATCTTCAAAAAATCCCAGAAGATTAGTCAAGCACGATTTCCCCTTCGTAAATCCATGCAGACTCGGACCGATCCTGTTACTGCTATACAAATGTTTGGCTATTTCATCTTTTATAATTGACTCCAGCATCTTCCCCACCAATGATGTCAGGCTAACTGGTCTATAATTCCCTGTATTCTCTCTCCCGCCTCAGGATCAGTTCCTGTGGATTGGAGGGTAGGAAAAAAAAGTTGCAAGAATCATTTTTGTTGGAAGGTGCAAGAAAATACTTCAGCAGAAATTATTCAATTTAGACAAAAAAAGCTGGAGTAATGGGCCTGTCCCACTTAAGGGACTTTTTAGGCGCGTGCAGGAGATCGCCACATGATCGTCACATGTTCGCTGGTGGCCTCTGGTGAGTCTCCTTCATGGTCGCGAGGAGTTCCCGCATTCTGGAACTAGTCACGGCCTCAGTATGGTCGCCGCAAATTCTTCAACATGTTGAAATGTTTTCTGCGACCAAAAATTGGTCGCCATGGAAAAAAAACAAACCGATATTCCTGTAGTTGTTGTGGAGTCACCATGTAGTTGTAGGTAGTCAAGATAGTCGTAGGTAGTTTTAGATAATCGCCTTTGCTGACCGGTCATTTCCATTGTCTCATTGTGGACAAAAAATGTTTTCAGAACCAAGGAAAACCGACCGGTAACGTTAAATGCCCGCCAAACTTCACAGCTCTGTATCTCTGGCATTAAAAGTTGTCTGGCTTCTTAAAAGTCTCCCCCCCTTCTCTCCCCTCCCCCTTCTCTTCCCTCCCCCCTTTCCTTCCCTCCCCCCTCCCCCCCATTCCCCTTCCCCCTCCCTTTCTTTCCCCCCTTCTCCCTCCCCCCTTTTAAAGGACTTACCGTACACTGTGCGAGCCGTCTTAATTACAGCGCCAACCTTCCTGTTCATCGCGGTGTGTCTGTATCACTTTGGCTTTGCACCGTGTGAATTTCAGACAGCGCTCCCCCCCATTTGACCTGGCTCCTGCCTTTGCGATATGTTTGTGTGTTTGTGTTTGTGCGCGTGCGTGTGTTCCACTCTGACAGACGCCATTCCAGTTCCCCGTTTTTCAGGCAATTGCTGGCAACTTGACACTTGCCGGCAGTCAGCTGAAAAATCGCCTAAGTGGGACAGGCCCATAATTCAGCGGGACAGGCAGCATCTCTGGGGAGAAGGAATGGGTGATGCTTCAGGTCGAGACCCTTCTTCAGAATAAAGTCAGGGGAAAGGGTAAACAAGAGATATAAACAGTCATGTGGAGAGATATAGAACAAACTAGACTAAGTGGGACCCACACAGGAGGGCTGGTCCCCCAACGCAATATTCCACCTCTCCACCAATTCCAATATTGGTGGCCAGTGGGGGGGGGGCTTTCTGGAGCGCTAGTGTGGGTACTGTGGGATGAAGGGACTGGTTAGTATGGACATTGTGGGCCAAATGGATTCTTGGGGTGGCAGCTCAGTCACTCAAGCCTGATGTGCTGGCAGCTCACTAACGGCTGGTGGGCTAGCCGTTGACTCATGGCTATTCCTTGACATTCCATTTCAAGCAGGGTGCAAGGCCACCAAATTCAATTGCAGTTTAATACCACTTCAAGCAGGGTGCAAGGCCACCAAATTCAGGTGCAGTTTCCTACCATTTTCAAGCGGGTGCAAGCCACCGAATTGTGCAGTTTCGCTCAAGCAGGGTGCAAGGCCACCAAATTCAAATGTAGTTTCCTACCAGTTCAAGAGGGTGCAAGGCCACCGAATCAGTGCAGTTTCCGACCACTTCAGGCAGGGTGCAGTCCACCGAATTCAAGTGCAGTTTCATACCACTTCAGCATGCAGGGCCACCAAACTCATTGCAGTTTCCTGCCATTTCAAGAATGGTGCAAGGCCACCAAATTCAAGTGCACTTTCATGCCATTTCAAGCGGGGTGCAAGGCCACCAAATTCAAGTGCAGTTTCATGCCATTTCAAACAGGGTGCAAGGCAACCACATCGAAATGCAGTTTCATACCATTTCAAGCAGGGTGAAACCACCATAAAACCACACGAAACACCACATAAACATCACACTCACATTTCAGTAGACATTCAGTTGATTCATCTCTCTCTCCCCCATCTTGCAGAGACTGAGCCACACCCACACTTATGAGTTTTATAATCCCTCTCCCTCCAACTGGAAGGGGTGTGGCCTTCATAGCGTGATTGACAGGAGAGAGATTCTGAACATTTTTTTAAACACAAATAACACTTTTAATTTTCATTGATGGGAAGAATCCTCTGCACCTGATGAGTGGCGAGGGACTCAGTAAGATGGCCAAAAATCAGAGCCCTAAGTGGTAGCGTTTTATCTAAAATCAATATTCAGTGCAAACGAACGTTGTCAAGTTTCCACCAACAAAAGCCTTTTTTGTTTTTCGCTGTGCAGCCTTTCAAAGCAGTTACCACCATCAACAACACCATTTTTTTTTTCCAGTGTAGCCTTTTAAAAGCAGTACCACCACAAACAGCGGTTTTCCCCAGTGCAGCCATTTCAAAGCAGTTACCACCACCAACAACAGCCATTTATTTTACAGTGCAGCCTTTCAAAGCAGTTACCACCACCAACAACAGCCATTTTTTTTTCCAGTGTAGCCATTTAAAAGCAGTTACCACCACCAACAACAGCCATTTTTCCCCAGTGCAGCCATTTAAAAGCAGTTACCACCACCAACAACAGCCATTTATTTTACAGTGCAGCCTTTCAAAGTGGTTACCACACCAACAACAGCCATTTATTTTACAGTGCAGCCTTTCAAAGCAGTTACCACCACCAACAACAGCCTTTTTTTTTGGCAGTGCAGCCTTTTAAGAGCAGTTACCACCACCAACTGCCATTCTTTTTGCAATGTAGCCTTTCAAAGCAGTTATCACCAACAACAGTATTGTTTTTTGCAGTGCAGCCTTTCAAAGCAGTTACCACCATCAACAAGAGCAATTTTTTTTTTTTTGCAATGCAGCTTTTCAAAGTAGTTACCACCACCAACAACAGACATTTTATTTTTGCAGACCATCCTTTCAAAGCAGTTACTGTCAGGTCTCGCGTTTGATCGAGTTTCTGTTCCTTATTGGTTTTTAGTATTTGAGTTTGCATTCTTGTTTTATTTTGGTGTCTCACATCTCCTCTTGTTTCAGGTCCCATTTCCTGTCATGTTGTTTACCCTCATGTGATTGTTGGTCCCGCCCTGATGTGTTTCACCTGTGTCTCGTTATCCCCTGTTAGTCTGTATTTAAGCCCTTTGTGTTTTAGTTCTCACTGCCAGTTCGTTGTGTATGCTACTTAGTATCACCTCGTTCCAGCTCTAGAAATATTGTGACCTTGTGATCTCGACCATTGCCTGTTTTTCGACCACTGCTTTTGCCTGCTCCTAGATTATACTGTTGCCTCTGTTTTTGCTTGCCTGTGTACCGACATGGACCGATTAAACTCTGAAAATGGATCTGCCCTGTGTCTGAGCCTGCATTTTGTCCTCCTTGTTCAGTTCCGACTGTACGAACTGGCCAACAATGGACTCACGTGCAGCGATCCAGAGGCAAGAGGAGCGCATCTCGCATTGCAAGGGTCAACTCCCTCGATCGTTGCCAGGTTCCGGGATTCGGCGAGTGTCTGCAGGGGTTCCTGGTGACAGTTCACAGGTGAACACTTAGTTCTCAGTTTGATACCTGTTACTCGGGCTGAATTATTTGTTTCCTGTTGCAGCTCCCGTGCCTGCCAAGTCTGTTTCCTTGTCTCCAGGGGTTCCGATGGCCACGGTTGCCGCAGCGTCTCCATTCGTTCACTTGGTAAGACCGGAACACTTTTCGGGGGAATTGGAGAAGTGTAGACCTTTTTTGATGCAGTGTGGGCTGCTTTTTGAACTTCAAGCGGCTTCCTTTCCATCAGAACGCTCAAGGGTAGCCTTTATCATCACGCACCTGTCGGATGGAACGGAGGCTTGGGCCACGGCGGAATGGTCTCGGAATTCTCCTGGTTGCCAGACATTGGTCCTGTTCATGGAAGCTCTGTCCCGCACGTTTGATCACTCCAATCCTGGCCGCGAGGCTTCACAGAGCCTGGTCTCCATGAAACAAGGTAATCACTCAATTATGGATTTTGCTATTGAATTTCGAACTGTTGCTGCTAAGAGTGGATGGAATGAGGCTGCTTTGTTGGATGCTTTTCGCAATGGATTGTCTGAAGCTATCAAAGATCAGTTGGCTCCACTAACCCTGCCTTCCGACTTCGAGTCTATGATTTCCCTGGCTGTGCAAATTGACGCTAGGCTCAGAGAAAGAGAGCGAGAAAGGAGATCGGCGGCAGTTGGGCCCTCCTCCCAACAATGGCGGCATCGTCGCCCTTCGCCTTCCGGTCGGGACTTCGTCCCTCTCGGCCGGTCCAGTCAGCCTGCAGCGCCACCTGGCTCTTCGAAGGAGCCCATGCAGGTGGGACGAGCCACACTCAGCCCGGAGGAACGGCAGCGCCGCCTAAGGGAGGGGAGGTGTTTGTACTGTGGTGAACTGGGACATTTGTTGAACAGCTGTTCAGTAAAAGACAAGGCTCACCAATGAAAGAGAGGACATTGGTGAGTTGTGCCATTCCTCTCGTCAACTCCCAACTGTGTACTCTGGGAGTGGCGGCGCTGCCCTGGCAGCAGCGGCTCGCCTGCAGTCCGTCTGTTTTCTTTTTATTTGTTGCTTTCTTGTCTTGTTTTTAGCGTTAGTTTGAGTTATTATGTAGTGTATGTGAGTGGGAGAAACGTTCTTAGTCTCTTCCTTTTGGGGGGACGCGACTTTTCTTGTTGTATCCCCCGTCTCCGTCTGCACTGAGGCCTATCGCGGAGCTGGCGGCCTCCAACTTTAACTGCGACCGACCCGAGGCTCCGGAGGTAGAGCCAGCCAGGACTTACCAGCGCGGGGCTGGCCGACCGGGGCTGCGGCGGGTTTTTAGGCGTTCCGGCTCGGAGCTGTGGCGGCGGCAGCGACTTCGGAGGCCCGGCCGTGGGCCCAGTGGGACGACATCGTCGGGTGCTCGCAGGTCACAGGTTGGTGACCTGTGTTTCCGGAGCTCCCGCGGTGCGTTTCCGCTGGACTGGAGGGCGGCAGCTTCGACCGCCCCGGGCCGCAGAGGTGAACCGGCCCGCTCGCGGAGCGCGGTTCACCCGCAGGACTTATCTACATCACCCGGTGCGGTCACAACATCGGAGGCCTGGGTCGCCTCAGCGCAGAGGAAGAAGGGAAGACACAAAGACAAGATTTTTGCCTTCCACCACAGTGAGGAAGTGTCTGGTGAACTCACTGTGGTGGATGTTAAATATGTGTTTATTGTGTGTTTTTGTTATTTACTATATGTATGACTGCAGGCAACGAAATTTCGTTCAGACCGCAAGGTCTGAATGACAATAAAGTTTTTTTTCCAATTGTTGGTGCATTCCCAGTGGCACTCCCTGCAGGCTTTGGTTGATTCTGGGGCAGATGAGAACTTCACGGACATTCGCTTGGCTGATGAATTGAAGCTGGAACGTGAACAGCTTCAAGATCCTCAGGAGGCTCGTGCACTGGATGGGCGCCTACTGTACAGGGTGATTCACCAACTCAACCTGTTCAACTCATCGTTGCAGATAAACTGATGGTCACCAAGAGATTATCTCCTCGACTGTCCTCTTCATCCTCTGGTTTTGGGGCTCCCTTGGCTGTCTTACCATAATCCTCACATGAACTGGGGTACTGGGGAAGTAATTTCTTGGGGTAATAACTGCAAGCTCATCTATCTGCATGATTCTTCTCCTGAGTCGATGAAGGATCCATCAAGGAGCAGTTTGCTGGGATCTTCCAGGACCACCCTCCGGCAGCCTCCCCGTTCAAGGGAGGGGGATTTTCCAGATCTCACCAAGGTTCCCTCATGTTATCTAGGCCTAAAGGAGGCCAATGCCACCTCTCTTCTGCCGCATAGACCATACGACTGCTGCATTGACCTTCTGCCAGGTACAGCGCCTCCTAAGGGTCGTCTTTATTCCTTGTCTTCACCTGAGCGGCTCGCCTTGGAGAAGTACATTGAGGACGCCCTTGCTGCTGGGATCATCAGACCTTCCTCTTCCCCCGCAGGAGCTGGATTCTTCTTTGTGGATAAGAAGGATGGAACACCTCGGCCCTGCATTGACTACAGAGGGCTCAATGACATTACTGTTAAAAACAGATACCCTCTTCCTCTTATCTCCTCTGCATTTCTACTGTTTAAAAGACGCTAAAATATTCACCAAGTTAGATCTTAGACATGCTTATCATCTGGTAAGGATAAGGGAGGGGGGATGAATGGAAGACTGCGTTTAACACACCCAGTGGTCATTATGAATATTGGGTTATGCCGTTTGGTCTTACTAATGCTCAGCCGTTTTTCAAGGCATGGTGAACGATGTATTACGGGACATACTGAACACATTTGTGTTTGTGTATCTCGATGACTTTTTGATTTTTTTCTCCAGATGAAACTTCCCATGTGCAGCATGTACACCAGGTGCTGGAACGTTTGCTCTCGAATGATCTGTTTGTGAAAGCTGAGAAATGTGAATTTCATGCTAACACTGTTCAATTCCTTGGTTATGTTGTGTCACGTGATGGGATACAGATGGACCCGGGCAAGGTCAGTGCTGTGGCCACCTGGCCTACACCCTCCAGTCGTAAGCAACTTCAGGGGTTCCTTGGGTTTGCTTATTTTTATAGGAAGTTTATCCGGAACTTTAGTGTCACTGCTGCTCCACTCCATGCTCTCACCTCGCCCCACGTGCCTTTCTCTTGGTCCCCTCAAGCAGACACTGCATTTATGAGACTCAAGAGGAGCTTCTCCTCAGCCCCATCCTGGTTCACCCTGACCGTCACTCCAGTTCGTGGTTGATGTGATGCCTCGGGTGTGGGCATCGGGGCCGTACTCTCCCAGAAATCCTCCACAGATGGTCGACTACATCCCTGCGCTTTCCTCTCACGAAAGTTTTCTCCTGCTGAGAGAAATTACGATGTGGGTAACCGTGAACTGTCAGAGGTTAAAATAGCCTTGGAGGAATGGAGACATTGGTTGGAGGGTACCAAGCAGCCGTTTCTAGTTTGGACAGACCAGAAGAACCTGGAATACATCGTCAGCCAAACGCCTCAACTCGCGCCAAGCAAGGTGGGCTCTCTTCTTTAATCGATTTGATTTTGTACTGTCTGACCGCCCTGGTGCCAAGAATGGCAAACCTGAAGCTCTCTCCAGACAGTTTGACCCTGACCCGTCCCCTAAGGTTTCAACTCCCATTCTGCCTGATGCCTGTTTCGTTGGGGCGGTTACTTGGGAGATTGAGAGGAGCGTTTCCGAGGCTACTGCTGGTGTTCAGTCTCCATTAGCGTGTCCTTCTAATAGTCTGTTTGTTCCCGAGTCTCTTCGTTCACAGGCGATTCACTGGGCTCGTATGTCTCGGATCTCCTGTCATCCCGGTGTGGCCAAACAGCGGTTTTGGTGGCCTTCCATGGAGAGGGGGAATTAAGGAGTACGTCGCCGCCTGCAGTATTTGTGCTCAGAACAAGACCTCACGTTGGCCCGCCTTTGGCCTCCTGAATCCGCTGCCTGTTCCCTCACCCCCCTGGTCAGACATCTCCATGGACTTTGTCATGGGCCTGCCCTCTTCTGACCGTGGTCATGACTGTGATGGACAGATTTTCTAAGATGGTCCATTTCATTCCGTTGCACAAGATTCCCTCTGCCAGGATGAATGTTTTTTTAATTCATGGATTTCCCAGAGACATTGTGTCTGACCGGGGGCCTCAGTTCATGTCCAGGTTTTGGAAGGAGTTTTGTTCTCTGTTGGACGCCACGGTCAGCCTTACATCTGGTTATCACCCGGAATCCAATGGACAGACTGAACGCCTTAACCAGGAATTGGAGACAGGACTGCGGTGCTTGGTGGCACAGAATCCTTCAACTTGGAGCAAACACCTTATTTGGGTGGAGTATGCACACAACACACTTCCTTGCCATTCCTCTGTTCTCTCTCCATTCCAGTGTGCCTCTGGTTATCAACCGCCATTGTTCCCTGCTGTGGAGAAGGAGGCCAGTGTGCCCTCCGCTCAGGCTCTCATCCGTCATTGTTGCAAGGTTTGGAATGGGGCTTGTCAGATGCTGTTGCGCAGTTCTGCACGTTCCAAGAGGAAGGCTGATCGTGGAAGAACTCCGGCTCCAGTATACTCACCGGGCCACAAGGTGTGGCTCTCCACTCGAGACTTACCTCTGAGGGTGGAATCCCGGAAGCTGGCTCCTCGTTTTGCTGGTCCTTTCCCCATATCGAAGGTCATCAATCCTGTAGTGGTTCATCTCAATCTCCCCCGTGCCTTGTGGGTCCACCCTACATTCCATGCCTCCCAACTGAAGCCAGTTAAGGAGAGTTCTCTGGTCCCTGCCTCCGCCCCCCCCCCCCCCCGGCTCCTTGATGGGGGTCCAGTGTTTGCGGTCAGCCGGTTGCTGGGGATGCGCCGGCGTGATCATGGTTGTCAGCATCTTGTGGATTGGGAGGGTTATGGACCTGAGAAGCGGTCTTGGGTGCCGGCTCGCAACATATGCATCCCGGAACTTATCAGGGAATATCGGCCCAACATCCTGATGATCCTGGGCCGTCAGGAGCCGGCTGTGGAGGGGGGGGTTACTGTCAGGTCTCGCGTTTGATCTAGTTTCTGTTTCTTATTGGTTTTTAGTATTTGACTTTGCATTCTTGTGTTATTTTGGTGTCTCACATCTCCTCTTGTTTCAGGTCCCATTTCCTGTCATGTCGTTTACCCTCGTGTGATTGTTGGTCCCGCCCTGATGTGTTTCACCTGTGTCTCGTTATCCCCTGTTAGTCTGTATTTAAGCCCTTTGTGTTTTAGTTCTCACTGCCAGTTCGTTGTGTATGCTGCTTAGTATCACCTCGTTCCAGCTCTAGAAATATTGTGACCTTATGATCTTGACCATTGCCTGTTTTTCGACCACTGCTTTTGCCTGCTCCTAGATTATACTGTTGCCTCTGTTTTTGCTCACCTGTGGACCGACGAAACTCTGAAACGTATCTGCCCTGTGTCTCAGCCTGCATTTGTATCCTCCTCGTTCAGTTCTGACAGTTACCTCCACCAACAACAGCCATTTTTTTTTTTTTTTTTTTGTTGCTGTGCAGCCAGTCATAGCAGTTACCACCACCAACAACTGCCGTTTTTTTTGCAGTGCAGTCTTTCAAAGCTGTTACCACCACCCACAACAGCCTTTTTTTTTTTTTTTTGGACTGCATCCTTTCAACGCAGTTTCCACCACCAACAGCCATTTTTCTTTGCAGTGTAGCTTTTCAAAGCAGTTACCACCACCAATAACAGCCTTTTTTTGCAGTGCAGTCTTTTAAAAGCAGTTACCACCACCAACAGCCATTATTTTTTTGCAGTGCATCCTTTCAAAGCAGTTACCACCGCCAACAGCCTTTTTATTTTTGCAGTGCAACCTTTCAAAGCAGTTACATAAAAAATAAAATCATAGAAAATAGGTGCAGGAGGAGGCCATTCGGAGCCAACACCGCCATTCAAACATATAAAATTATAAAAGGACTGGACAAGCTAAATGCAGGAAAAATGTTCCCAATGTTGGGTGAGCCCAGAACCAGGGGCCAGATAAAGGGGAGGTCATTTAAAACTGAGCTGAGAAAAAACTTTGTTACCCAGAGAGTTGTGAATTTATGTAATTCCCTGCCACAGAGGGCAGTGGAGGCCAAATCACTGGATGGATTTAAGAGAGAGTTGGATAGAGCTCTGGGGGCTAGTGGAGTCAAGGGATATGGGGAGAAGTCAGGCACGGGTTATTGATAGCGGACGATGAGCCATGATCACAACCATTTCAAGCAGGGTGAAACCACCATAAATCCACAATAAAACCACACAAAATACCAAACTCACAGTTCAGTAGACATTCAGTGTGTTCAGCTGATTCACAGCTCAGACAGAGTCGTGACCTCTCCCTCCCCAATAATGCAGAGACTGTGCCACACCCACACTGCCGGGTTTTATAACCCCTCCCCTTCCCACCGGAAAAGGTGTGGCCTTCATGGCGTGATTGACAGGAGAGAGATTCTCAACATTTTTTAAACACTAATAACACTTTTATCTTTCATTGATGGGAAGAATCCTCTGCACCTGCTGAGCAGAGGGAGACTGAGTAAGATGGCCAAGAATCACAGCCGTAAGTGGTAGCGTTTTATTTAAAATCAATATACAGTGCAAACAGGAAGTTACCCTAAGCAGCCAAACCACCGTTTGCAGTGAGTAGTGCCTTTTAACTTCAACCCAAAACAGCCAAACCACCATTTGCAGTCAGTAGTGCCTTTTAACCTCAACCCAAAGCATCCAAACTACCATTTGCAGTGAGTAGTGCCTTGTAACTTCAACCCAAAGCAGCCAAACCACCATTTGCAGTAAGTAGTGCCTTTTGACTTCAACCCAAAGCAGCCAAACCGCCATTTGCAGTAAGTAGTGCCTTTTGACTTCAACCCAAAGCACCCAAGCCACCATTTGAATTAGTGCCTTTTAACTTCAAACCAAACCCCCCAAACAAACATTTGCAGGCAGTGCCTTTTTACTTCAAACCAACCATATTATCATTATCAAACCACATTAAGGGCACTCACAGTTGAGTAGACATGCGTTCAGAGCTCAGAGAGACGTGACCCTCTGGCTTCCCCCATCGTGCAGAGACTGAGTGAGGCACACCACTTCCTGGTTTTATAGTCCCTCCCCTCCCTCCAGCAGGGGCAGCAGAGAGAATGGTGATTAAAAAAAAAAAAACATTAATATATCTCTGATTTTTCATCGATGGGAAAAATCCTCTGGTTCAGGAAGGAGGAGGGGGGGCTGGCCAAAAATGACAGCCGTAGGTGGCGGCGTTCTCTCGGAAATCACAGCACAACGAGCCAAAAGCGGTGAAGATCAGACTTTTAGTAATATAGATTTAACGATGACC
The DNA here is from genome assembly GCA_035221665.1 of Okamejei kenojei. Classification (NCBI taxonomy): domain Eukaryota; kingdom Metazoa; phylum Chordata; class Chondrichthyes; order Rajiformes; family Rajidae; genus Okamejei; species Okamejei kenojei. The sequence continues at coordinate 8,336,481 of CM069137.1, read as the reverse complement.
TTGGCATGCTGCCCCTCTAGTACAACATTGCCGTTGATCCCAAAGTCACTCCTGTGGTTCAAGCACCACATCATGTTCTGCAGGCCATGTGTGACAGAGTACACAATGAGCTCAAGCGGATGGTCTCCCTGGGTGTCATTGCTGAAGTTACTGTCCCATCTGACTGGGTTTCCACCGTGGTGGTTGCAACAAAGAAGAACAAGGAGGAGATCCGTGTCTGCATAAACCCAGAGATCTCAACACATCTCTCAAATGACCACACTACCTTATGTGAACAGTAGAGGGAGTTGCTGCTCAAATAGGCAACGCATCAGTGTTCTCCGTTCTGGATGTCAAAAGTTTGTTTTGGCAGATTCCGCTGGACCCAGACTCGTCCAACCTTACTACGTTCGGCACCCCCGTCAGCCGTTACACATTCCTAAGAATACCCTTTGGCATCAACTCTGCCAGTGAAGTTTTCCAGCGCATGATGGAACAACTGTTTGCATGGTATCCATGCACCATTAATGATGATGATGACATTCTTGTCCACGGGCGTGACTTGGCTGAGCATGACTAATCTGAAGAAAGTGCTGGACCATGCTAAAGTCATTCAGCTCAAACTCAATCCCCTAAAGTGCAGGTTTCGGGTCCCGGAAGTTACCTACGTCGGACATGTTTTCACAAGTGATGGTCTCAGACCAGCCACATCGAAGACTGCTGCTATCAACGAAATGCCGGCTCCTGCTGATGTTCTGACTCTACAACGGTTCCTTGGAATAATCAACTACCTGGGGAAATGTATTCCCAACCTCAGCGATATATCTGCCCCCTTGCGGGAAATGACACGCAAAGACACTGCATGGTCCTGGTATTCGCAACACCAAAGAGTTTTTGATATCCTTAAGTTGCAGCTGGCCAGCACACCCATTCTCGCCTGTTTCTCTTTGGAGTTACCAGTAACACTCACATGTGATGCGTCCCAGTACGGACCTGGCGCTGCTTGCCTGCAGACCACTGCCGATGGCGACTGCAAGCCTGTTTCATATGCCTCTCGCACACTAACTGATACTGAACGACATTACGCCCAAATTGAAAAAGAATTGCTTGCAGTGGTTTTCAGTAATAATATTTTTATTAGAAGTAATCCATCATAACAACGGTATAACAACTTTTCAAATACACAACCAACTTATTTCAGTAAGTATACGAATGTTACGAATAATTCTTATAAACTTTTTTTTTAGAAAGTAGAAAAAGAAAAGAATAGATTTTAATCAATAAGAATAGTGATTAAATAATAATTTTGATTATATATATATATATATATAGAGAAAGAAAAGAGAGAAAGAAAATATATATATATGTATATATTCTTTTTATATGTATTTAATTAAAACAAAGTATTATATATATATTTTAAAAAAAGAGAGATTATAGTATGCAACTTAATAGTGAATAACACAATTTCAAATAGCAATATCAATAGACATGTATACAAATCAAAATGAAAAACAGAGTTATTTTCATCTAATCCTGCCGGGTACCCATTGAGTTGTGATGCCAAGAACAGCTACCCCTTCAAATATTCTGTATATGGAGACCATATCTGTTCAAAGAGTTCGTATTTGTCCATTAGGACAAATCTGATTCTTTCCAAATGCAACGTCTCCAACATTTCCACTGTCCACATTTTAATTGTGGGGGATAATGTTCTCTTCCAAAATTTCAATATTAATTTTTTCCCTATTATCAAACAGTAATCCAAGAAATTTCTTTGATTTACTGTTAATATTAGATTTGAGTCCGGAACTCCTAATATTATTAATTTTGGATCTGGGTCCAGTTTAATTTTAAGAACTTCAGAGATAACTCTAAAGATTTCTGTCCAATAATAATTAAGTTTTATACATGTTACAAAACTGTGTGTTAAATTAGCTTCCAAGTTCTGACATTTATCACAAATAGGAGAAATGTTAGGATAAATTCTATTTAATTTCATTTTTGAATAAAGTAATCTGTGTAATACCTTATATTGTATCAATATATGTCTAGCATTTAATGAGCAACGATGTATACATTGTAGGCTTTCTTCCCAAGTTTCCTTCGTTATAGATAAACCTATTTCATTTTCCCATGTTTGTCGATATATTTCCGAAGTTGGGATTTCCTTATCCAAAATAGTATTATATATATGCTATTAATTTTTCTGTATTTGGGTGTTTGTTAAACAATTCATCTAATAATCCTGGTTTTCTATTTTTATAGTCTTGCGTATTTGACTTAATATAGTTTCTAATTTGTAAATACCTAAATATGTTATTTGACTGCAATCCATAGATATACTGCAACTCTTGAAATGAGCAAAAATTCCTTTCTTGTAAAGGTGTTCTATCCTTTTAATTCCTAAATCATTCCAGTGTTTAAACCCCTTGTCCAATACAGAGGGCCTAAACAAGGGATTATTCATAATTGGCAAACAAAGTGACAAATTATCCATATGTAGGGTCTTAACTATTTGTTTCCAAATACGTCTATTGCTAAGAATTATAGGGTTGTCACCATACTTTTTTTTTTTTTTGTACTTCCCTTGGTGCAAAAAGAATCGAACCTACATCAAAAGGCAAACAGTTTTCCTTTTTCCATCTTTAGCCAGCTTGCTTCATGATCTAAATTTTACCAACCAAAAATTCATATTCTTAATCTGAACTGCCCAGAAATAATATAAGAAATTTGGTAGTGCTAGTCCACCGTTTATTTTAGATTTACATAGATGTTTTTTTACTTATTTGATGGTTTTTATAGTCCCAAATAAAACTATTAACCAAAGTATCTATTTTTGTAAAAAACATTTTAGGGAGATATAAAAGGATGGCTTGAAATAAATATAACAATTGTGGTTAAAAAAATCATTTTTATAGCATTTATTCTACCGATCATTGATATAGGTAGCGTTTTCCAATATAACATTTTTTTTTTAGTTTATTTAATAATTGAGGGTAATTATATTTAAATAGACAGTTATGATTTAGATGCATTAATTCCTAGATATTTGAGTTTGTCCGTGACTATTTTAAGTGGGAATTGTTCTAATATATTTAATTTTATTCCAGTTATAGGCATAATTTCACTTTTATTCCAATTAATTCTACACTCAGAAAATGTACTAAACTTAGTTATAACATTAAATAGATTGGGAATACTAATCTCCGGTTTTGTAATATAAATTAAGATGTCATCTGCGTATAGAGATATTTTATTCATTGTAGTTTTGGTATTATATCCATATATTTCTGGTTCTGATCTAATCATTTCGGCTAATGGTTCTATTATCAGAGCAAATAGTAATGGTGGTAACGGGCATCCTTGTCTACAACCCCTAAATAGATTAAATTTTGCTGATAGCATTTGATTTGTTAATATTCTTGCAGTGGTTTTTGCTTACACAAAATTCAAAGACTTTATTTTGGGAAGTCTGTAATTATAGAAACAGACCACCAGCTGCTGGCCACCATCTTGAATAAACCTATTCACGCTGCTCCGGCTCCCCTGCCACGGATGATGATGCAGCTGCAGCGTTTTGATTTTAACATTGTCTACAAGAAAGGCACATAGCTGACACGCTATCAAGGGCCCCACGCAAAACCAGCGAACAACAACTCTCTGAACAGGACCAGTTCTCAGTAATGAAGGTATCGTATGTTTATACTGATTCCCTAAGCAGCCTGGCGGAGCACACGGCTGCTGACGAGACTTTACAATTGCTGTCCGCAGTCATCCGGCGTGGCTGGCCGGGTAAGCAACACAGCAACCCGCTCACGATCCGCCCACACATCGATTTCACGGCAAACTGGTGTTACAGGATGGGATTATAGTCAAGGGCCACAAGGCAGTTGTCCCAGCTGTCCTCCGGGACAAGTATTTCGACACTGTCCACAGGGGCCACCCCGGCGTGGAGGCAACCCTACAACGGGCACAAAGCATGTTTTACTGGCCTGGTATGACCAAGTACATACGTGACAAAACTGAAGTCTGCGCCGTTTGCAAAAGCCTGACGCCACACCTGCAGAAGCAGCCTTTACTGCCGCACCCTGTGCCTCCTCTACCGTGGTCCACGGTAGCCACCGACATATTCGAATGACATGGGAAAAACAATCTGGTCTTGTCGACTCTTATTCGGGCTGGTTTGACATCTGTCTACTCCAAACCACCACATCCGAAGCAGTTATCCAGAAGTTGCAACACCATTTCTCCTACAAGCCTTCTATCCGACAACGGCAGTCAGTTCACCAGCCAGCTTTTCAAAAACGATGGGACTTTCGACATATTACCAGCAGCCCTGAGTTTCCGCAGTCCAACGGAGTCGCGAACGGGCCGTCCGAAACGCAAAACAACTAATGGAGCGGTCCTACCTTGCTAAATCTGACGTCTACCTGGATATGCTCAACTTAAGGAACATTGCCAGGGATCCCGCACTGGGTTCCCCAGACCAACGACTGATGTCTCGACAGACCCGTGCTGCCCTGCCTGTACCCCAGCAGCTTCTGCAGTCACAGGTCCGTTCTCCGCCCGCACTCCAGAAATAACTACAATTCAAGCTCGATGCACAAAAGTCCAGTAAGCCACTTAAACCTCTCTCCAGTGGACAGGTCGTTCGCCTCCAGACCAACAAGGGCTGCGGCCGTCTGCGTCACATCCACAGCACTGCCAAAAGAACCGCGCTCCTACCTGGTTGAAGCAGACGGAGCCATTTACAGACGCAACCGTCAACATCCCCTTTCTGCGAAGGAACCGCGTCCTGCGACTCCACATCTCGCATTGTGTACACCCTCCCACTACCGGGCTGGCTGCTCCGCTGTGTCCCCCGTGGCCTCCCCGCGGCGTTCAGTGCCTAGCTCGCCTATTTCACCACCGCCACCCGGCGGGTCCCGGTCACATCCCCCGATTCCCTCCCCGGTCACATCCCCGGTGAAAGGAGGAGATGCGGATTTGAGGAGATGGGTCAGCAGGCCACCCATTGGATGCGGTGATTTTGTGTAACTATCTATACTTCCCCATATGCGTTATTAACGTTTCAGCTACTATTTTATCTGGCCGCCATGTTTCCACGTATCTATGCTTTGTTTAGTTTCTGCAAGGAAAGTTGTAGATTGGTTATTTCCTACTAACCAATTGTCGTGCTGGTTAGTAGTAGCTCCACCTAATATGCGATCTATATCACCAAGAGCTTGCCTACGTAATTCAGTCTGAGTAGCTGTTGGGTACTGTAACGTCCTGCAGACTAATGCTGTATGTGGACTTGAATGAATAAGTGTTGTATTTTGACATGTGTACGACTCCACTCATCACGCTGTTATACAGTTAAACCTATCCTATTCTAAGGTCATTAGGGATAGGAGTAGAATTAGGCCATTCGACCCATCGTCAACACTGCCATTCAATCATGGCTGATCTATCTATCCTAAACCCATTCTCCTGCCTTTTCCACAAAACCTCTGACGCCAGTATTAATAGGGCAGTCACGATGGTGGAGTTGCTGCCTTACAGCGAATGCAGCGCCGGAGACACGGGTTCGAACCCGACTGCGGGTGCTGTCTGTACGGAGTTTGTACGTTCTCCCCGTGACTGCGTGGGTTTTCTCCATGATCTCCAGTTTCCTCCTCGGTTTAGACAATAGACAATAGGTGCAGGAGTAGGCCATTCGGCCCTTCGATCCAGCATCGCCATTCAAAGTGATCGTGGCTGATCATCCCCTATCAGTTCCCCGTTAACTGCCTTCTCCCCATATCCCCTGACTCCGCTATCTTTAAGGGCCATATCAAGCTCTCTCTTGAAAGTATCCAGAGAACCGGCCTCCACCACCCTCTGAGGCAGAGAATGTGATCGGTAAATGTAAAAATTGCCCCTAGCGGGTGTAGGATAGTGTTAATGTGTGGGGATCACTGGTCGGCGCGGACCCGGTGGGCCGAAGGGCCTGTTTCCACGCTGTATCGCTAAACTAAACAAATCAATCTATCCACGTACCTGTCCAAATGTTTCAGCCTGAAGAACGGTCTGATACGAAACATCATCTGTCCATTTCTCTCTACAGAGACCACCTGACCTGTTATGCCCTCCAGTGGCTTGTTTGTGTGAGGTTCCAACATCTGCATTCTCCCATCTCTCCAGTTTGAATTCATCACCTTGTTTGTGAACGGTAATTGCCACATTGTTCATTAGGTGGCAGTGTGGAGCCAGAGGAGGAGACTGTCGATTTCTGGCGATCGACACAAAAAGCTGGAGTAACTCAGCGGAACAGGCAGCATCTCTGGAGAGAAGGGATGGGTGACTTTTTTCGGGTCGAGACCCTTCTTCAGACTGATGTCAGGGGAGTGGGCTGTACAGAGATAAAATGTAGTCAGAGACAGTAAGACTGGTGAGACAACTGGGAAGGGGGAGGGGATGGAGAGAGAAGGAAACATAGAAGCAGGAGGAGGCCATTCAGCCCTTCGAGCCAGCACCGCCATTCATTGTGATCATGTCTGATCGTCCCCTATCAATAACACGTGCCTGCCTTCTCCCCATATCCCTTGACTCCACTAGCCCCTAGAGCTCTATCCAACTCTCTCTTAAATCCATCCAGTGACTTGGCCTCCACTGCCCTCTGAGGCAGGGAATTCCATAAATTCACAACTCTCTGGGGTGAAGAAGAGCCCTATACAACTGCAGAAGAACCTCTTTACTCCTGTACTGAAATCCTCTTGTTATGAAGGCCAACATTCCATTAGCTTTCTTCACTGCCTGCTGTACCTGCACGCCAACTTTCAGTGACCGGTGTACAAGGACACCCAGGTCTCGCTGCACCTCCCCCTTACTTAACCTAACCCCATTGAGATGATAATCTGCCCCCCTTGTTTTTGCCGCCAAAGTGGATAACTTCACAAGGGCTACTTGAAGTTAGAGAAGTCAATGTTCATACCACTGGGGTGTAAGCTACCCAAGCGAAAAATATGGGGTGCAATTCCTCTAATTTGCGCTGGGCCTCACTGACAACGGAGGAGGCCCAGGAGAAGAAAGGGGTCTCGGTCTCGACCCGAAACGTCCACCCATTCTTTTTTGTGTCTATCTCCGATTTAAACCAGCATCTGCGGTTCCTTCCTAGATATTTCTGGAGCACAGGACTTCAGCTCAACAAAAGAAGACTCAGCCGGTCAGCCAGAATCTCTGGAGAACACGGATCGGTGATGTTTAGGATCGGGACCCTTACCAACGACTGTGTGAGAAAGATCTGTGTGGGGAGTATTGGTTGGACAAAGGCCAGAGATGAAAAGACAAATAAGAATGCTGAAGGGTCTGTTTCCACACTGCATATCTAAACCAAACTAAAGTAAATTTAAGAAGGAACTGCAGATGCTGGAAAATCAGAGGTAGATTAAAAACGCTGGAGAAACTCAGCGGGTGAGGCAGCATCTATGGAGCGAAGGAAATAGGCAACGTTTCGGGTTAAAGGTTGCGACCCGAAACGTTGCCAATTTTCTTTGCTCCATAAATGCTGCCTCACCCGCTGAGTTTCTCCAGCATGTTTGTCTACACTAAATTAAATTTAACCTAGCTAAACAATACAGCTCCAGAGGCCCAATCCTGACCTCGGGTGCTGTCTGTGTGGAGTTTGTACGTTCTCCCTGTGACTGCGTGGGTTTTCTCCGGGAGCTCCAGTTTCCTCCCACACTCCAAAGACATGCACGTTTGTAAGTTAATTGCTTTCCGTATGTAATGTGTAGGATGCAAAAGTGGGATAACTTAGAACTGTGTGCGCGGGTGATCGATGGTCGGCATGGACTTGGTGGGCCGAAGGGCCTGTTTCCACGCTGTGTCTCTGGACTCTAAAGTAAACTTCTGCAGTAACAGGGGCAGCGTTACAAAACAGTAATGGGCCTGTCCCACCTAGGCGATTTTTCAGCGGACTGCCAGCGACTGTCAAGACTGACACACGGGCAGAAGGCACACGGGGCAAGCGGGGGAGCACTGTCTAAAAAATTCACACGGTGCAAAGCCAAGGTGAAACAGACACACACCGCGATGAACAGGAAGGTTGGCGCTGTAAAAAGACGGCTAAACCACAGTGTACGGTAAGTCCTTTAAAAAAGGGGAGGATGGGGGGAGAGAAGGGGGGGATAAGGATTGGAGACAACTTTTAACAAGCCAGAGATACACCAGCTACAACCTTCGAGAACCTTCGACCTCCTGGCAACCCACTGGGACCTCCTGGCGACCCACCTACGGCACGAGAATTCTCGCTACTCTCCATGGCGGCTTCATTCTGGTCACCGCTAATTTTTCAACATGTTGAAAAATTCACGGCGACCAGAATGAGGCCGAGACTAGTTCCCAGAATGCGGGAACTCCTCACGGCCATGAAGGAAACTCCCCGGCAACCACCCGCGAACATGTGGCGACCATGTGGCGACTGCAAAGTCTCCTGCAGTCGCCTAAGTGGGACAGGCCCATTAAGCATAAGAAAGTTGGGAGATCATGTTGCAGTTGTTTAAGACGTTGGTGAGGCCGCATTTATTTTGTTCTGTTCTGGGCACTGTGTTATAAGAAAGATGTGGTCAAGCTGAAAAGTTTACGGAGACGATTTACTAGGATGTTGTCAGGACTCTAGGTTCTGAGCTACAGGGAGAGGTTCAGTAGGTTGGGACTCTATTCCTTAGAGCGCAGGTGGATGAGGGGAGATCTTATAGAGGTGTACAAAATCATGAGAGGAATAGATCAGGTAGATGCACAGAGTCTCTTGCCCAGAGTATGGGAATCGAGGACCAGAGGACTTAGGTTTAAGGTGAAGGGAAAAAGATTTAATAGGAATCTGAGGGGTAACTTTCTCCCGCAAATGGTGGTGGGTGTATGGAACAAGCTGCCAGAGGAGGTAGTTGAGGCTGGGACTATCCCAATGTTTAAGAAACATTGAGACAGATACATGGATAGGACAGGTTTGTAGGGATATGGGCCAAACGCGGGTAGGTGGGACTAGTGTTGATGGGACATGTTGGCTGATGGGCCTGTTTCCACACTGTATGACTCTATGACTCTGTGACTCTAAGTAAAGCTCGTGCAGCATTGTTGTTCTAGTGAGAGTGACAAATATCTGGCCCGTAATCTCTGTCAGATAAACAGATTGATATCTACAGCAATATACTGCTTATGAGCTTCATAAAAAACAATTATTGCTCTTTGTGATAAGACAGAAGGCAATCTAACAAAACTTATGCAGCCGTAACTTTATAGTTCTACGAATGGATACCAGTTGCGTAAGGTTAGAGTAAAGGGTAAGAATTTAATTGAACACCACACTGACCATGGAATTTTAGTGTAGGATTTCCAATTGAATGTGTTGGAAGGAACTGCAGATGCTGGTTTACACTGAAGGCAGACACAAAATGCTGGAGTAACTCAGCGGGGCAGGCAGCATCTCTGGAGAGAAGGAATGGGCGATGTTTCTGATCGAGACCCTTGTTCAGATTGAGAGTCAGGGGAGAGGGAGACACAGAGATATGGAAGGGTGCGGTGTGAAAGCGAGACATCAAAGGGGGACGAAGATCAAGGAATATGTCGAACAGATCATTGTTAGCGAGGGGAAGGTGACAACAAAGCAAACAGAGATAAAATGTAATCGGGGGAACCGGTCTGTAGAAGTTGTCTCGACCCGAAACGTCACCCATTCCTTCTCTCCAGAGATGCTGCCTGTCCCGCTGAGTTACTCCAGCATTTTGTGTCTATAATCAGGGGGAAAGTCAGACTGGTCAGAGAACTGGGAACGAGGAAGGGATGGAGAGTGGGAAAGCAAGGGTTACTTGAGGTTAGAGAAATCGATATTCATACCACTGGGGTGTAAGCTGCCCAAGTGAAATATGAGGTAGTAACTTTCACTCCAATTTGCGCTGGGCCTCACTCTGACAATGGAGGAGGCCCAGGACAGAAAGATCAGTGTGGGAGGGGAAGTTAAAGTGTTTAGCAACCTGGAGTTCATGTAGTTTTATGCGGACTGAGCGGAGGTGTTCACCGAAACGGTGTTGGGACCATGTGCAGCGCCCATTTCGTGCAATAAAATGAGTGACATAATTTACTTTAGTTCAAGTTTATTTAGACACACAGCGCGGAAACAGGCCCTTCGGCCCACCGAGTCCGCACTAACCAGCGATCCTTGCACACTACCACTATCCTACACACACAATTTACACTTGTAGCAAACCAATAAACCTGTAAACCTGTACGTCTTTGGAGTGTGGGTGGAAATCGAGATCTCGGAGAAAACCCCTTGCTCAAGCCACGGGGGGAACGTGCAAACACAGTACAGGCAGCACCGAATCCGGGTCTCTGGCGCTGTAAGGCAGCAACTCTACCGCTGCGCCACCGTGCCACCCGTGTTCTCAGCAAATCCTTTCCTTGTGGAATCAAAGAACAGCAGGTCGAGGGGCAGCAGTGGTGTGAACGCTAAATTCTTTCATTTTAAATTATTTCTACTGAAACCCCTATCCCCACCTCCCCCCTTCTTCCACCCTCGTCATTTAACCAGTTCCACAGATAATGATGTCCCCCCTTTAGATCACACCTTCCTTAGCCAACAATTGGCCTATCGGGGACCCACCCTGCCTGAGGTCATCTGTTGCTGGCTCTGACTTGTCCCCTTCCTCCCCCCCACCACCCCTTACTTTCAGGTTGAAGAAGGGTCCCGACTCGAAAGGCCACCTTTCCTCTACCTCCAGAGATGCTGCCTGACCCGTTGAGAAATTCCAGCACTATGTGCCTATCTTAGAAAGACCCGTAGATGATGGTTAATACACGTGATGGAGAAACTCAGCGAGTCAAGCAGCATCCCTGGAGAACATGGGTAGGTGATGTTTCGGGTCGAGACCCTTCTTCATATAAAATGTATAAAAGGACTGGACAAGCTAGATGCAGGAAAAATGTTCCCGGAGTTGGGGGAGTCCAGAACCAGGGGCCACGGTCTAAGAATAAAGGGGAGGCCATTTAAAACTGAGATGAGAAAAAACACTTTTTCACCCAGAGAGTTGTGAATTTGTGGAATTCTCGGCCACAGAAGGCAGTAGAGGCAAATTCACTGGATGAATTTAAAAGATAGAGCTCCAGGGGCTAGCGGAATCAAGGGATATGGGGAGAAGGCAGGCACGGGTTACCGATTGTGGATGATCAGCCTCCTCCTAGACCTATTTTCTATGTTTCAGACAGTTTATTTGTTTTATTAGTTTATTAATCTCAAAATCCCAGGGAGAGATGTTCATAAATTCCTAAATTCTAGGAGCAGAATTAGGCCCATCGGCCCATCAAGTCTACTCCGTCATTGTTGTGTAATGAGACCCATACGCAGGAGTAACAACTCACAGTCTTTTAGTGTAACGCTAGTGGAGGAAAATTACATGCTATCATCTCCGTAGTGAGCATCAAGACTGACTGTGAGATGGTGAAGTAGTGTTATCAATAGTCCGGGGTAGGGATGAAGATCCGGACTGAACTATATATGGATCAGTGGAATGTGCAACATGCATAATATGTGTGGTGATGGATATAGTAAAGGCAGGCTAATATGGTTAATCTACAGCCATTCAATCATGGCTGATCGTTCTCTCCCTCCTAACCCCATTCTCCTGCCTTCTCCCCATAAACCCTGGCACACGTACTAATCAAGAGAGAGAGAGAGTCATCGAGTCACAGAGTGATACAGTGTGGAAACAGGTCCTTCGGCCCAACTTGCCCACACCGGCCAACAATGTCCCACCTGTCCACGTTTAGTCCATATCCCTCCAAACCTGTCCTATCCATGTACTTGTCTAATTGTTTCTTAAATGTTGGGATGGTCCCAGCCTCAACTACCTCCCCTGGCAGCTCGTTCCATACACCCACCACCCTTTGTGTAAAACATGAGGTGGGTCTGTGATGATCGTGATCGTGTGATGAGGTGCATTTTTGCAGTTCTCTATCTAAGAGGATTCAGTAGTTAAGTAAATTTGAGGCTGAGATTGACGGGGGGTTTAGGTATTTAATGAAGACATGAGCTATGGTGGCATTGGGGTGAGATTAGCAAGGATCACTGTGTATTTTGAAAGTGGTGATTTGCAGGGTCTTAGTTAGCAGAGGTGTCAGGGGTTAAGGTAGGAAGAGAGTGACAATTGACAATAGCTGCAGGAGTAGTCCATTCGGCCCTTCGAGCCAGCGCCGCCATTCAATGTGATCATGGCTGATCATCCACAATCAGTATCCCGTTCCTGCCTTCTCCCCACACCCCCTGACTCCGCCATCTCTAAGAGCTCTATCTAACTCTCTCTTGAAAGTATCCAGAGAACCGGCCTCCACCGCCATCTGAGACAGAGAATTCCACAATGGGGTTGAGAGGGAGAGATAGGTCAGCCTTGATTGAATAGTGGAGTAGTCTTGATGGGCCGAATGGCCTAATTCTGCACCTAGAACGTATGAGCTTATGGACTTTTGAGCTGGCAGTTTCAAGAAGTTAATGTGTAGCTGGAAGCAACAGCTGACAATGTATTATGCCCGGCCAATTACTTTTAATTTCAGCGTTTGGTATGTAAGTGCCTTCAACACAATCGCACAGCAACATTTTAATTTTAGGTTTCATTTTAGCTTCCCATTGGGTCAATAACCAGCCACCCTCCCCTTCTGCACTGTTTATCAGCACTGGGCCTGTACTCGCTGGAGTTTAGAAGGATGATGGGGGGACCTCATTGAAACTTACCGTATAGTGAAAGGCTTGGATAGAGTGGATGCGGAGAGGATGTTTCCAGCAAGTGGGGGAAGTCCAGGGCTAGAGGGAGCAGCCTCAGAATCAAAGGACGTGCCTTTACAAGGGAGATGAGGAGCAATTTCTTTAGTCAGAGGGAGGTGAATCTGTGGAATTCATTGTCACAGAAGGGCTGTGGAGGCCAAGTCAGTGGGTATTTTGAAGGCGGAGAATGACGGATTCTAGATTAGTCCGTGTGTCAGAGGTTATGGGGAGAAGGCAGGAGAATGGGGTTGAGAGTGAAAGATGGATGATTGAATGGCGGGGTAGACTTGATCAGGTCAGGTCAGGTTGGGGATAGTTCCTCCCCCCGCCACGGGTACCGTGTAATCCCGTGCTACCTGCTCCATGGTCGGATAGTGGGCGACTAAACCGTCTCCCCCACCTGGGTTGCCAGGTGAGGAGGGGGCTGCGGACCCCCAGCAGGACCAAAAACAAGACCTGTCAAAGTGTGGATGAGCTCCTAGCGAGCCAACGGCCATCCACACTTCAGTAGGTTGCGATCGCTGTCGTACGTAGCATTGTAAGGCACCGTGCACGTTGATGTTTTCAACGATGATGATCGTGATCTAGACTTGATGAGCCGAATGGCTTAATTGTGCTCCGGGAACATATGAACTTAGAACTGTCGCTAGTGCTGATATTTATCAGTCGAAGTATTGTAAATCAAGGGTAAAACTCCAAGGATCTCCGTTGTTTATTAGTTTCATCCTGGAGAGATAGTCTGTACATGTATCTTCCATCCAGAGAGAATGTGCGAGTGTCCAAAGTTCTTCAAACAGCCGTTTTCTGAGTTAACGATGTATTGTAAAAGATCATTAGTCACAGAATTGTTACTAAAGGCCTTTGACATAGAACTAGTAACCTCCAACCCCTTCTTAATCCAATACTCTAGAACAACTAGAGTGTGAAGAAGGGACTCGACCCGAAACCTCACCCATTCCTTCGCTCCAGAGATGCTGCCTGTCCCGCTGAGTTACTCCAGCATTTTGTGTCTATCTTCGGTTTAAATCAGCATCTGTTCCTTCCAACGCGCTGGAGAACAACTTTTTTTTTTCTTTTCTCTATGGTGTCGGAAAATATTTCACAATTTGGTTCTAAATCAAGTGTCAAAAGTGTTTTATTGTCATCTGTCCCTCCCAGATAGAACAATGACATTCTTACTTGCAGCAGCACAACAGAATATGTAAACATCGTACATTGTAAACAATATAATAAACAAGAAAAAAATCCCAGTTGTGGAGACACTGGTATCGCTGTCTCGTTGTGGGACATTGATCATTCTTTTATTCTGGATTTTAATTCATGTATTGTGTTTTTTTTTCCTTCATATATAATTTATGAAGCTTTTATAAGTGATATACTAAGATTTTACATGTACCTTATGATATTTTTTTAATATGCAATACATTTTTTATGTAATGTTGCCCCTTGTCGGGACCTTGAGTCTGAAATAAAGTTTATTATTAACCTGTTTTTTGAAGAGGGCTGTCATGGTGGCCCAGCGGTAGAGTTGCTGCCTTACAGTCTACTGCTGCCAGAGACCTGGGTTCGATCCTGACTATGGGTGCTGTCTGTATGGGGTTTGTACATTCTCCCCGTGGGGTTTCTCTGGGAGCCCAGGTTTCCTCGCACGTGCCAAAGACATATAGACGTGTAGGTTATTTTGCTTCAATAAAAATTGTAAATTGTCCCTAGTGTGTAGAATAGTGCTAGTGCCGGTCGGATCGGACTTGGAGGGCCGAAGGGCCTGTTTCCCTGCTGTAGCCCTAAACTCTAAACCAAAGAGATTGATTAGAGAGCAAAGCCATAGAAGTTGTCTATATGGACTTCAGCAAGGCACTTGATAAAGTTCTGCATGGTTGGCTGCTCTGGTGCATCTTTCTAAGTGCGTCTGTAAGAATCACTGGAGAATGCTGGATCGCACCAGTCTTCGAAGGAAGTAGTGTGAAAAGTGACGGTGATAAAGAAAACAGGCCACTGTCAGCTGTTTGTTGGGTGAAAACGAGATGCTGGTGCTGGGGACAGAGAGAGAAAAGGAATGCTGGGGTTGCGTGAAGTGGGAGAAATCAATATTCATACCACTACGCTATAAGCTGCCCATGCGAAATATGATTAAGAAGGAACTGCAGATGCTGGAAAATCAAAGGTAGACAAAAATGCTGGAGAAACTCAGCGGGTGAGGCAGCAACTATGGAGCGAAGGAAATGGGCAACCCTTCTTCAGAAGAAGGTCTGAAGGACAGAAAGATCAGTGTGGGAATGGGAAGGGATCCACAGAGGGGGAGCAGCAAGAGAGGGTGCTACAGAACTCTCATCGGAGAGAGGAGGAGAACCTCGACAAAGCAGACATACCTTGAGTAGTTTTTGCAGTGGAGCAGGCAAAATGTGCAGGCAGGAACTGCAGATGCTGGTTTAAACCGAAGAGAGACACAAAAGGCTGGAGTAACCTGGACAGGTACATGGATAGGAAAGGTTCAGAGAGACAATAGACAATAGACAATAGGTGCAAGAGTAGGCCATTTGGCCCTTCGAGCCAGCACCGCCATTCAATGTGACCATGACTGACCATCCCCAATCAGTACCCCGTTCCTGCCTTCTCCCCATATCCCCTGACTCCGCTATTTTTAAGAGCCGTATCTAGCTCTCTCTTGAAAGCATCCAGAGAACCTGCCTCTACCGCCCTCTGAGTCACAGAATTCCACAGACTCACCACTCTCTGTGAAAAAAAGTGTTTCCTCGTCTCCGTTCTAAATGGCTTACTCCTTATTCTTAAACTGTGGCCCTGACGTGGGCCAGACGTGGGCAAATGGGTCTAGCTTGGATGGGGCATCTTGGTCGGCCAGGGCAAGTTGGGCTGAAGGTCCTATTTCCGTGCAGTATGACTGTGTGACTCAATGGCTCAACATCTGTTGCCTTCTACGTGTCTTCTTGCTCACAATGGGTGTGATTCACCGGAAACACCAGGCAACCAGCTCAGTCCCGTTGGGGTTGAGCAAATCTTGCCCTCGTCAGAAATGCCCAAAGTATGAGAAGGAAGCAACGACGTAGAATGATTCGCAACACTCCTACGTCCCAAACACTGCAACCCCACCCGGCTCGGACCTGCCCCGCAAAGAGTGGGTTGCCCTGAACCGGCTCCGTGCAGGGATCGGCCGGTTCAACGCCAACATGCATCGCTGGGAGCTGCGTTCATCAGCAGCCTGCGTGTGTGGAGCAGACCAGCTAACAGCGCAGCACGTCATCATGTAATCATAATATGATTAGTTTTAATCTGCAATTTGAGAAGGAGTAGGTTAAATCGGAAGTGTCAGTGATGCAATTGACAAAGGAGACTATGAAGGCATGAGAGGGGAGCTGGCCAAGGTAGCCTGGAACAGGATTGTAGCAGGAATGACGGTGGAACAGCAATGGCAGGAATTTCTGGGCATAATCCGGAAGACGCAGGATCATTTCATTCCAAAAAGGAAGAAAGATTCTAAGGGGAGCAGGAGGCAACCATGGCTGACAAGAGAAGTTAGGGATCGAATAAAACTAAAAGAAAAGTTGTATAACACAGCAAAGAGTAGCCGGAAGCCAGAGGATTGGGAAACTTTCATAGGACAACAGAAGGAAACAAAACGGGCAATACTGGCTGAAAAGATGAAGCAATAAGGGAAGCTGGCCAGGAATATAAAGAAGGACAGTAAAAGCTTATTTAGATATGTTAAGGGAAAAAGAGTAGCAAAGTCAAATGTTGGTCCCTTGAAGGTTGACACGGGTGAAAATATTATGGGCAACAGGGAAATGGCAGAAGAGTTGAATAGGTACTTCGGATCTGTCTTCACTAAGGAAGACACAAACAATTTCCCAGATGTACTGGATGACAGAGGATCTAAGGGATGAACTGAAATAAATGTTCATTAGGCGGGAAATAGTATTGGGTAGGCTAATGGGACTGAAGGATGATAAATCCCCTGGGCCTGATGGTCTGCATCCCAGGGTCCTCAGGGAGGTGGCTCTAGAAATAGTGGACGCATTGGTGATCATTTTCCAATGTTCAATAGATTCAGGATCAGTTTCTGTGGATTGGAGGATAGCTAATGTTATCCCACTTTTCATGAAAGGAGCGAGAGAGAAAACGGGTAATTACAGACCAGTTAGCCTGACCGGTGGTGGGAAAGATGCTGGAGTCAATTATTAAAGAGGTAATAATGGAGCATTTGGATAGCAGTAAAAGGATTAGTCCAAGTCAACATGGATTTATGAAATAGAAATCATGCTTGACTAATCTTCTGGAATTTTTTGAGGATAGAAACATAGATAGAAACATAGAAATTAGGTGCAGGAGTAGGCCATTCGGCCCTTCGAGCCTGCACCGCCATTCAATATGATCATGGCTGATCATCCAACTCAGTATCCTGTACCTGCCTTCTCTCCATACCCCCTGATCCCTTCAGCCACAAGGGCCACATCCAACTCCCTCTTAAATATGGCCAACGAACTGGCCTCAATTACCTTCTGTGGCAGAGAATTCCACAGATTCACCACTCTCTGTGTGAAAAACGATTTTCTCATCTCGGTCCTAAAAGACTTCCCCCTTATCCTTAAACTGTGACCCCTTGTCCTGGACTTCCCCAACATCGGGAACAATCTTCCTGCATCTAGCCTGTCCAACCCCTTAAGAATTTTGTAAGTCTAAAATGGATGAAGGGGTGCCAGTGGATGTAGTGTATCTAGACTTTCAGAAAGTCTTTGATAAGGTCCCGCACGGGAGACTGGTGACTAAAATTAGAGCACATGGTATTGGGGGTAGGGTGTTGACATGGATAGAAAATTGGTTGGCAGACCGGAAGCAAAGAGTAGGTGTGAACGGGTCTTTTTCACAATGGCAGGCAGTGGCGAGTGGAGTGCTGCAAGGCTCGGTGTTGGGGCCGCAACTGTTTACCATATATATTAATGATTTGGAAGAGGGAATTAGGAGCAACACTAGCAAGTTTGCAGATGACACAAAGCTGGGTGGCAGTGTGAACTGTGAAGAGGATGTTAGGAGGTTGCAGGGTGATCTGGACAGGTTGAGTGAGTGGGCAGATGCGTGGCAGATGCAGTATAATATAGATAAATGTGAGGTATCCACTTTGGCGGCAAAAACAAGGGGGCAGATTATTATCTCAATGGGGTTAGGTAAGGGGGAGGTACAGCGAGACCTGGGTGTCCTTGTACACCGGTCACTGAAAGTTGGCGTGCAGGTACAGCAGGCAGTGACGAAAGCTAATGGAATGTTGGCCTTCATAACAAGAGGATTTCAGTATAGGAGTAAAGAGGTTCTTCTGCAGTTGTATAGGACTCTGGTGAGACCACATCTGGAGTATTGTGTACAGTTTTGGTCTCCTAATTTGAGGAAGGACATCCTTGTGATTGAGGCAGTGCAGCGTAGGTTCACGAGATTGATCCCTGGGATGGCGGGACTGTCATATGAGGAAAGATTGAAAAGACTAGGCTTGTATTCACTGGAGTTTAGAAGGATGAGGGGGAAATATGTTTATAGAAATAAACATATTTCCCCCTCATCTTTCTAAACTCCAGTGAATACAAGCCTAGTCTTTTCAATCTTTGAGATGGCGGGACTGTCATATGAGGAAAGATTGAAAAGACTAGGCTTGTATTCACTGGAGTTTAGAAGGATGAGGGGGAATCTTATAGAAACATATAAAATTATAAAAGGACTGAACAAGCTAGATGCAGGAAAAATTGTTCCCAATGTTGGGTGAGTCCAGAACCAGGGGCCTCAGTCTTAGAATAATGGGGAGGTCATTTAAGATTGAGCTGAGAAAAAACTTTTTCACCCAGAGAGTTGTGAATTTGTGGAATTCCCTGCCACAGAGGGCAGTGGAGGCCAAGTCACTGGATGGATTTAAGAGAGAGTTAGATAGAACTCTGGGGGCTAGTGGAATAAAGGGATATGGGGAGAAGGCAGGCATGGGTTATTGATAGGGGACGATCAGCCATGATCATATTGAATGGCGGTGCTGGCTCGAAGGGCCGAATGGCCTCCTCCTGCACCTATTTTCTATGTTTCTATGTCATTTTGGACTGCGCTGTCCACCATCCCCCTTTGGTGGAAGGGTAGACCTCACAGCCCTTGACAACAGCACATTAAACTGGCTACAGCGCCTGGAGGGCGTTACATAACCTCTGCTGCCTCAAACGCAAGTAGAAGATGTGCAGAAAAAAAGTCTTCTTCTCATCTACTGATAAAATGCCGGCACCTGCTTCCATAAGTTCATATGTCATAGGTACAGAATTAGGCCATTCAGCCCATCGAGTCTACTCCTCCATTCCATTCAATCACGCCTGATCTATGTCTCCCTCTCATAAGTTCACAAGTTATAGGAGCAGAATTAGGCCATTGAGCCCATCGAGTCTACTCCGCTATTCAATCATGGCTGATCTTTAGAGTCACGGAGTCATCAAGTCATCAATCCCCATTCTCCTGCCTTTTCCTCATAACCCCTGATAACCTCACCAATCTAGAATCTGTCGATATCCGCTATAAAAATACCCAATGGCCTCCACAGCCGTCTGTGGTAATGAATTCCTCAGATTCACCACCCTCTGGCTAAAGAAATTCCTCCTCATCACCGTTCTAAAGATACGCCCTACAACATGGAAACAAGTCCTTCAGCCCAACTTGCCATGCGGCCATCCTAAAAGAACAGTGCAAGGAGATGAAATCAAAGATTGGTTCCAAAACGTTTTCATACTTTTTACTGGATTCCAACTCCACTTCTCTTATCTCATTCATTTGGGTACGTTACGATACGACACGATAGAACTTTATTTATCCCAGATGGGAAATTGATCTGCCAACAGTTGTAAAAACCCCAAAACCCAAAATACATGAAACCTGAAATTAAAGTGACGAGTGAAAAGAATTGTGCATGTGCAAAGATTGAGGGGGGGGGGGGGGGTTAGTCTACCCCACGACAGAAGGAGGAGGAGTTGTACAGTTTGATAGCCACGGGGAAGAAGGATCTCCTGTGGCGTTCTGTGCTGCATCTTGGTGGAACCAGTCTGTTGCTGAAGGTGCTCCTCAGGTTGACCAGTGTGTCATGGAGGGGGGTGAGCTGTATTGCCCAGGGTGCTCCGCAGTTTGAGGAGCATCCTCCCCTCCGAGACCACACCTCCCATGAACATGAACGCCGGTTTCATTAATGTGAAGCTTTTGGCTTTTCAACCTGTTTTGAATTGCGATCGGCGTTGTTTCGTGGCAGTGAAGGCGTGGACTTCCACAACTATGAACAGCAGATACAATGACTAACTTTGTTTTTGTGCATTATTGGCAAAGATGGGAGTGGTGGCGATGTCTGACCTTGCTAAGTCAATTGGGAAATATAAGTGGGTTGAGTGTGAAGCACGTTCCACACGCCCTGTTACTCGAGTATATGTTGTTAACTGGTGATAATCTTCTTTCCTTGTTTAAATGACGGTGGTAATAGAAAGAACATAGTTCTTCCTATTTTGGGTTTGATCCTGACTACGGGTGCTTACCTGTATGGAGGCTGTATATTCTCCCTGTGAGGGCTTGGGTTTTCTCCTCCCTATAATGGGGCAGGCAGTGTGGGAAGGAAATGCAGATGCTGGTTTAAACCAAAGATACTTGACACAAAAAGCTGGAGTAACTCAGCGGGACAGGCAGCATCACTGGAGAGAAGAAACGGGTTATGTTTCGGGTCTTGAACTGTATTCATTTCTCCAAATGCGGCCTAACCGAAGTCCTTTTAAGCTGCATTTGGAGACGGAACATACAGTAGACAATAGGCAATAGGTGCAGGAGGAGGCCATTCGGCCCTTCGAGCCAGCACCGTCATTCAACGTGATCATGGCTGATCATCCCCAATCAGTACCCTGTTCCTGCCTTCTCCCCATATCCCCTCACTCCGCTATCTTTCAGAGCCCTATCCAGCTCTCTCTTGAAAGTATCCAGAGAACCGGCCTCCACTGCCCTCTGAGGCAGAGAATGCCACACACTCACAACTCTCTGTGTGAAAAGGTGTTTCCTCACCTCCGTTCTAAATGGCTTACTCCTTATTCTTAAACTGTGGCCCCTGGCTGAATACAACATTTCAGTTCGGGACCCTTCATCGGACTGAACTGAGGGCTTTTTGGTTGCACAAACTTGGTTGGGCGGCGCAGTGGCGCAGCAGTAGTGTCGCTGCCTTACAGCACCAGACGCCCGGGTTCGATCCTGGCAACGGGTGCTGTCTGTGCGGAGTTTGTGCGTTCTCCCTTTGACCGCGTGGGTTGTCTCCAGGCGCTCCGGTTCCCTCCCACACTCCAAGGACATACAGATTGGTAGGTTAATTGGCTGATGTAAATTATAAATTTGTCCCTTGCGTATGTAGGTTAGTGCTAGAGTACCAGATGGTCACTGACTCGGTGGGACGAAAAATCTGTTTCCACTCTGTATCTCTTAAAGTCTAAAGTCCAACAAAAATCCCAATAAAATCATACTACAGATAAGCACAATCATTGATAAGTACAAGAGAGCAGCGTAATAGTAGACTTCACTAAGGCAGTCGACAAAACATCACCGTATTTCTAAGGCTAGCAAGGATTATCACGGCCTTAAAGGCTGGTCTGGGCAGTGGGCAGGTGCTATAGACCTGCACGGGAAGGTAAACGTTCTTGCCCCCACGAGTCTCGGGCAGGTGGGGCTCGTCAGCCTGGGAAGGCAGTCCATCTAGGAGAGGGAAAACTCTGATTTAAAACCACCACTGCCTTGTGGCCATATCCAGTCATGGAAAAGGCTCCAGGAGTAAACCTCAAGAAACTGCGGAGTCGGAGCCCCTAAGGGAGTCCGTCGTTGTCTACAACCTTGCTCTGGCAGCTCCTGCGACGGCGCTGGTGCCAAACTGTAACGGCCCTGCTGTTCCTTTGGATCGATCAGCGACGTGGAGAGGGGGGACGTGCTGCATGGGCAACAGCCTGTCCTCCATATGACATCGCCCAGGCTTGCATTCGACCTGGATGCATCACCCATGGTCAGTCATGACCGAGGGGGGCCTACTACTTAAAGGCCCGTTGTCCTGGCAACACCGATCCCCTCCTCTGTCCGCCGCCATCTTGAAAACAGCCCTTTATCCAGCATTCACCGTCCGCACACGTTCACAAGTTATAGGAGTAGAATTAGGCCATTCGGCCCATCGAGTCCACTCCGCCATTCAATCATGGCTGACCTCTGCCTGCTAATCCCATTTTCCTTCCTTCACCCCATAACCCTTGACACCCGTTCTAATCAAGATTTTTGTCTATCTCTGCCGTATCAGGTTTCATAAATAATGTCAAGTTATTTCGTTTCAAACCAGGATTAATGACTATCGAGAACATAACGTAACAGATATGGCACCCAAAACCCGTGTTACCACCTGAACCTCGTTGAATAACCCGCATGCGCAGGATAACTTCCTTCAGGAACGGTGTCTGCAAACGCTCAACATAGACTGTGGAATTCATTGCCTCAGAGGCCTGTGAAGGCCAAGTCAGTGGATATTTGCAAGCTAGATACATCTACATCTACATCTGCAACTGCCTTGCAAATATCCACTGACTTGGCCTTCACAGGCCTCTGAGGCAATGAATTCCACAGACTTTGGAAAGTCCCTCCACACCTCCTTTCTAAAAGAGCGCCCTTTAATTCTGTCGCTGACTCCCTCCACCCTCCTCCCCGGTTCCCGGTCTTCGGGTCCGAGAGGGAAACGAGCTCCAGTAGGTTTCCGGTTCCTCGGTGGACAAGCCAGCGTTGCTGTCGAGGCCACAGTTCGTCGGGAGCTTCTGCCGGGAACATAGAAGGGAAAAACGTAAAGGATTTTTCCCTTCAAATGCCCATCAACATCCAAGCCTCAATCATTGCTGTGTTGAATTAACTGGCCCTTGCTTGATGCTGTAGTCTAGTTATAGACACAAAATGCTGGAGTAACTCAGCGCGACAGGCAGCATCTCTGGAAAGAAGGAATGGGTGACGTTTCAGGTTGAGACCCTTCTTCATTCGCGACCCAAAACGTCACCCATTCCTTCTCTCCATAGATGCTTCATGTCCCGTTGAGTTACTCCAGCATTTTGCGTCTATCTTCGAATTAAAACCAACATCTGCAGTTATTTCCCGCTATTAGTTTAGTTACAGTTTAGTTTAGAGGTACAGCGATCCCCACACACTAACAGCGATCCGCACCGACCAGCGATCCCCACACGCTAACACTCCCCTACACACACTAGGGACCATTTACACTTACACCAAGCCGATTGACCTACAATCCCGCACGTCTTTGGAGTGTGGGCAGAAACCGAAGTTCTCGGAGAAAACCCACGCAGGTCACGGGGAGAACGTGCAGACAAGCACACACAAGTGGTCAGGATCGAACCCGAGTGTCTGGCGCTGTAAGGCAGCAACTCCACCGCTGCGCCACCGCGCCGCCCACGATGACTGATGCGTTTTTTGTAACGTTCTGAACGTATTATTCAAAATGCAATCATCGTCAAGATGTTTGCACAAATATCATAATGGGCATGTATAAAAATGAATGCGGCGCCCACAGAATTAGGTCGATTTCCCACAACGAATGAAGTAAGTGGGGCGTAAAGTACAATGTGAGCCAATAAAGGAAAATCGGAAAGCGTGCATTGTATACGGTACATCCATTAAAGGCTCTATCGCCTGCTGGAGGCTTTTATGGGAAGATTAGAAGTTATAAAATCACCATTTATAGCCAACGTAGGCTATATCTGCTGAAGCATTCTCATTTTCTGATCATAAATGCTAGAATGATGGTGTTTTAGGGTATTACTCAACCCAATGAACACGCTGTGATCCAACTAAAGTCCGATTGCCCGGTGTTACGACAGTTTAATGCCCTTTGCAGGGACATTTTCAGGAAGCTTCCTCCTTGCATTCTTGTTTAATAAGGAACTGCAGACGCTGGAAAATCGAAGGTGGACAAAAATGCTGACGAAACTCAGCGGGTGCGGCAGCATCTATGGAGCGAAGGAAATAGGCAACGCTTCGGGCCGAAACCCTTCTTCAGACCGAAACGTTGCCTATTTCCTTCGCTCCATAGATGCTGCCGCACCCGCTGAGTTCCTCCAGCACTTTTGTCTACCATGCATTCTTTTTTGTTTTCTGGTTTAGTTTACTTTAGAGATACAGCACGGAAACAGGCCCTTCGGCCCACCGACTCCCCGCCGACCAGCGATCCCCGCGCACTAACACTATCATACGCGCACTAGGGATAATTTACACTTTTTTCTCAAGCGCTAGTTAATTTGTGAAAAAGTTGTCTCCGAGTCAGTATAATCCACATCACTATTTATTGGTGTAAGAAGGAACTGCAATAGACAATAGACAATAGGTGCAGGAGTAGGCCATTCGGCCCTTCGAGCCAGCACCGCCATTCAATGGGATCATCCGCAGCCTTATTTAATAGTGTAAATGGCCTGTCCCACTTCCACGACCTAATTCACGACATCTGCCGAGTTTGCCGTTGACTCATACTCGCAGCATTGTTGTCATGAGGTCGTAGAAGGTCGTAGGAGGCTGTAGGAGGTCGTAGGTAGGTCGTAGGTAGGTCATGATGCTAGTCGCAGGTACTCGTGGCATCAAGTAGGTCGGGCCGTTTTTATAGCCTGATGAAAAATGTCCACGAGTAAAAAAAGGCTGTGAATTAGGTCGTGAAAGTGGGACAGTCCCTTAAGAAGGAACTGCAGATGCTGGTTTACACCAAAGATAGACACAAAGTGCAGGAGTAACTCAACGGGTCAGGCAACATCTCTGGAGGAAAGAAATAGGTGACGTTTCGGGTCGAGAACCTTCATCAGGCCCTCAGTCTGGTCTGACGAAGGGTCTCGATCCAAAACTTCACCTATTCCTATTCTCCAGAGATGCTGCCTGACCCTCTGAGTTACTCCAGCATTTTGTGCCTACATTTACAATTTCAGCTTCAATTTGAGTTGAGTTTATTGTCACGTGTACTGAGATACAGTGAAAAGCTTTTGTTGCGTGCTAACCAGTCAGCAGAAAGACAATACATGATTACAATCAAGCCATATACAGTGTGCAGATACATGATAAGGGAATTCTTTAGGAAACGGGGGTTCCCCTCATGCATTCTAGATGAGGCTCTCACTAGGGTCTCTCGATATCCCGCAGCTCCACTCTTGCTCCCCCTCCCCCCATTCATAACAAGGACAGAGTCCCCCTTGTCCTCACCTTCCACGGCATCAGCCGTCGCATCCAACATATAACCCTCCAACATTTGTGCCACCTCCAACGGGATCCCACTACTGGCCGCATCTTCCCATCTCCATCCCTTTCTGCTTTCCGCAGAAACAGTTCCCTCCGCAACTCCCTGGTCAACTCGTCCCTTCCCACTCAAACCTCCCCCTCCCCAGGTACTTTCCCCTGCAACCGCAGGAGATTCAACACCTGTCCCTTTACCTCCCCCCCTCGATGCCATGCAAGGACCCAAACAGTCTATCCAGATGAAGCAGAGGTTCACTTGCACCTCCTCCAACCCTCATCTATTGCATCCGTTGTTCCAGGTGTCAACTTCTCTACTTCGGCGAGACCAAGCGCAGGCTCAGCGATCGCTTCGCCCAACACCTCCGTCTTAACCTACCTGATCTCTCACCCGGTGGCCCAGCACTTCAACTCCCCCTCCCATTCCCAATCTGACCTTTCTGTCCTGGGCCTCCTCCATTGACAGAGTGAGGCCCAGCACAGCAAATTGGAGGAACAGCAACTCATATTTCGCTTGGGTAGTTTACACTCCGGCGGTATGAACTGGACTTTTCTAACTCCAGATACACCTTGCTTTTCCTCACTATCCACTCCCCCTTCCCAGTTCTCCCACTCGTCTTACTGTCTCCGACTACATTTTATCTTAGTCCTGCCCCCTCCCCTGACATCAGTCTGAAGAATGGTCTCAATAGACAATAGACAATAGGTGCAGGAGTAGGCCATTTGGCCCTTCGAGCCAGCACCGCCATTCAATGTGATCATGGTTGATCATCCCTTATCAGTACTCCGTTTCTGCCTTCTCCCCATATCCCCTGACTCCGGTATTTTTAAGAGCCCTATCTAGCTCTCTCTAAGCATCCAGAGAACCTGCCTCCACCGCCCTCTGAGGCAGAGAATTCTACAGACTCACCACTCTCTGTGATGTCTCGACCCAAAACATCACCCATTCCTTCTCTCCAGAGATGCTGCCTGTCCCGCCGAGTTACTCCAGCATTTTGTGTCTATCTTTGATTTAAACCAGCATCTGCAGTTCCTTCCTACACATGATAAGGCAATAACGTCCAGTGCAAGGTAAAGCCAGTGGTGCCCGATCAAAGATAGTCCAAGGGTCACCAATGAATGAATGAATGGCTAAATGCTTTATTGTCTCATGTGATAGGTCACAGTGAAATTCTATGCTTGTATAGCCAAGGTATGTAAACAGTCGCAATGTAAATGGCGCGGGCAACGTTACAAAGTATCCGCGCCAGGTCCCCTTTGTTATCCCCTCCCCCTCCCCTCTCCCTCACGGCAGTCCCCCCCACGCCGGGTCCTCCATTCTTCCTTACCCCGGCAGCGACGTCCTCACTTCCACTTGTCCGTGCTCGTCCGTCGGTCCGCGCCGTCACCGACCGCCGCACCGACCCCTCCACCATTGCGCCGGGTCCTCGCTGGACACCCCCGTAGCGCCAACCCAGGCCCCGGCCACTCGCTCCGTCGACTCAGGGGCCGTCGGCCACGGGCTCCAGCCATGGCCTTCTCCGTGGCCGGCCAGGAGGCCGATAGTAGTTCAGCACTGCTCTCTGGTTCAGGTAGAATGATTCAGTTGCCAGATAACAGCCGGGAAGAAACTGTCTCTGAGTCTGGAGGTGTGCGTTTTCACACTTCTTTGCCTCTTGCCTGAGGGGAGAGGGGAGAAGAGGCAGTGGCCAGGGTGCGACCTGTCCTTAATTATGCTGCTGGCCTTGCCGAGGCAGCGTGAGGTATAAATGGAGTCAATGGAAGGGAGGTTGGTTTGTGCGATGGTCTGGGCTGCGTCCACAAATCGGAGCAATTTCTCGCTGTTTTGGATGGAGCTGTTCCCAAACCAAGCTGTGAATCACTGCCCTATTCACGAGTTATGAGCCCTGACTATTCTTTCTCCTGCGATGAAAAGGGATCTCCAAACGCTCGTGGACCTCTGCGATGTCTGGGAAAGAGAGGGAATGAATTCTAAGAGCACTCCTTCTGAGCTAAACTGTGACTTGAACATTGAAAGGACTCCCACAAAGGAGTTGCTTCAGCCTCTGCGCCAATTGAACAAAAAACATTCATCAAGTCCTCCACAAAGGAGCTGTAACATGTCCATTTCCAACAGATTTGCTGCGTCATTAGATACAATGAAGAGTGCGGTCAAAGCACCATTAACTCTGCCATGAGATTCTGGCAGGGAGGGTGGGCACGGTGGCGCAGCAGTAGAGTTGTTGCCCAGAGACCCGGGTTCGATCCCGACTACAGGTGCTTGTCTGCACCGAGTTTTTACCTTCTCCCCCGTGACCTGCGTGGGTTCCTCCAAGATCGTCAGTTTCCTCCCGCACTCCAAAGACGTACTGGTTTGAAGGTTAATTGGCTTGGTGTAAAAATCTAAAAATTATCCCACATAATAAGAATAATAATACACTTTATTGTCATTGTAAATACATACAACGAAATTTCAGGCGCACTGCCCGTGCGGAGCTCCAACGTATAATGACGAATAACAAATAACAAAACGGCAAGAAAAGGTCAAGTCAGAATGTGCAACGTGCAATATGCCACACTATAGTGTTGTGGCTGTACAAAATATTGGCCAAGGCGGCTGTGTGTTCAGTGCAGAGTTCAGAGTGGGGTAGAAACTGTCTGTTAATCTTGTGGTGTGGTGATTTGATGGACCCGCAACGTTTTCCTGAGGGCAGAAGGGCAAACAAGTGATGTGCGGGGATCGCTGGTACGCACGGACTCAGTGGGCCCTAGGGCCTGTTTCCGCGCTGTATCTCAAACCTAACAAAACAAAAAGTCGGATTTACGGGCAGGCTAGTCAGAGTCTGTGGGCTTATAAATAATATTTATCATTGGTGTTTTATCATTAATGTTTTATTATTATTAATGTTTAGTGTTGCCTGAGTCATTCGTAACTGTCACTGTATGTCATGTTGTTACTTGTGGGCGGAGCACCAAGGCAAATTCCTTGTATGTGAATACTTGGCCAATAAACTTACTTACTTACTTACTTACCTGCTTACTTTCTTTTTAAGGAGGGAATGACACAATACGATACGGAATGAAGAGTCTGCATTAGAGTCTGAAAGCACTATAGAAAATTGTGCTTAAGAAGGAACTGCAGATGCTGGAAAATCGAAGGTGGACAAAAACGCTGGAGAAACTCTCCTTATATGCAGATGATGTATTACTTTATATCACTCAACCAGAAATAAGTATTCGAAATTTGTTAAAACTAATAACGGAATTCGGATCACTTTCAGGATACAGTATTAATTGGAATAAAAGTGAACTTATGCCAATAACACTGAATAAGTTACATATATTACAACAATTTCCTTTTAAGATAACAAATGAAAATATTAAATATCTTGGGATTTTTGTTACAAAAAGATTTAACTCTCTATTTAAATCTAATTTCCCCCCATTACTAAATAAATTAAATAAGAATATTTCATATTGGAAAAGTTTACCTATCTCGATGATAGGGAAAATTAATGCAATAAAAAATTATTTTTCTCCCACAATTATTATATTTATTTCAATTAATCCCGATATATCTTCCAAAAATTTTTTTTTAAAAAGTAGATTCTTTAATTACGAATTTCATTTGGGATTATAAGACCCATAGAATAAATAAAAAACATTTATGTAAATCTAAAATAAATGGAGGATTAGCGTTACCAAACTTGATGTTTTATTACTGGGCAGTTAATATTAAAAATATGAATTTTTGGTTAGGAGAAATAGACAATAAACCAAATTGGTTAAATATGGGAAAAAGAAGATTGTTCTCCATTTGAAATTAGCTCTATAATATTTGCTAATATTAATGTAGCTAAGAAAGTTTATAGTGAAAAATCCGATAATAGAAAATGGAATCCGCATATGGAAACAAATAAAGAAAGCATTAAAAACTAAAATCTATACCACTAAGTCTTAAGATTGTTAATAATTTTATGTTTAAACCTTCAATTTTGGATAAGGCTTTTTTTACAATGGAAAAATAAAGGAATTTCTAAGATGGGTGATCTTTATAAGGAAAACACTTTTCTTTCATTTCAAGAGTTGCAACAAATTTATGGGCTACATAATAAAGAATATTTCAGATATTTACAAATTAGAAACTATGCCTCTGCAAATATATATGAATTTAGAAATAGAAAAATAGAAATTTTAGATGAATGTTTGAATAAACATCCAAATATGGAAAAAATGATATCATATATATATAATATTTTATTGGAAAATGATACCCCATCAACAGAAATATACAGAGAGTCTTGGGAAAAGGAATTGGGCCAAATAATAAGACCAGAAATATGGGATGAAAGTTTACAACATATACATTATTGTTCATTAAACGCTAAACATTCTCTTATACAGTTTAAAATATTACATAGATTACATTACTCTAAATCTAAATTACATAATATTTTTCCAAAGATATCTCCAATATGTGACAAATGTCAAATTTCAGAAGCAAATTTGACACACTCATTTACTAACTGCATAAAAATTGTAGAATACTGGAAGGAAATATTTAAAATAATTTCGACCGTTATCAATATAAATATAACCCCTGACCCAAAGTTAATTATACTTGGAATAATTGAAACTGACCAATTAATAACAATGAATCAAAGAACTTTTATTGACTATGGTTTAATAATTGGGAAAAAATTAATATTAAAATTTTGGAAAGGCCCTGCATTCCCAACAATCAAAATGTGGAATATAGAAATGTCGGAGACACTCCATTTGGAGAGATTGAGGCTTGTCCTTATGGATAGGTTAGATCTCTTCAGATGGATTTGGTCTCCATATATTGAATATTTACAGGGTCATAATGGTTCGGCGCGAGAACCTGACTGAGGCCTGGATATTTGAATGGATGAAGAAATACATATAATAAATCATGAATATATCTATAAGGACGGATTAATGACGAATATTTTATTCTCCATCAAACCTTTTCTTACTCTTTATTCTATTTCTTAACTTTTCTATTTTCTTATATCTATATAAAAAATTAAAAAACAATATAGAAACACATTATCTTAATCTCTTAATATTAGTACCAATATAAATATTATTAGATTTATGAGAATATTATTAGTATTATTAGTATTTTTTAGTATTTTATATTTTTAATTATATAAAATTATGTACTTTTAATGGTACAATAATTTTAAATTTAAATTTAGCGATAAGATAAATATTGTTAACATTAGGAAGAAATAATGGAAATTATATAAGTTTTACTAACTTTTTGTATCAATAATATCATAAAATTTGGCCTTATACCTAAAAAATTAGAGATAAAATGAAAATTACTAATAGTACGAGTATAATGCTAATATTATAAATGTATTATTAGTATTAT
The DNA here is from genome assembly GCA_035221665.1 of Okamejei kenojei. NCBI lineage: Eukaryota > Metazoa > Chordata > Chondrichthyes > Rajiformes > Rajidae > Okamejei > Okamejei kenojei. The sequence goes on along the minus strand of CM069137.1, from coordinate 8,306,059 downwards.
GTATCTCTAGTTATATAAAATATACAACTTTGAAATTTATAATTAGGATAACAGTATAAATAATATTATTAGTATGAATCAATTATTAAGACTATGTATTTTTACTATTGAAATATAATGTAACTGGTTGTTATTTTGTTTCTATAATAAATAAATTTAAAAAAAAAAAAAAAAAAAAAAAAAAAAAACGCTGGAGAAACTCAGCGGGTGAGGCAGCACCTACGGAGCGAAGGAAATGAGCAACGTTTCGGGTCGAAACCCTTCTTCAGACCATGCAGGCAGAGGAGATTAGTTTAAATTGGCATCGTGTGTAGGAAGGAACTGCAGAAGCTGGTTTACACCGAAGATGGACACAAAGTACTGGAGTAACTCAGCGTTTCTGGAGAAAAGAAATAGGTGACGTTTTTAAGGTCAGAACCCTTCTACCCTTTTCAGACTGATTGTGGTGGTGGTGGGTGGTATTTAGTTTAGTTTAGTTTAGTTTAGTTTAGAGATACAGCATGAAAACAGGCCATTCAGCCCACCGGGTCCGTGCCGAGTATTGATCACCTGTCAACACTAGTTCCACGTTATCCCACTTTCTCATCCACTCCCGACACACGAGGGGCGATTTGTAGAGGGCCAATTAACCTACAAACCCGCGCGTTGTTGGGATGTGGGAGGATACCGGAGCACCCAAAGGCATCCCAAGCTATTACAAGGGAGAATGTATGAGAAGAATAGATTGGGTAGATGCACAGAGTCTCTTGCTCAGAGTAGGGGAATCGAGGACCAGAGGACAGAGGTTCAGGGTGACGGGGAAAAGATTAAATTTGAATCTGAGGGGTGACTTTTACACACAAAGGGTGGTGGGTGTATGGATCAAGCTGCCGGAGGAGGTAGTTGAGGCAGGGACTATCCGAACGTTTAAGAAACAGTTAGACAGGTACATGGATAGGACAGGTTTAGAGGGATATGGACCAAGCGCAGGCAGACGGGACTAGTGTAACTGGGACATGTTGGCCGGTGTGGACAAGTTGGGCTGAAGGGTCTGTTTCCAGAAATGGCTAGAACAAATCAAAGCCAGCAACAGATGTCCTCAGGTAAGGTGGAGTCCATAAAGGACCTCAGCAAGTGTGTCCAAAATGATGTCAGCAAGGGTGGAGTCCATAACAGGCCAACCTTACTGAGGTCATCTGTTTGCTGGCCCTGGTTTGTTCTGGCCTTTACCCACCTCCAGTTTCCCCCACCCCCCCCCCGCCCCCCCACCCCCCACCCCTCACCTCCCATCCCCCAGCTGTATCTTTCGGTCCAAGGAAGGGTTCCAACCTGAAACATCATCCAGTCTTTCTCCAACAGAGATGCTACCTGTCCCGCTGAGTTACTCCAACACTTTGTGTCTATATTCAGTGTAAATGTGTAGATGCACAACTTCCTCAGAGCTTTGAGGAGATTTGGCCCGTTGCCGAATACTCTATTGAACTAGACTGAACTCAGAATAAAAGGACGTACCTTTAGAAAGGAGGTGAGGAGGAATTTCTTTAGTCAGAGGGTGGTGAATCTGTGGAATTCATTGCCGCAGAAGGCTGTGGAGGCCATGTCAGTGGATATTTTTAAGGCGGAGATTGACAGATTCATGATTGGTACGGACGGGTGTCAGGGGTTACGGGGAGAAGGCAGGAGAATGGGGTTGAGAGGGAAAGATAGATCATCCATGGTTGAATGGCTTAATGGGCAGAATGGCCTAATTCTCCTCCTATAACTTATGAACGTATAAACCAGCATCTGCACTCAATTACCTGATTGAATGTTGCCAAAACAACAAACCTGCTCTCATCGTTAGCAAGATCAAGATTGTTAGCTAATTGTTGACATTCCTTCTCTCTGGAGACGCTGCCTGTCCTGCTAAGTTGCTCCAGCATTTTGTGTCTACCTTCAGCTGATTGTTGACTTTGGGAAGGGAAGATCGGAGGTCCATGAACCCGCCTTCTTCGATGGAATGGCAGTGGATGGAGTCAACAGCTTCAAGTACCTGAGCGTGTATAATCTCTGAAGGGCGGCACGGTGGCGCAGCGGCAGAGTTGCTGCCTCACAGCGCTAGCGACCCGGGTTCGATCCTGACTACGGGTGCTTGTCTGTACGGAGTTTTGTACGTTCTCCCCGTGACATGAGTGGGTTTTGTCCAGGTGCTCTGGTTTCCTCCCACACTCCAAAGACGTACAGGTTGTTAATTGGCTTGGTAGAAATTGTCCCTAGCGGGTGTAGGATAGCGTTAGTGTGCGGGGGATCACTGGTCGGTGCGGACTCGATGGGCCAAAGGGCTTGTTTTCACGCTGTATCTCTAAACTAACGAAAAATGAAGTCGGTTTCATGGGCAGGCTAGTCAGAGTCAGTGGGCTTTATAAATAATATTTGAAAGGAGGGAATTATTACAATGTGGACAATACAGTCTGAAAGTAAGTCTGAAAAACACTAAACTAAACTAAAGGCCTATCCTGGGCAACAAGAAAGGTCATCAGCTTCTATTCTTCAGAAGCTTGAAGAGATTCGGTACTTTTGAAAGTTTTTGTTTTAGAGATACAGCACAGAAACAGGCCTCTCGGCCCACCAAGTCCGAACTGATCAGCGATCCCCGCACACTAAAAGGCAGCATTTGGAATACTGTGAGCAATTTTGGGCACCTTATCTGAGGAAGGATGTGCTGGCTCTGGAGAGGGTCCAGAGGAGGTTTACAAGAATGATCCCAGGAATGAGTGGGTTAGAATATATGATGAGCGTTTGTCGGCACTGGGCCTGTACTCGCTGGAGTTTAGAAGATTGAAACGTACCGAATAGTGAAAGGTTTGGATAGAGTGGATCTGGTGAGGATGTTTCCACTAGTGGGAGATTCTAGGACTAGAGGTCATAGCCTCAGAATTAAAGAACGTTCTTTTAGGAAGGAGATGAGGAGAAATGTCTTTAGTCAGAGGGTGGTGAATCTGTAGAATTCTTTGCCACAGAAGGCTGTGGAGGAAAAGATAGTGCTTATTTTTAAGGTAAGATAGATGGATTCATGATTAGTACGGGTGTCAGGAGTTATGGGGAGAAGGCAGGAGAATGAGGTTAGGAGGGAGAGATAGATCAGCCATGATTGAATGACGGAGTAGACTTGATGGGCCAAATGGCCTAATTCTGCTCCTATTCCTTATGACCTTATGACCTCCACTTTCCTTCCACATTCCAAAGATGTCCAGGTATGTAGGTTAATTGGCTTGGTATAAATGTTAACATTTACTAGGGTATGTAGGATAGTTGGTTAATGTGCAGGGTTCAGTGGGCCAAAGGGCCTGCTTCAATGCTGTATCTCTAAACTAAACTAAACTAAACGAAACGTAAGACAACTGCCTTCTCTCGTTGGCAGATCATATACAGCCCCAACGTAAAAATTATTCATCCAACATTATCAGACTTTGGGCAATTTGTTCTGAGTTCCCTTGAGTCATAGATGCATGAATCTGAGTGTGATTTTTTTTTTCTCTTTGAAATTATTCAGATTGCAAGCATTGAATAATTTGAGGAAGGACATTCTTGCTATTGAGGGAGTGCAGCGTAGGTTTACAAGGTTAATTCCCGGGATGGCGGGACTGTCATATGCTGAGAGAATGGAGCAGCTGGGCTTGTACACTCTGGAGTTTAGAAGGATGAGAGGGCATCTCATTGAAACATATGAGATTGTTAAGGGTTTGGACACGCTAGGGGCAGGAAACATGTTCCCGATGTTGAGGGAGTCCAAAACCAGGGGCCAAATTGTACTGGAACAATGTACATGCTTTAAGAATAAGGAGTAAGCTATTTAGCTTAAGAACGAGGAGTAAGCCATTTAGTTTAAGAATAAGGAGTAAGCCATTTAGAACGGAGACGAGGAAACACATTTTCTCATGTGGAATTCTCTGCCTCAGAGGGCGATGGAGGCGGGTTCTCTGGATGCTTTCAAGAGAGAGCTAGATAGGGCTCTTAAAAATAGCGGAGTCAGGGGATATGGGGAGAAGGCAGGAACGGGGCACTGATTGGGAATGATCAGCCATGATCACATTGAATGGCGGTGCTGGCATGAAGGGCCAAATGGCCTACTCCTGCACCAATTGTCTATTGTCTATTGTCTATTGACAGCTGTTGCCCATCCCAGTGTAACTGGTGAAAACCATTGTAACTCAGCAGAGAGGAATCTGAAAATGTTCATAAAGTCATGTCGAAGGAGCAGAATTAGACCATTCTACTATTAGTTTTTTTTTAGTTTGGAGACCCAGCGCAGAAACAGGCCCTTCGACCCGCCGAGTCCACACCGACCAGCGATCCCCGCACACTAACACTATCCTACACACACTAGGGACAATTTACATTAGCGGTAGAGCTACTGTCTTGCAGTGCCAGAGTCCCGGGTTCGATCCTGACTACGGGTGCTGTCTGTGCGGAGTTTGTACGTTCCCTCCGTGGCCTGCGTGGGTTTTCTCCGAGATCTTCAGTTTCCTCCCACCCACCAAAGACGTACAGGTTTGCAGGTTAATTGTCTTCTGTGAATTGTCCCTAGGATGTAGGATAGAACTCGCATACGTATGATCATTGGTCGGCGCGGAATCGGTGGGCCGAAGGACCTGTTTCCGTGCTATAGCTCACAAAAAAATCTCAAATAATCTCAGCGGGTCAGGCAGCATCGATGGAGGGAACGGACAGACAAAGTATTCATTCTGAAGAAGGGTCATGACCTGAGGCATTGTCTGTCTAGTTCCTCCATGGATGCTAGCTGACCCACTGAGTTCCTCCAGCATTATGTGTTTTGCTCAAGATTCCAGCGCCTGCAGTTTCTTGTGTCTCCAGAACATTGTACAATGTTGGACAGTTATCCAGCATCTTTCCTGAACACAACTCATATCAGTCAATCAGAAATCTTCGCGCATAATTACCATTATAATATACTAAGTCTCTACGCTCTCACAAACTGCTAATCATAACAACTTTTACATAGGTCGTCCTGATTGAAACTGAGGAAGCACAATCTGCCACAAGCAATGATGGTCCAATTCTACACGGCCATCGTAGAGTCTGTCCTCACCTTCTCCATCATGGTCTGGTTTGGCGCAGCCACCAAGCACGACATCCGGAGGCTGCAGCGAATCTTTCGATCAGCTGAGAAGGTTATTGGCTGCAACCTTCCCTCCATTGACGAACTGTACACTGCAAGGGCCAGGAAGCGAGCGGGCAAGATCATCTTTGACCCCCCCTCTCACCCTGGCCACAAACTCTTTGAATCCCTTCCCACTGGAAGGCGACTCCGGACTGTCAAAGCCGCCACAGACAGACATAAAAACAGCTTTTTCCCACGAGCAGTAGCTCTACTCAATAACCAAAAGTCTGTAGCCGCCTTTTGCTCTGGTATATTTTATCTCATTCACATGTTTAAACTATAATATTTTATTCATAATGTTTTATGGTGTATTCTTAATGCTTGCGCGCGGAGCACCAAAACAAATTCCTTGTATGTGCACATACTTGGCCAATAAACGTATTCAGTCATTCATTCATTCATTTAGGAAAGAGAGACAGAATAATTAATTCAGTTTAGTGTAGTTTATTTATTGTCACGTGTACATAGATACAGCGAAATGCTTGTTCTACAAGCTATCCAGTCAAAAGATACCATCCAAGAGTACATTAGGGTGGTACAGTGGTGCAGCGGTAGAGTTGCTGCCTTACAGCTCCAGACACCCGGGTTCCATCCCGACCATGGGTGCTGTCTGTACGGAGTTTGTAGGATTTCCCCTTGACCTGCAATGGGTGGGTTTTCTCCGGGTGCTCCGGTTTCCTCCCACACTCCAAAGATGTACAGGCTTGTCGGCTAATTTGCTGGGCAAAATTGTAAAGTGTAGGATAGTGTTAGTGTGCGGGGATCGCAGGTCGGCGCGTACATGGTGGGCCTGTTACTGCGTTGTTTCTTTAAACTAAACTAAATTAAACTTCCTCTCAATAGACATAAGCAACTTCGAATGCTGGAATCTTGCATAGAGCACAAAGTGCTTGGGAAATTAAATGGGCCAGGCAGCATCTCTGGAGGACATGGACAGGCGATGTTTCAGGACGGGACCCCCTCGGCAGACTGAAACTTTCCCAGTATCTGTCCAATTCTCGTACTATTCTTCAAAAGATGACCTCTACGTGGGAGCAATTCACAATGATATGATTATTTGGTGCATCTTTTTGAGGTCAAATGTAGAAGCAATCACAAATCGCAGGAGGATGAGGGGTGATGTTGTCGAGGTGTACATAATCATGAGAGGAGTAGATCGGGTAGATGCACAGAGTCTCTTGCCAAGAGTAGCGGAATCAAGGACCAGAGGACATAGGTTCAAGGCAGGGGTTCCCAATCTTTTTCGTCCCGTTTACCCCTGGCAACTTTAATAGCACATAACAATGTTATTTCACTTATTTAGGAACAACTAATGATTGAACAGACACCGGTATACCTGAACCAAACACAGTCAGTCAATGAGAAAAAATATGTACAAATCCAGAATCAACAAATGTACCCCCTGGGTCGGCGAAATTTACCCCAGGTTGGGAACCCTTGGTTTAAGGTAAGGGGGGAATGACTTAATAGGAATCTGAAGGGGTAACCTTTTCACACAAAGGGTGGTGGGTGTATGGAAAGATCTGCCGGAGGAGGTAGTAGAGGCTGGGACCATCGCAGTGTTTAAGAAACATTTAGACAGGCACATGGATATGACAGATTTAGAGGGATATGGGCCAAACGCAGGCAGGTGGGACGTGTAGCTAGGACACGTTGGCCAGTGTGGGCAAGTTGGGAAGAAGGGCCCGTTTCCATGACTCTATGACTCTATATGACTAAATAGAATATAGTCAATAGAATTGCCTGCTAATTGTTGTCATAAAAGCTGGTCCAATGATAGTTGTAAATCCTCAGAGATTCCCCATAGTTAGCACAATCCAAAGGTCCCTTGGTTGAAACCGTTCTGATAAGCGAATTTCACAACTGCAGAATCACGGAGATTCGGATCACGACATCCAAACCCTTTTGTCTTCTGCGCCTCCGTGGACATTTCGACACACATTTCGTCTGCTCCACTGCATTTTGTGTCTATCTTCAGTTCCTTCCCACACATTATGTCTCACTTGCAATCTTTTCCCCATCCATCAAAAAGTATCAATAGATATTTTTTATATCACCTCGTTGAATCATGAATGACGAAGCTCTAATTGTTACATTACGACCTCCTTGTCATAGCTTTTACACATACAGTAAAAATCATTTACCTCCATCAATATTGAGTTTATAGCATCCCAAGCACTAATATGGTTAAGCATTGATAACAGTACACACTTATCCTTGGTTTAGTGCTTAGGTATAGGTTTTTTATCAATACATGTATCAAGGTACAGTGAACAAGTATGTTTTTCATTGACTTAAGTTTAGATACAGCGTGGAAACAGGCCCTTCTGCTCACCAGGTCCACGCCGATCAGCGATCCCCGCACATTAACACTACCCGTACACAGACTCAGGGCAATATACAATGATATCAAGCCAATTAACCTACGAACCTGTATGTTTTTGGAGCGTGGGAGGAAAACCCACGCAGTCACGGGGGGCAGCGGGGAACGTACAAACTCACAGACGGCACCCGTAGTCGGGATCGGACCTGGGTCTCTGGCGCTGTAAGGCAGCAACTCTACCGCTGTGCCACTGTGCCACCCCCCCCATGCCATCCAAACTGATCAGATATACCATGCATGGATACAAGCAATTCACACTCAAGTACAATAGAGAGAGAGCAAAGCGGAAGTCGCAGAATATAGTTCTCAGAATTACATCGCAATAGTTTCGGAGATAAAGTTCGTGAAGTAGCGGTGGATAACACAGTCCCGTAGCCATCAACAAATTGGTCACTTTCAACAGCTGGTTTGTTGGAGTACATTTCATTGCTCAATCTGCAACAACAAAAAATCAGGAGACATAGTCAGCCATAATCTAAAAGGTTTGGAGTTCTGCCACATTTCCTCATATCTTCATCTTGACAATGGATTTCTTCTTCTTCTTTCGTGTGGAGTGCACAGCCTAAAGTTGTAGGACAACTTGTTCTATTTGATATTCCGTTTGTGCACGTCGAGTTGATTGCATTAATCGAAACAGGGCGGGCCACATGAAGGTTGCAATCTTCCACCCCGCTATGGATTTGACTTTGCTCTTCTAATCGACAGACTAAAAGATGTGTAGGAAGGAACCGCGGATGCCGGCTTAAACCGAGGATAGACACGAAAAGCTGGAGTAACTGAGCGGGACAGGCAGCATCTCTGGAGGGAAGGGTCATCGAAGGGTCTCGACATGAAGCGTCACCAATTCCTTCTCTCCAGTGATGCTGCCTGCCCCACTTGAGTTACTCCAGCTTTTTTGTGTCTATCTACAGACAAAAGATGCTGGTTTGCACAAAATAAAAACACAAAGTGCTGGAGTAATGCCCCATCCCCAGACCCATTCATTTCCAGTCTAGTTTATTGTCACGTGTATCGAGGTGCAGTGCAAAGCTTTTGTTGCGTGCTAACCAGTCAGCAAAAAGATGATACATGATTACAATCGAGCCATTCATGTTGTATCGATGCTATACATGATAAGGGAATCACATTTAGTGCAAGGTAAAGCCAGCAAAGTCCGATCAAGGATAGACCACCAAAGAGGTAGATAGGTAGTTCGGCACTGCTCTCTGGATGTGGTAGAAACATAGAAACATAGAAAATAGGTGCAGGAGCAGGCCATTCGGCCCTTCGAGCCTGCACCGCCATTCAATATGATCATGGCTGATCATCCAACTCAGTATCCTGTACCTGCCTTCTCTCCATTCCCCCTGATCCCTTTAGCCACAAGGGCCACATCTAACTCCCTCTTAAATATAGCCATTGAACTGGCCTCAACTACCTTCTGTGGCACAGAATTCCACAGATTCACCACTCTCTGTGTGAAAAATGTTTTTCTCATCTCGGTCCTAAAAGACCTCCCCCTTATCCTTAAAATCTGTGACCAATTGTTCTGGACTTCCCCAACATTGGGAACAATCTTCCTGCATCTAGCTTGTCCAACCCCTTAAGAATTTTGTAAGTCTCTATAAGATCCCCCCTTAATCTTCTAAATTCTAACGCGTACAAGCTGAGTCTATCCAGTCTTTCTTCATATGAAAGTCCTGCCATCCCAGGAATCAGTCTGGTGAACCCTCTCTGTACCTCCTCTATGGCAAGAATGTCTTTCCTCAGATTAGGAGACCAAAACTGTACGCAATACTCCAGGTGTGGTCTCACCAAGACCCTGGTCAACTGCAGTAGAACCTCCCTGCTCTTATACTCAAATCCTTTTGCTATGAATGCTAACATACCATTTGCTTTATGGTAGGATGGTTCAGTTACCTGATAGCAGCTAAGAAGAAACTGTCCCTGAATCTGGAGGGGGTGTGCGTTTTCTCACTTCTGTACCTTTTGCCCGATGGGAGAGGGGAGAAGAGGGAGTGGCCGGGGTGCGACTCGTCCTTGATGATGCTGCTGTTCTTGCCGAGGCTGCCTCTCCCTGTCACCATCTACCTCATTGGAGACCCTCGGATTATCTTTACATGGACCTTACCACACACTAAACGTAATTCGCGCGATTCCCTGTATCATGTATCTGTACACTGTGCACGGCTCGATTGTGATCATTTATTGTCTGTCCGCTAATTGGCTAGCACGCAACAAAGGCTTTTCACCATGCCTCGGTACACGTGACATTTAACTAAACTCAAGCTCAAACTGAAACTGGCAGGAGGTACAGAAACTCGAAAGCGCACACCACCAGACTCAGGAACAGCTTCTTCCCCTCTGTTATCAGGCTTCTGAACGATGAGCTACGGGACTGTGTGATTCACAACTACCCCGTGAACTTTGCACCTGAAACTGTCGCAATATAATTCTAAGAACAATATTCTGCAATCTGTATCTTCTCCTTTGCAGGACCGAGTATGAACTGATTGTACCTATGCATGGAAAAACTGATCTGTTTGGACAGGGTTCTAAACAAAGCTTTACCTCGGCACATGTGACAAGTGGTGGCAAATTGAAATTTCCTTCTGAAAATCACCATTGTTGCTAATCCATTCCGGCTCGAGCTGATTTGTGACAACCTCGAAAATTGAAGGGTTTCAAGAAAAGGCAGGTAGACAGAGTGAGATCACAACCTGACCTCAACAACTATGTCCTACTACAGTGTAGGAAGGAACATGCCGATGCTGGTTTAAACCAAAGATAGACACAAAAAGCTGGAGTAACTCAGCGGGACAGGCAACGTCTCTGGAGAGAGGGAATGGGTGAAATTTTGGTTCGCGTCTGAAGAAGGGTCTCGACCCCAAACGTCACCCATTCCATCTCTCCAGAGATGCTGCCTATCTCGTTGAGTTACTCCAGTTTTTTGTGTCCTACTATAGACAGACTGTCTGTCTACTATAGACTTTGTTTGTTAAACTGCAGAATTCAGTTGTGCATTATTATAGTTTGGTCACCTAGCATTACCGCATAGTAATCGATTGCATTGTGGACGATTGTTTACTTATTTGTATGCTCTGGCATGAATGAGCTTCTGAAGCCGCAGCAAGGGAGAATTTCATTGTTGAATCGCCAGTACAGGTGACAATCAATCACTCTTGCAACTTGACCTGACTTTGCTTTTAGACTTTAGATCTTAGAGATACCGCATGCAAACAGACTCTTCCGACCCACTGAGTCCGCGACGACCAGCGATCACCCCACACACACGCACTATCCTACACACCAGGGGCAATTTGCAATTTTACCGGAGCCAATTAACCTGCAAACCTGTACGTCTTTGGTGTGTGGGAGGAAACCGGAGCACCCGGAGAAAAAAACGGGGTCACGGGAGAGAATGTCCAAACTCCGTGCAGACAGCACCCGGAGTCAGGATCGAACCCGGGTCTCTGCCGCTGTGAACCAGCAACTCTACTGCTGAGCCTCTGTGCCGCACTAAGTTCCTCCAGCAATGTGTGTTTTGCTCAGGGTTGCAACATCTGGATCTTGTGATTCAATAACACTTGCCCCGGGACAGTATGAATGACTCGAGATCTTGAAATAGTTTGGAGATACGGACTGAGTCCCTGCCGACCAGCGATCCCCGCACACTAATACTATCCCACACACACTCGGGACTTTACATTTATACCAAACCTGTTAACCTACAAACCTGTACATCTTTCGAGTGTGGGAGGAAACCGATGATCTCGGACAAAACGTACAAACTCCATACAGACAAGAGCCCATAGTCGGGATTGAACCCGGGTCTCTGGCGCTGTAAGGCAGCAGCTCAACCGCTGCGCCACCATGTCACCATATTTCATGTCCTAGCAGCAGAATATGTTATGCACAATACACTTTTTACGCAGATGTTTCCAGGAATAGAGGGTGTGAGTTATAGGGAGAGGTTGAGTACGCTGGGACTCTATTTCTTCGAGTGCAGGAGGATGAGGGGGGATCTTATAGAGATGTATAAAATTATGAGAGGAATAGATCGGGTAGACGCGCAGAGTCTCTTGCCCAGAGTAGGGAAATTGAGGACCAGAGGACATAGGATTAAGGTGAGGGGGAAAAGATTTAACAGGAATCTGAGGGGTAACTTTTTCACACAAAGGGTGGTGGATGTATGGAACAAGCTGCCAGAGGAGGTACTTGAGGCTGGGACTATCCCGATGTTTAAGAAAAAGTTAGACAGGTACATGTGAGGAAATATTATATAATATAATTGCTCAGATAGTAACTTTCATGTGAGGAACCTATGTTAAGTTGTAAGAAAAGCTTAAGGTTTTCAGAAACAAATGTATCCTAAAGAAATAAAGTACAAAGAAACACACACAGGGAACAGATGAATCAAAACATAGAAACGTTAATCTGAACCTGCATAGCTTAGTTTATTGCTTTGAGGCAATTATAACGCTGGTGGAAATTGTATTTGATATGATTTTGTGTTGTAGAATGGATAGCTGAATATGGCCTCTTCTTAGGGTGGAGGTCATCTGCTCTTTCTCTATGGTACATTCCTGAGCTCTGAGTGTGGGATAAAGATGAAGAGATATGGCAATTTATGCTGTGTTCGTGACAGAATTCAAGGCTGAGAGATAATAGACAATGTGGTTAGCTTTGGCTATGGTAAATTATAATGAGGCTGAGATAAGGGATCGAGAAATTGTACTTTTGAGGTAATGGTCTGAAGTTGTAAATTTACCCTGTGTTCTGTAATATTTGTAAAAGACCTTGCAGAGAGATTGTAAATCCAACTCCCAGAGATAGCAGGAAAAGGGGAGGCTGTAAGTTAGAATGAAGTTGTATCCTGGCACCAAACACTTATCAATTAAGTTGACAGATTTACGACCCATGTATGCTTGGGGTTGGGAGGTGTGTGTGGGTTTTGAATTTAACTTAGAAGCTGTGTAATTCGGCGAAACTCATATAATTAAGGTTTTTAATACATAGGTAATAGTATTTTAAACTGTGTAAAATTGTAGTGAAACCATTTATGAAATGTATTGTATCTAAGTAGGATTCTAAATATTAGACCTTGTTTAGATCCATAGAAATATCTTTCTTCTTGGTATGGAAAATGTGTTTGTTTGTATGACGTGTGATCATTGTATTTTACTTCGGAGTCACGTGAGTGACTACGTGAAGAAGCCCCGCCTGGCGCTGGAATGGCATTACGTCGACGCTGACGGCAGAAGCAAGAGTTGCAGAGCGCAGCTCCTCGCAGCGGCCGGAACGGACCCGCAGGTAAGTGTAAGGAAAAGTGGGGACGTTCTAAAAAAGACGTTACGCTGGTAAAACCAGCAAAAGAGAAAGTAAAAGTTAAAATCAGAGTCACGCTGGCGTACTGATTTAGCCAGTTAAATGGAAAAGAAAATGGAGAAGTCTCAAAGGAAAATTTCGCGGGTAAAAAGATCGTTCCCCGGGGTGAAGCTAAAGATACGGGACAAGAGTTTTAGTGCGGATCCGGTTCCGATACCGGTGGCCGCTGATTCACCCGTTAGTGAGACTATAATTTCTCCAGAAATACAAACCACGGAGGAAAATGTTCCTAGAAAATGTAAAAAGAAATCCGTGAAGCCCGTGGTTTCTGATAATGACTCTGATAATGAAAGTCCTCCGGATAATAAAGCTATATAGCTAAAAATGGAACATATGGAGAAAGTGCTCCAAAATATAATGAGACAAGGGTCACAGTACCCAGAAGTTTCCCAAAATGACCCTGAGGGGTTTGAATATACAGAATATGGCTATGTGCCAAATTGGGAATTTGAAACTCCGGACCCAGGATTAAGGGCGGAGGAAGTCTCATTGGATATAATTCCAAGTGTATCAGGGCTGCAAAAGACAGACCCTGCAAGTGGTGATGTGGATTATGAGTGCACACCACGAATAAAAAAGAAAAGTGCCTGAGATGGCAAAAGATTTTGCTATACCTGAAGGAAGTGGTGAGGCTATGGAAGAAAACCTAGCTGCCAGTATTAATTATATGGTATCTCACCAACTTCAAGATTCTGTGATGATTGAAACAGCAGAATTATATAAAACACCGGAAAATTGCACCTCATTGAAGGTACCTACGGTTAATCCGTCTATATGGACGCCTATGACTCCAGGCATGAGAGGACAAGAAATAAGATTTCAAAGAATCCTCAAATTGATTTCTGCTGCCATTACTGCTTTTGGAAGGCAAATGGAGGGGTTGGAGATGGATAAATCCTTAAAAAGATACTTTGGGCTTATTATGCAATTCCTTCTATGAAATTAATTGTATGAGGAAAATTGCGATTCGGCCCATATTTCATCCAAGGTTTGCAGGTCTGTGTGATCAAGTGGTGTTCAAGCTCCTGGTTATCTATTTGGAGAAAACCTGCCTAAACAAATAAGAGAAATGGATGAAGAGGCTAAATCTATTAGCCACATGAGACCTTTCGTCTTTGGACGAAAAAGGTATTTTTCGTCAAGAAGGGGATTTGATTTTAGAAACAGAGGCAGGAGTATGATAAGAAAATATTATCATCCGACACAGCCTAATGTTCACCCGTATACGGGGAAAAGGAGACCACCACGTTCATATGGAGAGGTACAAAAAATTTATTCTATGCTTAAAGAAACTGTGGACAAATCTCCAGTTGGAGGGAGATTACAAATGTTTTATGATGAATGGCTTGCCATCACATCTGATCGGTTTATTTTACAAACAGTTTCAGGAGCTACTATTACATTTAAAGAAGGTGTTAATTCTCCGGTACAAAATAAACCTGCTTATGGTTTCATGTTTTCTGCAATTGAAGAGGCAGAAATAAATGTGGAAATTGACAAATTGTTTAAAAAAGGTGTTATTGAAAAAACTGTTGAACATGAGCATCAATTTGTGTCATATTTCCAAGAAATAAAAAAAAGATGGTGCTGTGACCTTACAAATCTTAATAAATTTGTCGAATATAACATTTTTAAATGGAAACATTTAACACTGCAAGACATTTGATATCAGCAGGTTGTTATATGGCTACAATTGATTTTAAAGGATGCATACTATTCAGTACCAATACATCAGTTCTTTCGAAGGTATTTAAAATTTAATGCTGTGGCAATTCAAAGCTTTACCAAATGGGTTAAGTTCAGCTCCCAGGCTCTTTACAAAGCTGTTGAAACCAGCTTTAGCACAATTAAGAGCATCATTATGGCTTATCTGGATGACATTTTTAATCATCAATAGTAATCAGGAATCAGCTGAAAAATCAGTTTCAGCAACTAAAACTTTATTTGAGAGGTTAGGTTTCTTGATTCATCCAATTAAGTCCCAGCTGCAGCCAGCACAGTCAATTAACTATTTGGGGTTTGTAATTAACTCAGTTACTATGTTAGTAACTTTGCCAACAGATAAGATTGATGATATTTTGGTGCCCTGTAGGGGTCTCATTCACAAACCTTATCCCTCCATCCGAGAAGTAGCAAAGGTTATTGGTAAACTAGTAGCAGCATTTCCTGCAGTAGAATTTGGTCCATTACATTACCAAAACCTTCAAAGGGACAATTAAGAGCTCTAAAAAAGAGAGCAGGCCATTTTGATAGGCCTATGCAATTAACAAAAGAAGCTTTATTGGAATTACAATGGTGGATTGAAAATGTCCCACAAGCTGCTAAAAACATTCTGATACAACAGCCTGAAGTAATTTTACAAACAGATGCTAGTGCTCTCGGATGGGGGGCGACAGATTCATTCACCAGCTGTGGGGGCAGATGGACTGTCCAAGAGGAAATGTTTCTCCAAACATATGGTATTAACCATTTAGAATTATTGGGTGCATTTTATGGGTTGAAGGCATATTGTTCTACAAAAAGAATCTGCATGTACTGATACAATTAGACAATAAAACAGCTGTTGCATATATTAATCACATGGGTGGAGTCAGATCGGTATCATGTGATTGTTTGGTCAATCAGATATGGCAATGGTGTATTAACCACCAAATTTGGATTTCGGCAAATTACATCCCAGGTTAAGACAATGTGGTGGCAGACAATAGATCAAGGATGTTTAAAGATAACACAGAATGGATGTTGAACCCAGTAATTTTCAGTAAAATTGTGGCTCAATATGGGTTACCAGACATTGATCTGTTTGCATCAAGACTAAATCATCAATTGCCTAAATATGTGTCTTGGGAACCAGATCCAGACGCAGTAGCAGTAGATGCTTTTTCACTAAACTGGGGGAATATGTTCTTTTATGCTTTTCCGCCATTTGCTCTGGTTCAGGAATGTCAGAAGGAAATAGAACAAGATTCTGCCACAGGATTATTGGTAATTCCAAATTGGCCGACACAACCATGGTTCCCATTGATGTTAAACATGATTAAAGAACCATATATGTCAATTCCTAGCAGCAGTGATTTATTGATAAAACCAGTAACCAAAGAAATTCATCCATTACATGCTTATATGAATTTGTTAATCTGCAGGTTTTGACCAGACCACTACAGGAGCTTGGATTGTCGGATAGAATTATGGATATTATAGTCGCATCATGGCGAGATAGCACTCAGAGACAATATATGACACATATAAAGAAATGGGAAAAATTTTGCAGACAGTCAAATATATCCTATCATACTGTGAACATTGCAAACATATTGGAGTTCCTTGCCGAGTTGCATTTTGAACAACACTTAAGTTACAGTGCTATTAATAGTGCACGTAGTGCCTTATCATCTTATTTAGGAAAAATCTCTGACCAGAAATCAATTGGATCACATCCATTAATATCCAGATTTATGAAAGGAATCTTTAACAAAAATCCACCCAAACCAAGATATACAGAAATTTGGGATGTTAGCATTGTACTTACTTTACTTAGGCAATGGACTCCAATCGAAGTTTTGTCATTGGAAAAGTTAACATTTAAATTAGTAATGTTAATGGCATTGGTTTCAGCTCAAAGGGTGCAAACATTACAAATGTTACGTTTAGATTGTATGCATGTGACTGCAGATAACTTGTGTTCTATGTTTACGATTTGATCAAACAAAGCAGACCAGGGAGAACTGGAGCGAAGGTAATGTTTCAAGCTTATCCCTTTGATCCAACGTTGTGTGTAGTTAAACATTTGAATCATTATATAAAAGTTACCAGAACTCTATGAGGTGATGAAAAAACATTAATGATCACGCATAAGAAACCACACACAAAAGCTTCAGTGCAAACAATCTCAAGGTGGTTAAAACAGGTGTTACTTTTAGCAGGAGTAGACACTGATGTGTTCAAATCTCACTCCACCAGGGCAGCAGCTACATCCGCGGCGAAGTTACAGGACGTACCACTCGAACATATTTTAGAAACCGCAGGGTGGTGTAAAGAAGAAACTTTTTCAAAGTTCTACAATAAACCTGTTCACACAATGACATGCTTTGGACACGCGGTGGATTTTTGTTAAAGATTCCTTTCATAAATTATGTTATCACTTATATCTTTTATCACTTTGTAATGGTTCCCTCAGGTGTAAAAAGAGGGTTATTATATGTTCTTTTATCATTAAAAGTTTTATGGAAAGAACTAAAACTAGTCTGGTTTTCTCCATTTATGTGTAGACCTAGCCGGACTGTCGTATGGAAGAATTCTACGACATGAAAAACACAGAAGCTTCAAAATCTTCACGTAGTCACTCACGTGACTCCGAAGTAAAATAGTAAGATTAAACGAGAACTTACCAGTTCGAAGTTTGATCTTTATTTTATGAGGAGTAACGATGAGGGATTACGTGCCCTCCACTCCACACCCTCATAAAATAAATGATTATCTGGTAGTTCTAAATCTATATGAGCCTTACTATCTTACACCGGCTATTGTGTTCTGTGTTTTTCATGCCGCTGCTTTGAAGTATGCCATTCCAGCGCCAGGCGGGCTTCTTCACGTAATCCCTCATCGTTACTCCTCATAAAATAAAGATCAAACCGAACTGGTAAGTTCTCGTTTAATCTTACTATTATATGTGTGTATCTTATATTTTGAGGAGTGGTATTGGATAATTGAGCCTACTGGGGTTTTAGAAACATAGAAATTAGTGCAGGAGCAGGCCATTCGGCCCTTCGAGCCTGCACCGCCATTCAATATGATCATGGCTGATCATCCAGCTCAGTATCCTGTACTTGCCTTCTCACCATACCCCCTGATCCCTTCAGCCACAAGGGCCACATCCAACTCCCTCTTAAATATGGCCAACGAACTGGCCTCAACTACCTTCTGTGGCAGAGAATTCCACAGATTCACCACTCTCTGTGTGAAAAACGATTTTCTCATCTCGGTCCTAAAAGGCTTCTCCCTTATCCTTAAACTGTGACACCTTGTCCTGGACTTCCCCAACATCGGAAACAATCTTCCTGCATCTAGCCTGTCCAACCCCTTAAGAATTTTGTAAGTCTCTATGAGATGGGGGTGGAAAATTGGATAAGTAAGTATGCAGATGATACTAAGATAGGTGGTGTTGGGGATAATGAAGTAGATTTTCAAAGTCTACAGAGAGATTTGGGCCATTTGGAAAAGTGGGCTGAAAGATGGCAGATGGAGTTTAATGCTGTTAATTGTAAAGTGCTACATCTTGGCAGGACAAATCAAAATAGGACGTACATGGTAAATGGTAGGGAATTAAGGAATGCTGTGGAACAGAGGGATCTAGGAATAACTGTGCATAGTTCCCTGAAGGTGGAATTGCATGTAGATAGGGTGGTAAAGAAAGCCTTTGGTGTGCTGGCCTTTATAAATCAGAGCATTGAATATAGGAGTAGGGAAGTAATGTTAAAATTGTACAAGGCATTGGTAAAACCAATTCTGGAGTATGGTGTACAATTTTGGTCGCCTAGTTATAGGAAGGATGTCAACAAAATAGAGAGAGTACAGAGGAGATTTACTAGAATTGTTACCTGGGTTCCAGCAACTATGTTACAGAGAAAGGTTGAACAAGTTAGGTCTTTATTCTTTGGAGCGCAGAAGGTTAAGGGGGGACTTGATTGGGGTCTTTAAAAATGATGAAAGGAATAGACAGAGTTGACATGGATAAGCTTTTCCCATTGAGGGTAGGGAAGATTCAAACAAGAGGGCATGACATGAGAATTAGCGGACAGAAGTTTTGGGGTAACATGAGGGGGAACTTCTTTACTCAGAGGGTGGTGGCTGTGTGGAATGAGCTTCCAGCAGAAGTGGTGGAGGCAGGATCGATTTTAACATTTAAGAGTAAAGTGGATAGGTATATGGACTTGAAGGGAATGGAGGGGTATGGTCTGAGTGCAGGTAGATGGGACTAGGGGAAAACAAATGGTCGGCACGGACTGTAAGGGCCGAGAGGGCCTGTTTCCGTGCTGTAATTGTTATATGGTTATATGGTTAGATCACCCCTCAATCTTCTAAATTCCAGCGAGTACAAGCCGAGTCTATCCAGTCTTTCTTCATATGGAAGTCGTGCCATCCCAGGAATCAGTCTGGTTTTGCTTTGTTGAAATAAAATAATTCTAAACAAAGTTAAACCACAGGCAAACGAAGGTTGTAAAATGAGGCCAGAGAAGGGGGGATCATGCGACTGCTGTTGTAAATCACCAGAAGGACTCAGATGATTGGTTACTAGTTTGTCATACCCTATGTATCTAAAATATTTAATATCTATATAAATACCATGAGTATGTATCAAAGTTACTAATTCTTTGGACCTGCCCCAGAGCATCAGCTCTGTGTTGGAAGGTACAGAGACTACTCTCAGCTGAATAAAAAAATCAATTTCAACAGCTACAAGCGACTTTAGATTGACAAAAGAACTCAGTTTAACACATGGATAGGACAGGTTTGGAGGGACATGGGCCAAACACAGGCAGATGGGACGAGTGTAGCTGGGCAAGTTGGGCCTAAGGCTCCGCTTCCGCACTGTTTCACTCAGTGACTATGGCTAATGCACCTGTAATAATGCCCCTGTCCCACTCAGGAAACATGAACGGAAACCTCTGGAGACTTCGAGCGCCACCCAAGGTTTCCGTGTGGTTCCCGGAAGTTCCCAAAGGTTTTTGTCAGTCTCCCTAATGGTCGAAAGATGTTTCCGTTTTAAAAATCGGTAATTTTTTAGTCGAAGCCAGCTGCGATGCTAGTTGAAGGTGGTTGCCGGAGGACAAAAACCTTGGGTGGGGCACAAAGTCTCCAGCGGTTTCCGTTCAGGTTTCCAAAGTGGGACAGGGGCATAAATCTGGGCACAGCTTTGTTTTCCAGTGAAAACAAGGAACTCATACATCATATCCAGCCATGTTTCATACTGTTTAGAAATGTTACATCTTTTACCATGTGTATTAACGGTAGGGTTGCCAACTTTCTCACTCCCAAATAAGGGACAAAAGGTCAAATTAAGGGACAAATTCCCGACGGCATAAAGTACAGAAAGCCTTCGTCGGGTCATCGCTGACGGGCTTAACGCTCGCCTTTTTTGCGTCCCATTCCTAGTTATAGCTGCACAGTCTGACCTCAACAACTATGTCCTACTACAGTGTAGGAAGGAACATGCAGATGCTGGTTTAAACCAAAGATAGGCACAAAAAGCTGGAGTAACTCAGCGGGACAGGCAGCGTCTCTGGAGAGAGGGAATGGGTGACATTTTGGTTCGACTCTGAAGAAGGGTCTCGACCCGAAACGTCACCCATTCCTTCTCTCCAGAGATGCTGCCTATCTCGTTGAGTTACTCCAGTTTTTTTGTGTCCTACTATAGACAGACTGTCTGTCTACTATAGACTTTGTTTGTTAAACTGCATAATTCAGTTGTGCATTATTATAGTTTGGTCACCTAGCATTACCGCATAGTAATCGATTGCATTGTGGACGATTGTTTACTTATTTGTATGCTCTGGCATGAATGAGCTTCTGAAGCCGCAGCAAGGGAGAATTTCATTGTTGAATCGCCAGTACAGGTGACAATCAATCACTCTTGCGACTTGACCTGACTTTACTTTTAGACTTTAGATCTTAGAGATACCGCATGCAAACAGACTCTTCCGACCCACCGAGTCCGCGACGACCAGCGATCACCCCACACACACGCACTATCCTACACACCAGGGGCAATTTGCAATTTTACCGGAGCCAATTAACCTGCAAACCTGTACGTCTTTGATGTGTGGGAGGAAACCGGAGCACCCGGAGAAAAAAAACGGGGTCACGGGGAGAATGTCCAAACTCCGTGCAGACAGCACCCGGAGTCAGGATCGAACCCGGGTCTCTGCCGCTGTGAACCAGCAACGCTACTGCTGAGCCTCTGTGCCGCACTAAGTTCCTCCAGCAATGTGTGTTTTACTCAGGGTTGCAACATCTGGATCTTGTGATTCAATAACACTTGCCCCGGGACAGTATGAATGACTCGAGATCTTGAAATAGATGGAGATACGGACTGAGTCCCTGCCGACCAGCGATCCCCGCACACTAATACTATCCCACACACACTCGGGACTTTACATTTATACCAAACCTGTTAACCTACAAACCTGTACATCTTTCGAGTGTGGGAGGAAACCGATGATCTCGGACAAAACGTACAAACTCCATACAGACAAGAGCCCATAGTCGGGATCGAACCCGGGTCTCTGGCACTGTAAGGCAGCAGCTCAACCGCTGCGCCACCATGTCACCATATTTCATGTCCTAGCAGCAGAATATGTTATGCACAATACACTTTTTACGCAGATGTTTCCAGGAATAGAGGGTGTGAGTTATAGGGAGAGGTTGAGTACGCTGGGACTCTATTTCTTGGAGTGCAGGAGGATGAGGGGGGATCTTATAGAGATGTATAAAATTATGAGAGGAATAGATCGGGTAGACGCGCAGAGTCTCTTGCCCAGAGTAGGGAAATCGAGGAGCAGAGGACATAGGATTAAGGTGAGGTGGAAAAGATTTAACAGGAATCTGAGGGGTAACTTTCTCACACAAAGGGTGGTGGGTGTATGGAACAAGCTGCCAGAGGAGGTAGTTGAGGCTGGGACTATCCCGATGTTTCAGAAACAGTTAGACAGGTACATGTGAAGAAATATTATATAATATAATTGCTCAGATAGTAACTTTCATGTGAGGAACCTATGTTAAGTTATAAGAAAAGCTTAAGGTTTTCAGAAACACATGTATCCTAAAGAAATAAAGTACAAAGAAACACACACAGGGAACAGACAAATCAAAACATAGAAACGCTAATTTGAACCTGCATAGCTTAGTTTATTGCTTTGAGGCAATTATAACGCTGGTGGAAATTGTATTTGATATGATTTTGTGTTGAAGAATGGATAGCTGAATAAGGCCTCTTCTTAGGGCGGAGGTCATCTGCTCTTTCTCTATGGTACATTCCTGAGCTCTGAGTGTGGGATTTACCCTGTGTTCTGAAATATTTATAAAAAACCATGCAGAGAGATTGGAAATCCATCTCCCAGAGATAGCAGGAAAAGGGAAGGCTGTAAGTTAGAATGAAGTTGTATCCTGGCACCAAACACTTATCAATTAATTTGACAGATTTACGACCCATGTATGCTTGGGGTTGGGAGGTATGTGTGGGTTTTGAATTTAACTTAGAAGCTGTGTAATTCGGCAAAACTCATATAATTAAGGTTTTTAATACATAGGTAATAGTATTTTTAACTGTGTAAAATTGTAGTGAAACCATTTATGAAATGTATTGTGTCTAAGTAGCATTTTAAATATTAGACCTTGTTTAGATTTATAGAAATATCTTTCTTCTTGGTATGGAAAATGTGTTTGTTGTATGACGTGTGATCATTGTATTATATGTGTGTATCTTTTATTTTGTGGAATGGTATTTGATAATTTAGCCTACTGGGGTTTTGCTTTGTTGAAATAAAATAATTATAAACAAAGTTAAACCACAGGCAAACAAAGGTTGTAAAATGAGGCCAGAGAAGGGGGGGGGATCATGTGACTGCTGTTGTAAATCACCAGAAGGGCTCAGATGATTGGTTACTAATTTGTCATGCCCTATGTATCTAAAATATTTAATACCTATATAAATGTCATGAGTTTGTGTTACGACTCCCGAATGCAGGTTCTTCAGAGCCGCCTAACATAGTCAAAAACCAGGCTCAAGTTCAAGAAAATAGTCTTTTATTTAATTCGAACTCAAACCTGATTCAAACAACCCAGTCAAGGACAAGAATAAACTAATAATCAAAGATAACAGTGCTCCAGCCAGCCTCGCAATGGGCCGTCGAACTAGAGTCTCTAACTTGCCTAAATGGAAATAACCCTGAAACAAAATACACGAAAACCCTCAGGTCAGCCCTTATCCGTCCCAATTCCATATTAATTAACAAATGTAGGTAATAATACACAAAGGTTTATGCCATGTGGCCAGGCCTCCTGCAGTTCAAACCACCGTCTGTTCATGAGTCAGGGTTGAATAAGAGTCACCCGTCACCTGACGCAGCTTGGCCAATCGGGTACAGGAGCCCTTAACCCCTTGATTCCTGACTCCCAGCCACGGGGCCTGCACTCAGGAGAGAAACAGAAGAGTTAAGTACATAGCATTCACCAGAGGAGGGGGGGGAAGTACCTAACACCCCCACCCAAAGATACTGAATAAGCTTCGGAAGAAACTATTCAGTGACAAAGGAACTTGCCAATACCCTTTTATCGAGTCCAACTTAGTCCAATTTAGGAATTATAAGGATAGAACATCTTTACAAGAAAGGAAAAATTCTATCATTTCAAGAATTAAAAGATATCTATGGATTACACCCAAATAACTTGTTCAGGTATTTACAAATTAGAGACTATATAAAGTCAAACATGCAAGACTATAAGAATAGAGAGCCAGGATTATTGGATGAGTGGCTTAACAAGCACCCAAATACAGAACAATTAATAGCGTGCATATATAATACTCTTTTGGATAGGGAAGTCCCAACAACAGAATCATAACCGACAGATATGGGAAAATGAAATAGGTCTATCTATAATGAAAGAACACTTGGGAAGAAAGTTTTACAACGTATACACCGATGCTCATTAAATGCCAGACATACTTTGGTACAATTTAAAGTAATACATAGATTACACTATTCAAAAAACAAAATTAAATAGAGTTTTTCCTAACATTTCTTCTATTTGCAATAAATGTCAGAATTTAGAAGATAACTTAATGCATAGTTTTGTAACATGCATAAAACTTAATAGTTATTGGGCTGATATTTTTGGAATCATCTCTGAGGTTCTTAAAACTAAATTGGACCCTGATCTAAAGTTAATAATATTAGGAGTCCCTGACTCAAGCTTAATATTAACAGTGAGTCAAAGAAATTTTCTTGATTACAGTTTGATAATTGGAAAAAAATTAATATTAAAATTCTGGAAGGGAACATTATCCCCCACAATGAAAATGTGGACTGTGGAAATGTCGGAGACGTTGCATTTGGAGAGAATTAGGTTTGTCCTAATGGGCAAATATGAACTTTTTGAACAAATATGGGCTCCATTTATTGATTACTTAAAGGGGTAGCTGATCTCAGCACCGTAACTCAATAAGTACCCTGGTGTAGGATTAGATTGAAAAAAGTATTGGGATCTGTATACATGTCTCAAGAGATATTGTTATATGAAACTGTTCCATTCAATGTAAAGATTCTTTTATTTATTTTTTAATTATATAATAATTGTTTTTTTTTAAATTTCTCTTGTTTATCTTCTTTTAACTTTTTATGTTTTTATTATATAATCATTATTATTCAATCACAACGTCTTGATTATTGATTTATACTTTTACTTTTTCTTTCACTCCCTTACCTTCCCAAAAAAAAAATCAAAAACAGTAGCATATATAAATTATCCGTAATATCTGTACAACGTTTGTGATAAGTCTGATTGTATTTGAAGTGCTGTTGTACCTTAGATAATATGCAATGCTTCTAATAAAAATATTAAACAACTTAGACACATAAGATGCACATCCCACATGATCCACACAATCCTCCATCCGTGGAAGAGGGTATCAATCCGGCTTAGTTACACCATTCACCTTCCGAAAGTCCGTGCAAAACCTGTCCTCCCCATTAGCCTTCATAGCCAGCAGACACGGAGAACTCCATGGACTACAACCAGGTTCAGCAACTGCAAGCTGCAGCATAGGCGTCTGAGAAGGCACATCCGAGAACAGTGACCTATTTGACCAAGCAGATCATCCCGCTGACTTTCAGACAAATGAGACAACCGCAAGGGAAGCGACTTCAAATCTTCAAAGTTGCACAGCTTTCCCTGCGTCACTGCCACAGACATTCGTGCCTCACCCACATCACCACCCGTCAGGGGGCAGCACTGCCGCAGCCAAAATCGGCTTAGACAAAACCGAAGCTCCTCCCCATCAATTCCAACACAAACACAGCCAAAAAAAAAAAAACAAAATTCAAAAAACAACAAAAAAAAAAACAAACAAAAAATCAAAAAAAAACAAAAATCAAAAAAAAAAATCTATCTCCAAAAATAAAAAACCATCAAAAGACCAAACAACCTGTACATGCTCCTGCTCATGGTACTGCTTCAGCATGTTGATATGACAGAGATGAGTCTTACGCCTCCGATCAGGGGTACCAATAACGTAATCCCTTGCACCACCCTTCTTAACCACCTGATAGGGACCACTATACCGAGCCTGCAGACTGGAACCAGGAATAGGCAACAACACCACTCTTTGTCACCTGGAGAAAAATTTCCTACTAAGAAGCCTCCCTGTCGAACCAGCCCTTCATCCTAGACTGAGCAGAAGCAAGATTACCCATTGCCAGTTCGCATGCCCTCCGCAGTCTAGACCTAAAAGTACAGACGTGGTCTAAAATACTACGTTTTGAATTCTCCTGCAACCATTTTCTCCTTCAGGAACCCTCAACGGACCACGAACAGTATGTGCGAACACCAGTCAGCAGGATTGAACCCTAAAGACTCCTGCACGACCTCACGCAACCGCAAACATAACAAGATGAACCCCCCTCATCCCAGTCTTTTTCAAACTCCAGGCAGTAAGTCCTCAACATGGATTTCAAAGTCTGGTGAAACCCTCGAGAGCTCCCTGGTTTTCTCAGAATGATACACACTGGATACAATGCTCAATCTCTCCAAACAACTTCATTACCTGACCAAAACCCTTTGACATGAAGTGGGAACCTTGGTCGCTCTGCACCACCTTGGGCAAACCGAACAACGAAAAAAACTTAATGAGAGACTTCACAATGGCAGAGGCAGTAATGTTACGCAAAGGGACCACCTCCGGAAAGCGGGTAAAAACTTGTTGCCCACCCTTGTCCGAGGTAGAGGACCCACACAATCAACTAGAATCCGTTCAAACGGCTCCCCGACCACAGGGATTGGATATAAAGGCGCAGGAACAATCGATTGGTTCGGCTTTCTTGCCACCTGGCAAATGTGACAACACCTGCAGTGCTGCCTCACGTCCTTTTTCAACCCTGGCCAAAACAAATTCCGTAAGATACGGTCATACGTCTTATTGACCCCCAAATGTCCACCCAGAGGTCCATCATGAGCCAAACAGAGTATCTCGTCCCTATACTGACGAGGTATGACAATCTGATCAACCACGCTCCAATCATCCTGCCCTGACATATCCAAGGAGAGAAACCACTTTCGCATCAGTAAGCCATTCCTCAAAAATACCCCTTTGCTGTGGAATCCATATCCTCCCAAAGGCACCGCGCAGTCGAACAGATCCGATAAACCTGGATCACTCTTTTGCTCCTCAACCAGCCGGTCCCGTGACAGTGAAACCGGCACATTTTCAGACAAGAGCCCCATCTTGAGATGTAGAAACAAACACCCTTCACAACACAGGATCCATCATCCTGATCCCGCAAAATGCTCTCACTCAGGTCCACTACATCCTCAAACTTTGCCTGGCTCTTAGCCATAGCCCTTGTGACAGCACAAGCTGTGAAGACTGTCAGATGCTGCATAGCCAATATATCAGGACTCTTCTGCACCATCGGAACAGCCGTCACCTCAGGAGTAATGAAAACTCTACCTCCTGCCATTGTCATTCCCCAAAATCACAGAAACTCCCGCAACGGGAAAACACGGCCGTAACCCATCAATTACCCGGCCTGAAACCAACTCGGACTCGAGACTCACAGTATGCAAAGTCACTACCATGTCCGCCAACCCAAATCCTACCACAGGGACACTGGACCCAACCGATGACTCCCCAGAAAACACAGTACACTATCCAATATAAAGGACTGAGCAGCACCAGTATCACGCAAGCTGGATACTGGAACTCTATGACCCCCATCCGCTAGAGAAACAAAACCTTTCATGATGAACGCAGAATATTTCCTACACTCATCAGACGCAGGCATCCCAGGAACCACAGGTGCTCTTTGTGGACCCACCAAAGCCACAGGCTTTGCATTTTTCCTTTGCAGGACGGGACACGACTTTAAAATGTGCCCACTCCCTTTACAATAGTAGCACACAGGCCCTTCCTTAGTCCTGAAATCGCCGTCAACCTTATCAGCTCGGACCTCCCCCTGTATTAATGAGCAGACCCTTGCAGGCACAGAAACAGCTTTGGTACTGCCACCGGCGACACCACCACGATTAAACGGCCGTGCACCAAAACTACGATTTGGGGAATTCGCCCAACGCTTGGGCGGGGGTGGAGCTCTGTTTTATGATTCTTTAGATTCTGGAGTAGTTCCTGAGGATTGGCAGGTAGCAAACGTAACCCCTCTTTTTAAGAAGGGAGGGAGAGAGAAAACGGGGAATTACAGACCAGTTAGTCTAACATCGGTAGTGGGGAAAGTGCTAGAGTCAGTTATTAAAGATGGGATAGCAGCACATTTGGAAAGTAGTGAAATCATTGGACAAAGTCAGCATGGATTTACGAAAGGTAAATCGTGTCTGACGAATCTTGTGGAATTTTTCGAGAATGTAACTAGTAGCGTGGATAAGGAGAACCAGTGGATGTGGTATATCTGGACTTCCAGAAGGCATTTCGACAAGGTCCCACATAAGAGATTAGTATAACGCTCAAACTTTAAGCATACGGCATACCACAGGGCTCAGTGCTGGGACCCCAGCTATTTACAATATATATTAATGATCTGGATGAGGGAATTGAAGGCAATATCTCCAAGTTTGCGGATGACATTAAGCTGGGGGGCAGTGTTAGCTGTGAGGAGGATGCTAGGAGACTGCAAGGTGACTTGGATAGGCTGGGTGAGTGGGCAAATGTTTGGCAGATGCAGTATAATGTGGATAAATGTGAGGTTATTGACCACCAGTCATTGAAAGTAGGCATGCAGGCGGAGCAGGCAGTGAAAAAAAGCGAATGGTATGTTAGCTTTCATAGCAAAAGGATTTGAGTATAGGAGCAGGGAGGTTATACTTCAGTTGAACAGGGTCTTGGTGAGACCACACCTGGAGTATTGCGTACAGTTTTGGTCTCCAAATCTGAGGACGGACATTATTGCCATAGAGGGAGTGCAGAGAAGGTTCACCAGACTGATTCCTGGGATGTCAGGACTGTCTTAAGAAGAAAGACTGGAAAGACTTGGTTTATACTCTCTAGAATTTAGGAGATTGAGAGGGATCTTATAGAAAACTTACAAAATTCTTAAGGGGTTGGACAGGCTAGATGCAGGAAGATTGTTCCCGATGTTGGGAGGTCCAGGACAAGGGGTCACACAGCTTAAGGATAAGGGGAAATCCTTTAAGACCGAGATGAGAAAGACTTTTTTCACACAGAGAGTGATGAGTCTCTGGAACTCTCTGCCACAGAGGGTAGTTGAGGCCAGTTCATTGGCTATATTTAAGAGGGAGTTAGATGTGGCCCTTGTGGCTAAGGGGATCAGAGGGTATGGAGAGAAGGCAGGTACAGGATACTGAGTTGAATGATCAGCCATGATCATATTGAATGGCGGTGCAGGCTCGAAGGGCCAAATGGCCTACTCCTGCACCTAATTTCTATGTTTCTATGTTTCTATGAGTCAATACATACTCATCTACTAACACCGAGGCCTTAGACACCTCCCGTTCCCTAGAAGAAACTCGGGAAGCATTCAATTCCTTCTCCTGCCGCTCAAGACGTTTCATTTCAAGCTCTGATTGGAGCACAAGTTCTTTCTCTCTCTTTGCCCTCTCCTCCTTTTTCATTTCAAGCTGTAACTCCATCTTTTTCATTTCAAGCTCTAACTCCTTCAATCGAATTTCCTGACTAAGTTTTGTAGAAGATAGAGGACTCTCTGCACCAGCAAGCAATAACCCACTCCTCACCAACGCAGACCATAACTCCAACTTTACAGCATCTTTCTTCAAATGTTTATCAATAGGCACCTTATAGTTCTCTGCCAGCATAAACAAATGCTTCTTCGTACATTTATCAAACAACTCCCGACTAGGAGCCTCGGTAAATTCCTGCACTTTAAACTCCATATCAAATGTAGGACCAAACCACCAGCCAAACCCTGGGCACCAATGTTACCACAAACGGAAGAGAAACAAAAAAAATCCCTTCACACACAGACTTCCTCAGTCACCAGAAGCCTACCAAAAAAAAAGCAAAACTGTCTAGGGTCCTCAAAGCTTAGGACGAGCCCCCATTTTGTTACGACTCCCGAATGCAGGCACTTCAGAGCCGCCTAACAGTCAAAAACCAGGCTCAAGTTCAAGAAAATAGTCTTTTATTTAATTAAAACTCAAACCTGATTCAAACAACACAGTCAAGGGCAAGAATAAACTAATAAACAAAGATAACAGTGCTCCAGCCAGCCTCACAATGGGCCGTCGAACTGGAGTCTCTAACCTGCCTAAATGGAAATAACCCTGAAACAAAATACACGAAAACCTTAGGTCAGCCCTTATCTGTCCCAATTCAATATTTGTTAACAAATGTAGGTAATAATACACAAAGTTCTATGCCATGTGGCCAGGTCTCCTGCAGTTCAAACCACCGTCTGTTCACGAGTCAGGGTACGACGAAGAGAGAGAGAAATTCTGGGAGATTCTGGTATTTAAGCTTCTGATGAGTCACCTGTCATCTGACGTAGCTTGGCCAATCGGGTACAGGAGCCCTTAACCCCTTGATTCCTGACTCCCAGCCACGGGGCCTGCACTCAGGAGAGAAATCAGAAGAGTTAAGTACATAGCATTCACCAGGGGGGGGGGGGGGGGAAGTACCTAACACCCCCACCCAAAGATACTGAAAAAGCTTCGGAAGAAACTATTCAGTGACAAAGGAACTTGCCAATACCCTTTTATCGAGTCCAACTTAGTCCAATTTAGGAATTATAAGGATAAGAACATCTTTACAGGACCCCAAAGAAAAATTTCTATCATTTTCAAGAATTAAAAGATATCTATGGATAACATACAGGGGGCCTGTGATCGGATGACAGGTGAATCACTCATGCGTGGTGTCAACAGCACATGCAACACGCACGCACGCTGTTGTATCAGATCTAGGATCTGTCTGTAAGTGTGCCCTCTGTTGATTACAGAGTACAGATGCTCCTCGACTTACGATGCTTCGACTTACGATATTTCGACTTTACGATGGTGCAGAATCGAGACACATTCAGTGGAAACCGTACTTCGAATTTTGAATTTTAGTCTTTTCGGCGTGCAACTGATGCACGGAAAGTGACAGGACGTGAACGAAGTCACCGAGTTTGGGGCAATTCGTTGACCGACTCGGCCGTGGCTGGGTGAATGATGAGTTGGCCCGGCTGCTGGACTGCACACAAAGCCCAGCCGGCGGGCCAGCTGAGGAGTTTTGGCCCCGGGCGCCTCCATCCAACACATGAACCGATGATCGGCCATGGGAAGGAGGGGTGGTGGTGTCGGCGGTAAGCGAAGGTGCGAAGGTCGGACAGCTGGCCGGGCTGCCGACCGACCGACGGGGCCACGGGCGAGGCGCTGTCCCCTCGACCCGAGTAGTACCAGTCAAATACGGGACAAGGGCGGTCCTGTATGGGACAAACCAATTTAGCCCAATATACGGGATGTCCCGGCTAATACGGGACAGTTGGCAACCCTAATTAACGGCCATCATTACCGCACAAACTACTGCTCATCACCACGGTAAACCTGCCAAACCTGACCTCGCACTCTCACATTCATTCCCTTTGTCCTATCCACCCCTCTGCCACAAATTCACAAGGAGCAGAATGATGGGCCTGTCCCACTTAGGCGACTTTTTAAGCGACTGCAGGAGACTATGCGGTCACCACATGTTCACGGGTGGTTGCCGGGGACAGGGGCGGAAAACCCGGGGTGGGGGGGGGGGCCAAAGGGGACACGTCCCCTCCATGTTTTGAGAGGTGGGGGACACCCCCCCATGTTTTGGTAATCCGGATTTTTCCGCGAGACAGTGGAGCTGATGTAGGGCGCCGATTGGACGAGAGAGACGTCGGTCAGCAGGCAATGGGGGCGGGACATGATGTGGGTGAGTGCGCGCATGCGCGCGCGGCCGCCAAAAAATTTGTGTCCCCCGTTCCCCACCATGTTTTTATAGCGAGTTCCGCTCTTGGAGTCGCCTTCATGGTCGTGAGGAGTTCCCGCATTCTGGGAACGAGTCGCGGCCTCATTCTGGTCGCCGTTAAATTTTTCAACATGTTGACAAATTAGCGGCGACCGGAATGAAGCCGCCATGGAGAGTATAGAGAATTCCCGAGCCGTAAGTGGGTCCTAGTGGGTTGCCAGGAGGTCGACGGTTCTCGTAGGTTGTAGCCGGTGCTGACCGGTGAATTTCATTGGCTCATTGGGGAAAAAAATGGGTAAGCAGTAGTTTTCAGAACCAAGGATAACCGACCGGTAATGTTAAATGTCCGCCGAGATTCACAGCAGTGTATCTCTCTCTGGCTTCTTAAACGCTGTTTAAGAAGGAACTGCAGATGCTGGAAAATCGAAGGTAGACAAAAGTGCTGGAGAAACTCAGCGGGTGCAGCAGCATCTATGGAGCGAAGAAAATAGGCAACGTTCCGGGCCAAAACCCTTCTTCAGACTTCAAGTTTGTCTCCACTCCTTTCTCCCCCCCTTCTCCCCCCCCCTCTCGCTTCCCCCCCTCTCGCTTCCCCCCCTTCGTTACCCCAGCTCCCCCCCCCCCCCCCCATTTTAAAGACTTACCGTACACTGTGGTCTAGCCACCTTTTTACAGCACCAACCTTCCTGGTCATCGCGGTGTGTGTCTGTATCACCTTGGCTTTGCACCAAGGGAATTTTTTAGACAAGGCAAGCGGGGGGAGCGCTATCTAAAAAATTCACACAGGCTGGTGAAGGAAGCGATGTGTTTGTGTGTGTGGTTCCACTCTGACATTCGCCGTTCCAGTTCCCAGTTTTTCAGGTGAGTGTCGGCAACTTGACAGTCGCCAGCAGTCCGCTGAAAAATCGCCTAAGTGGGACAAACCTATTAGGCCATTCAGCCCATCGAGTCTACTCCGCCATTCAATCATGGCTGATCTCTGCCTCATGATCCCATTTTTCTGTCTTCTTCCCATGACCCTTGACACCCATTCTAATCAAGAACCTGTCTATCTCTGCCTTAAAAATATCCACTGACTTGGCCTCCACAGCCTTCTGTGGCAATGAGTTCCACAGATTCACCACCCTCTGACTAAAGAAGTTCCTCCTCACCTCCTTAGTAAAAGAGCGCCCTTTAATTCTGAGGCTGTGACCTCTGGTCCTAGACTCTCCCACCAGTGGAAACATCCTTTCCACATCCACTCTATCTATGCCTGTCATTATTCTGTAAAGTTTCAATGAGGTCCCCCCCTTCAACCTTCTAAACTCCAGCGAGTACAGGATCCGTGCTGTCAAGCGCTCATCATATGCTAACCCACTCATTCCTGGAATCATTCTTGTAAATTATTCGTCCTTCAACTTTCGCTCCAACTTACAACTAACATTTATTGTGGGGGGGGGGGGGTGTTGCTCGGAGTCAAGAGTGCCAGAGACTCGCACACTATAACACTCCTACACACACTAGGGACAATTTACAATGCTGCAAATTGGTCCACAAACCTGCACGCCTCTGGAACGTGGGAGGAAACCGGAGCACCCGGGGAAAACCCACGCAGGTCACGGGGAGAACGTACAAACTCCACACAGACAGCACCCGGAGTCAGGATCGAACCCGGGCCCCTGGCGCCATAGGGCAGCAACTCTACCGCTGCGCCACCGAGCCAATCAGGTACGGGTGTCAGGGGCTATGAGGAGACGGCAGGAGAATGGTAACTGAGAGGGAACGGTAGATCAACCTCGACTGAATGGTGGGGTAGACTAGATGGGCCGAATGGCCGAATTCTGCTGCTAGAACTTATGAAAACTAGCCGAGTGTGGTCTGAAAGTGGAATGTGCTTCCCCACCCCCACCCATTGATAGAACAAGACATATATGCAGCAGATATACCATAGATATGATAGAACTTTATTTATCCCAGGAGGGAAATTGATTTGCCAACAGCCATAAATACACACAATGCAAGTAACATGAAATTAAAGCGAGGAGTGGAAAGGATTGGGGATGTGGAGGAGAATGGGGTTGACATTTGGTGTGTAACTTCGGTTTCAACCAGTAGCATCTGCAGTTCCTTCCTGCACAATATGCAGCGGGTCTGGGCTGAATTGTCATGGTGTGTGTGTGGGTCTGAGAGAGGTCTCTAGGGCCAGTGTTGCAGGGGGCTGGGAGTGGCGGCCGGGTGGGGGGGGCGGGAGGCAGAATTGTAGCAGCAACACCAGATCCTCATACACACACATACACACACACACACACCACGCCTTTACCGCTAGTTTCTCTCGCTCTCTCTCTCACTGTCATTAGGAAGGGGTGTGTACATGTGTCTGCGTGTGTTCAAAGGTACACACACACAATAATCACTCAAACATGCCAAGTTCCCGGCCGACAGTGCACTTCACTCTCCCACACTTCAACATGAAAGGCGAAAAATGAAATATTAACAAGAAACATCGACCAAAACTGTGGAATTTGGGAACAGGCACAGAGAGAGAGAGAGAGAGAGAGTGAGAAAGAGTAAGAGAGTGTGTGTGCTGGAACTTATTTGAAAACTTTTCCAAACTCTGTTCCGAAATGGCAAAGAAAAAAACAGGTATGTTGCTAACATCTTAATTGTCTCACAAAAGGCTGGAGAAACTCAGTGGGTGCAGCAGCATCTAAGCAGCGAAGGAGATATCCTTAGATGCTGCTGCACCCGCTGAGTTTCTCCAGCCTTTTGTGTACCCTCGATTCTCCAGCATCTGCTGTTCCTTCTTTTAACTTTAAGTTGTCCTCACGTTTTGCCAGCAACAACTTTGT
The DNA here is from genome assembly GCA_035221665.1 of Okamejei kenojei. NCBI lineage: Eukaryota > Metazoa > Chordata > Chondrichthyes > Rajiformes > Rajidae > Okamejei > Okamejei kenojei. Next base: position 8,272,163 of record CM069137.1, on the reverse strand, counting down.
TTCTTGCTGTTTCATTTTGAAGATTTTAACATTGCTTAACGTTGATACGGGGTCTAGGCGCGCGGTGTTGATATTTATAAAGGGGATTCCGTGGGTCATGTTACCGTTGCTAAACATTTTCTTCTTCTACTCCACCCCCTCTTCCCCTCCACCGCGAGTCACTCCCCCCTCCTCTCTCCCCACCCCCTCTCCTCTCCCCCTCTCTCTGTCCCCCCTAAAATTACCCTCCCCACCGCTCTCCCCCTCGTTCTCTCTCTCCTTCTTCCCTCTCCTCTCCGCCGCCTCTCCTCTCCCCCTCTCCCCTTCTCTCCGGCTCCCCGTCCTCCTACCCCTCTCCTTTCTCCTGCGCACTCTCCCCCTGTACTCTACCCCACTCTCCTCCCCCTTCTTCTATCTCCCCTTCACTCATCCCCCCCCTCTCTTCTCTCCCCCCCTTCTCTCTCCATCTCCCCCCCTTCCTCCCTCTCTACCCCTCCCCCTTCACTCCTCCCCCCTCTCTCCCCCTCCTCCCCCTCTCCCCTCCCCCCCTTCTCCTCCCCCCTTTCTCCTCCCCCCCTCCCCCTTTCTCTCCTCCCCCTTCTCTCTCCCCCCTTCGCTCCTCCCCTTCTCCACCTCTCTCTCTCCCCCTTCTCCCTCTTCTCTCCTCCCCTCTTCTCTCCTCCCCCCTTCCCTCCCTTCTCCTCCCCCCTTCTCTCCTCGCCCCCCTTCTCTCCCCCCCTTCTCTCCTCCCCCCCCCCCTTCTCTCTCTCCCCCCTTTCTCTCTCCTCCCCCCATTTTTCTCCTCCCCCCCTTCTTCTCTCTCCCCCCTTCTCTCCTCCCCCCCCTCGCTCCTTCTCTCTCTCCCCCCCTTTTCTCTCTCCCCATCCTCTCCCCCCTTCTCTCTCCCCCTTCTCTCCTCCCCCGCTTCGCTCTCTCGACCCTTCTCTCTCCCCCCCCCCCCTTTCTCTTCCCCCTCCCTGCCAAAGAAGATGAGACCGAAAATGACGCGTGCTTTCCCAAGAAGCAGTCTCCGGTTAGTATGCATGAGGTGTATTTACAAGTAACGGCGATGAACCGAGGTTGTGGGAGAGAAGGCAACTTGCTGGATTTCCAGTTGGAAGCGCAATGTGTTGCTTTGCTGGCGTTTCTCATTCATGTCCACGGCTGATGGTGTCTACAGTAGAATGGGGCAGCCGCGGGCCACAGATTCACAATGACTCTTTTTATTTTGTTGGGTAAACACCTGATAATTTACATGTATTTATCGTAAACTATCGAGGCACATACCAACATTTGTGTGTGTGTGCTCATGTGTTCATATGTGATAGGAGCAGAATTAGGCCATTCGGCCCATCAAGTCTACTCCGCCATTCAATCATGGCTGATCTATCTAGGCTTGCCAACTGTCCCGTATTGGCCGGCACATCCCTTATATTGGGCAATAAATTGGTTTGTCCCGTACAGGATCGCCCTTGTCCCGTATTTGACTGCTACTGCTCGGGTCGAGGGGACTGTCGGGTCGGAGCGCCGCGTCCGGCCCCGTCCCGCGTAGTGCAGCCCGTGGAGTGCAGCAGCAGCAGCGCCTCGCCCGTGGCCCCGTCGGTCGGCAGCCCGGCCAACTGTCCAACCTTCGGACCTTCGCTTACCAACGACACCAACACCCCTCCTTCTCATGGCCGATCATCAGTTCGTGAGTCGGATGGGGTGCTGGACTTTGCGTGCCCGGACCAAAACTCCTCAGCTGGCCCGCCGGGCTGGACTTTGTGTGCAGTCCAGCACCCGGGACAACTCTTCATTCACCCAGCCACGGCCGAGTCGGTCAACGAATTGCTATTGGGAATTTGTCCCGTAATTTGTCTGTTCGCCCTTTATTTGTGAGTGAGAAAGTTGTCAACCCTAGATCAATCTCTCCCTCCCAACCCCATTCTCCTCCCCACACCCATAGTAATCAAGAACTTGCCCATCTCTGCCTTAAAAATATCCACTGATTTGGCCTCCACAGCCTTCTGAGGCAAATAATTCACCACCCTCTGACTGAAGAAATTCCTCCTCATCTCCTTCCCAAAGTCCTCCTCATCTTCCGAGGAATTTAATTCTGAGGCTATGACCTGTGTGTGTGTGTGTATGCAAGGGTGAGTGTGTATTTGTCAAGTCAAGAGAGTTTATTGTCATGTGTCCCAGATAGGACAATGAAATTCTTGCTCTCTGCAGCACAACAGAATATGTAAACGTAATACAGAACAGGAGATAAAAGTTTGGGTGTGTCTATATACCATAGACCAAATATACACAATAAATAAACAGATAAAGTGCAATAGTAATAATAGACTGCTATTGTTCAGAGCTTGTTTGATGTTGTGTTTAATGGCCTGATGGCTGTGGGGAAGAGTGTGTTCCTGAACCTGGATGTTCCAGATTTCAAGCTCCCGTATTTGCACAGGCCCCATCTAAACTACAGATGCCAGCTTGTGTAGAAAGGGACTGCAGATGCTGGTTTACACCAAAGATATATGTAAGATGCTGGAGTAACCCAGCGGGACAGGCAGCATCTCTGGAGAGAAGAATGGGTGACGTTTCGGATCAAGACCCTTCTTCCGACTCAGAGGAGAGGGAGACACAGAGATATGGAAGGGTAAGGTGTGAAAAAAACAGGACGAAGTTCAAAGGGAATGTCGAATGGCTCATTGTTAGCTGAGGGGAAGGTGACAGCTTTTGAGGCTTACAATCGTAAAAATGAATGTGGCGGACCAGCGTAACTAGTCGGAGAACCAGGATGGGGACGGGAGGGAGGGAGAAGGAAAACAAGAGTTAGTTGAAGTTAGAGATTTATTGTAGATGCCTGCATTTGGTCCACAGCCCTCCAAACCTTTCCTGCCAAGAGGTACAGAAGTGTGAAAACGCACACCTCCAGATTCAGGGCCAGTTTCTTCCCAGCTGTTATCAAGCACCTGAACTGTCCTTTCACCAACTAGTGAGCCGTCCTGAGCTGCCATCTCATGTTCACAAGTGATCCACAAGTGATCACCAAGACCCTGTGCAACTAGAGGTTCTACTGCAGTTGTACAGGGTTTTGGTGAGGCCACACCTGGAGTATTGCGTACAGCTTTGGTCTCCAAATCTGAGGAAATACATTCTTGCCATAGAGGGAGTACAGAGAAGGTTCACCAGACTGATTCCTGGAATGTCAGGACTTTCATATGAAGAAAGACTGGATAGACTCGGCTTGTACTCGCTAGAATTTAGAAGATTGAGGGGGGATCTTATAGAACCTTACAAAATTCTTAATGGGTGGACAGGCTAGATGCAGGATGATTGTTTCCGATGTTGGGGAAGTCCCGAACAAGGGATCACAGTTTAAGGATAAGGGGGAAATCTTTTAGGACCGAGATGAGAAAAATATTTTTCACACAGAGAATGGTGAATCTCTGGAATTCTCTGCCACAGAAGGTAGTTGAGGCCAGTTCATTGGCTATATTTAAGAGGGAGTTAGATGTGGCCCTTGTGGCTAGAGGGATCAGGGGGTATGGAGAGAAGGCAGGTACGGGATACTGAGTTGGATGATCAGCCATGATCATATTGAATGTGCGGTGCAGGCTCGAAGGGCCGAATGGCCTCCTCCTGCACCTATTTTCGATGTTTCTATGTGATAGGAGTAGAATTAGACCATTTGGCCCGTCGAGTCTACACCGCCATTCAATCATGGCTGGCCTATCTCTCCCTCCTAACCCCATTCTCCTGCCTTCTCCCCAAAACCCTTGACATCTGTACCTCTGACATCTACCACATTGGAGACCTTGAGCTATATTTTATTCTCCGGAGATGCTGCCGGACACACTGAGTTACCCCAGCAATTTGGGATGGAAACTGACCTACCTGAAGAAGGGTTTCGACCCGAAACATCACCCATTCCTTCTCTCCTGAGATACTTGGGATCACTGTTGGCATCACGGAGACATGGCTCCAGGGTGACCAAGGCTGGGAGTTGAACATCCAGGGATATTCAATATTCAGGAGGGATAGACAGAGATGAAAAGGAGGTGGGGTAGCGTTGCTGGTTTGAGAGGAGATTAACGCAATAGAAAGGAAGGACATTAGCTTGGAGGATGTGGAATCAATATGGGTGGAGCTGCGAAACACTAAGGGGCAGAAAACGCTAGTGGGTGTTGTGTACAGGCCATCTAACAGTAGTAGTGGAGTTGGGGATGGCTCCAACAGGAAATTAGAAATGCGTGCAACGAAGGTAAAACCGTTATAATGGGTGACTTCAATCTACATATAGATTGGGTGAATCAAATTGGCAGGGGTGCTGAGGAAGAGGAATTCTTGGAATGTATGCGGGATAGTTTTCTAAACCAACATGTAGAGGAACCAACGAGAAAGCAGGCTATTCTAGACTGGGTATTGAGTAATGAGGAAGGGTTAGTTAGCAGCCTTGTTGACGTGGCCCCTTGGTCAAGAGTGACCATAATATGGTTGAGTTCTTCATTAGGATGGAGAGTGACATTGTTAATTCAGAAACATGGGTCCTGAACTTAAAGAAAGGGAACTTTGAGGGTATGAGACGTGAATTGGCCAAGATGGACTGGTAATTGATTCTTGAAGAGTTGACGGTGGATATGGAAGGCATTTAAAGACTGCATGGATGAACTACAACAATTGTTCATCCCAGTATGGCAAAAGAATAAATCAGGGAAGGTAGCGCATCCGTGGATAACCAGGGAAATCAGGGATAGTATCAAAGCAAAAGATGAAGCGTACAAATTAGCCAGAAAAAGCAGCCTACCAGGGGACTGGGAGAAATTCAGATACCAACAGAGGAGGACGAAGGGCTTAATTAGGAAAGGGAAAATGGATTATGAAAGAAAAGTGGCAGGAAACATAAAAACTGACTGCAAACGTTTTTATCGATATGTGAAGCGAAAAAGATTAGTTAAAACAAATGTAGGTCCCTTGCAGTCAGAAACGATTGAATTGATCATGGGGAACAAGGACATGGCAGACCAATTGAATAACTACTTTGGTTCTGTCTTCACTAAGGAAGACATAAATAATTTGCCGGAAATAGCAGGGGATCGCGGGTCAAATGAGATGAAATCCAGGTTAGCCGGAAAGTGGTGTTAGGTAAATTGAATGGATTAAAGGCCGATAAATCCCCAGGGCCAGATAGGCTGCATACCAGGGTATTTAAGGAAGTAGCCCCAGAAATAGCAGATGCCTTGGTGATAATTTTTCAAAGCTCTTTAGATTCTAGAGTAGTTCCTGAGGATTGGAGGGTAGCTAATGTAACCCCAGTGTTTAAAAAAGGAGGGAGAGAGAAAACGGGGAATTACAGACCAGTTAGTCCAACATCGGTAGTGGGGAAACTGCTAGAGTCACTTATTAAAGATGGGATAGCAGCGCATTTGGAAAGTGGTGAAATCATTGGACAAAGTCAGCATGGATTTACGAAAGGTAAATCATGTCTGGCGAATCTTATTAACCATATAACCATATAACAATTACAGCAAGGAAACAGGCCCTCTCGGCCCTTCCAGTCCGTGCCGACCATTTGTTTTCCCCTAGTCCCATCTACCTGCACTCAGACCATACCCCTCCATTCCCTTCCCGTCCACATACCTATCCACTTTACTTTTAAATGTTAATATCGATCCTGCCTCCACCACTTCTGCTGGAAGCTCATTCCACACCGCCACCACCCTCTGAGTAAAGAAGGTTCCCCCTCACGGTTACGCCTAAACTTCTGTCCCTTAATTCTCATGTCATGCCCTCTTGTTTGAATCTTCCCTACCCTCAATGGGAAAAGCTTATCCACGTCAACTCTGTCTAGTCCCTTTCATCATTTTAAAGACCCCAATCAAGTCCCCCTTTAACCTTCTGCGCTCCAAAGAATAAAGACCTTACTTGTTCAACCTTTCTCTGTAACATAGTTGCTGGAACCCAGGCAACATTCTAGTAAATCTCCTCTGTACTCTCTCTATTTTGTTGACATCCTTCCTATAATTAGGCGACACCAAAATTGTACACCATACTCCAAAGAAATTGGTCTTACCAATGTCTTGTACAATTTTTAACATTACTTCCCTACTCCAATATTCAATGCTCTGATTTATAAAGGCCAGCACACCAAAGGCTTTCTTTACCACCCTATCTACATGCGATTCCACCTTCAGGGAACTATGCACAGTTATTTCCTAGATCTCTCTGTTCCACATCTTTCCTCAATTCCCTATTATTTACCATGTATGTCCTATTTTGATTTGTCCTGCCAAGATGTAGCACTTCACACTTATCAGCATTAAACTCCATCTGCCATCTTTCAGCCCACTTTTCCAAATTGCCCAAATCTCTCTGTAGACTTTGAAAATCTACTTCATTATCCACAACACCACATATCTTAATATCATCTGCATACTTACTTATCCAATTTTCCACCCCATCATCCAGATCATTGATGTACATGACAAACAACAGAGGACCCAACACAGATCCCTGAGGCACCCCACTGGTCATCGGCTTCCAACCTGACACATCACCATCCACCATTACTCTCCGACATCTCCCATTCAGCCACTGTTGAATCCATGCTTGCTACTCCGCCATTAACACAAAGATTGAACCTTCTTAACCAACCTTCCATGGGGAACCTTGTCAAAGGCCTTACTGAAAATCCATATAGACAATATCCCACTGCTTTACCCTCATCAATTTCCCTAGTAACCGCTTCAAAAAATTCAAGAAGATTTGTCAAACATGACCTTCCAGGCACAAATCCATGTTGACTGTTCCTGATCAGAACCTGTTTATCCAGATGCTTATATATATTATCTCTAAGTATCCTATCCATTAATTTGCCCACCACTGATGTCAAACTAACAAGTCTATAATTGCTAGGTTTATTCTTTGAACCCTTTTTAAACAATGGAACAACATGCACAGTACGCCAATCCTCCGGCACTATTCCCGTTTCTAATGACATTTGAAATATTTCAGTCATAGCTCCTGCCAATTTCTACACTAACTTCCCTCAATGTCCTAGGGAATATCCTGTCAGGACCTGGAGACTTATCCACTTTTATATTTTTCAAAAGTGTCAGTACTTCCTCCTCTTTGAATCCCATAGTTTCCATAGCTACTCTACTTTTTTCCCTTACCTCACAGAGTTCAATATCCTTCTCCTTCGTGAATACCGAAGAAAAGAAATTGTTCAATATCTCCCCCATCTCTTTTGGCTCTGCAGATAGCTGTCCATTCTGGCTCTCTAATGGTCCCATTTTGTCCTTCGTTATCCTTTTGCTATTAATATAGCTGTAGAAACCCTTTGGATTTACTTTCACCTTTCTTGCCAAAGCAACCTCATATCTTCTTTTAGCCTTCCTAATTTCTTTCTTAAGATTCTTTTTACATTGAATTATTGAATTTTTTGAGGATGTAACTAGTAGAGTGGATAAGGGAGAAGCAGTGCATTGTTATATCTGGACTTTCAGAAGGCTTTCAACAAAGTCCCACACAAGAGATTGGTATACAAACTTAAAGCACATGGTATTGGTGGTTCAGTATTGATGTGGATAGAGAACTGGCTGGCAGACAGGAAGCAAAGAGTAGGAGTGAACGGGTCCTTTTCAGGATGGCAGGCAGTGACTAGTGGGGTGCCGCAAGGCTCAGTGCTGGGACCCCAGCTATTTACAATATATATTAATGATTTGGACAAGGGAATTAAATGCAACATCTCAAAGTTTGCGGATGACACGAAGCTGGGGGGCAGTGTTAGCTGTGTGGAGGATGCTAGGAGGCTGCAAGATGAATTGGATAGACTGGGTGAGTGGGCAAATGCATGGCAGATGCAGTATAATGTGGATAAATGTGAGGTTATCCACTTTGGTGGCAAAAACAGGAAAGTAGACTATTATTTGAATGGTGACCGCTTAGGAAAAGGGGAGATGCAACGAGACCTGCGTGTCATGGTACACCAGTCATTGAAAGTAGGCATGCAGGTGCAGCAGGCTGTGAAGAAAGTGAATGGTATGTTGGCATTCATAGCAAAAGGATTTGAGTACAAGAGCAGGGAGGTTCTACTGCAGTTGTACAGGGTCTTGGTGAGGCTACACTTGGTGTATTGCGTACAGTTTTGGTTTCCTAATCTGATTCCTGGGATGGCAGGACTTCCATATGAAGAAAGACTGGATAGACTTGGCTTGTACTCGCTGGAATTTAGAAGATTGAGGGGGGATCTCATAGAGACTTTCAAAATTCTTAAGGGTTTGGACAGGCTAGATGCAGGAAGATTGTTGCCGATGTTGGGGAAGTCCAGGACAAGGGGTCACAGTTTAAGGATAAGGGGGAAGTCTTTTAGGACCGAGATGAGAAAAACATTTTTTCACACAGAGAGTGGTGAGTCTCTGGAATTCTCTGACACAGATGGTAGTTGAGGCCAGTTCATTGGCTATATTTAAGAGTTGGATGTGGCCCTTGTGGCTGAAGGGATCAGGGGGTATGGAGAGAAGGCCGGATACAGGATACTGAGTTGGATGATCAGCCATGATCATATTGAATGGCGGTGCAGGCTCGAAGGGCCGAATGGCCTACTCCTGCACCTATTTTCTGTTTCTATGTGATAGGTGTAGAATTAGGCCATTTGGCCCGTCGAGTCTACTCCATCATTCAATCATGGCTGGCCTATCTCTCCCTCCTAACCCCATGCTCCTGCCTTCTCCCCAAAACCCCTGACACCTGTACCTCTGACATCTACCCCATTGGAGACCTTGAGCTATCTTTTATTCTCCGGAGATGCTGCCGGACCCACTGAGTTACTCCAGCAATTTGGGATGGAAACTGACCTACCTGAAGAAGGGTTTCGACCCGAAACGTCACCCATTCCTTCTCTCCTGAGAGGCTGCCTGTCCCGCTGAGTTACTCCAGCATTTTGTCTGTACCTATTTTAGTTGCACCAGAGATGCAGCCGAGCCCACAGTAAAATTCTTTCTTGTTGCAGCTTTAAGGGCTCATCATCACATCAACACAGCAAAATAATATACAATAAATAAATAGACAATGTTTTACTCGGTGGCGCACTGTAGAGCTACTGCCTCACAGCGCCAGAGACACGGGTTCAATCTCGACTACGGGTGCTTGTCTGTACGCAGTTTGTACGTTCTCCCCGTGACCTGCGTGGGATTTCTCCCGAGATCTTCGGTTCCTCCCACAATCCAGAGACATGCAGATTTTTAGGTTAATTTGCTTCGGTAAATTGCGCCTGGTGTGTGGGAAGGAACTGCAGACGCTGGTTTACACCGAAGATGGACACAAAGTGCTGGAGTAACTCAGCGGGACAGGCAGCCTCTCTGGAGAGAAGGAATGGGTGACGTTTTGGGTCAAGACCTTTCTTCAGACTGAGTGTCAGGGGAAAGGGAGACGAGAGATATGGAAGAGTCAGGCGTGAAAACGACAGATCAAAGCAGGCGATGTTCGAGGAAATGTAGAATGGCTCATTGTTAGCTGAGGGGAAGGTGACAACGATCCATGCAATCAGAAAAATTAATCAGGAGGACAGTGAAACTAGTCGGAGAACTAGGGTGGGGGAGGGACGGAGGAGAGAGAGAGAGAGAGAGAGAAAGCAAGAGTTACTTGAAGTTGGAGATATCAAAAATTATCCACTGGGTTGCAAGCTGACCAAGCGAAATATGAGGTGCTGTTCTTCCAATTGTGTAAAGGGTGATCATTGGTCGGTGTGGACTCAAGGGCCTGTTTCCAGGCTGTATCTGTTCACCTCTTATTTTCGGGTCCGCACACAAGATTAGGAGTTGTTCAGCCAGAGCTGAACACACTTCTCGGCATCTGCGTACAATGGTGTCTGTCTTGTCGCTTCTTGTGCGTGGTGGTGGAAAGATTAGTGGAAACAGGGCCGCCATGTGAATGCTCTGTCCTTGACCCCCATCTGTACACTAAACTAAACTAATCTAAAATAAATCATCAGTTATACCAGGAAACCAGGCCATAATGGTGCAAGAATAAGGGGCCGGCCATTTAGAACGGAGATGGGGGGAAAAACCTTTTCACCCAGAAAACTGTGAATCTGTGGAATTCTCTGCCTCAGAGGGCAGTGGAGGCCAGTTCTCTGGATGCTGTCAAGAGAGCGTTAGATAGAGCTCTTAAAGATAGCGGGGGATATGGTGAGAAGGCAGCAGGATTGTGGATGATCAGCCATGATCACATTGAATGGCTGTGCTGGCTCGAAGGGCCGAATGGCTTACTATTGCACCTATTGTCTATTGTCTAAGCCAAAGTGAACAGTGCAGGATTTTCTGCAGTAGTGGATCTGGGACCTTCTGGATGGGTCGGTGAGAGTACACCTGAAGCAAATGCAACCCCGAGCGACACTGCAGGTCATAGAGTGATACAGCGTGGAAACAGGCCCTTCAGCCTAACTTGCCCACACCGACCAGCATGCCCCATCTACACCAGTCCCACCTGCCAGCATTTACCCCATATCCCTCTCAACCTGTCCTATCCATGCACCTGTCGAATTGCTTCTTCAACCTTGCAATCACCCCAGCCTCAACTACCTCATCCAGCAGCTCGTTCCATACACCCACCACCCTTCGTGTGAAAGAGTTACCCCTCAGATCCCTATAAAATCTTTTCCCCCCTCTTCACCTTAAACCTATGTCCTCTATTTCCTACTCTGGACAAGAGACTCTGTGCGTCTAAGCGATCTATTCCTCTCATGACTTTGTACACGTCTATCGGTCGTTCGCTCGTGTGTCAGACGAGGTGCAGCTCGCTGTCGGCTCCTGTCGGCGTCCAACATGTTGACAGAATTGGTCGCCCAACGCGTCACAGAGTGCATCGTGTGGTCATTTCCGGGGATCGCCACGAGGAGGCTTCGGTCATGATCCCCAACACCTCTATAAGATCACCCCACATCCTCTTACCCTCCCAAGGAATAGAGTCCCAGCCTCCTTCGGTCACGGACATCCTCTGTGTCAGCGGTTTTCTGATATGCTTGCGTAAATTACTATTAAAACACAATGTACTCGTGATATTACACCAGGATAAGCCCTCAACCACGAAAACTGAGCCCAACGCCAAAGTATTATCTAACCTGTTTATACACACTTATGCTAAAGCCAATAACTAACTCCATATGCATTAATAAGTTCTCTACATGTCAACAAGGTTAATTCCCGGGATGGCAGGACAGCCATATGCTGAGAGAATGGAGCGGCTGGGCTTGTACACTTTGGAGTTTAGAAGGATGAGTGGGAATCTTATTGAAACATATAAGATTATTAAGGGTCTGAAGAAGGGTTTTGGCCCGAAACGTCGCCTATTTCCTTCGCTCCATAGATGCTACCGCACCCGCTGAGTTTCTCCAGCACTTTTGTCTGCCTAAGATTATTAAGGGCTTGGACACGCTAGAGGCAGGAAACATCCTTGCAAATCTTCTCTGGGTGATGGGGGAGTCCAGAACCAGGGCGCCACAGTTTAAGAATAAGGGGTAGGCCATTTAGAAGGGAGATGAGGAAACACTTTTTCTCAAAGAGAGTTGTGAGGCTGTGGAATTCTCTGCCTCAGAGGGCGGTGGAGGCCTGTTCTCTGGATACTTTCAAGAGAGAGCTAGATAGGGCTCTTAAAGATAGCAGACTCGGGGGATATGGGGAGAAGGCAGGAACAGGGGACTGATTGGTGATGATCAGCCATGATCACGTTGAATGGGCTACTCCTGCACCTATTGTCTATTGTCTATAACAAGCACATAATAACTAGGCGTGTAGATGCCAGTATATAATTGGGATTTTCAAGTGGGCACCGCCCGTCACTGGTGTTTTGTTGAGTTCGGCCCGCGACTCCTCGAGAAGGCTCAACGGTTAGTTCTGACGTTACCGAACGACTCCTCTCAATGCCTGCGCTCACCACCTATGCAACCAGAATCTACTAAATAAAGAAAACTACAGATGATTAATTTGCCCAAACAAATGCAAAAGACTCGAAACCCCTCTTAAACAGTTCAGTTCAGTTCTGTTTAGTTTATTGTCACGTGTACCAAGGTACAGAGAAAGTTTGGAGGTCATGTTGCAGTTGTACAAGACGTTGGTGAGGCCACATTTAGAATAATCTGTTCAGTTCTGGACGCAATGTAATAGGAAACATGTTGTCAAGCTGGAAAGGGTACAGAGAAGATTTGCAAAGATGTTGCCAGGGCTAGAGGGTGTGAGCTATAGGGAGAGGTTGAGTAGGCTGGGACTCTATTCCTTAGAGCGCAGGAGAATGAGGGGTGATCTTATTTGAGTGAGTAAAAATCATGAGTGGAATAGATTGGGTAGAAGCACAGAGTCTCTTCCCAGAGTAGATGAATCGAGGGCCAGAGGACATAGGTAAAGGGGAAAAGATTTAATAGGAATCTCAGGGGTAACTTTTTCACGCAAAGGGTGGTGGGTGTATGAAACAAGCTGCCAGAGGAGGTAGTTGAGGCTGGGACTATCCCAACATTTAAGAAACAGTTAGACAGGTAGATGGGTAGGACAGGTGTGGAGAGATATGGACCAAACGCGGGCAGGTGGGACTAGTGTAAATATGGAAAAATAGAAAATAGATGCAGGAGTAGGCCATTCGGCCCTTCAAGCCATCACCGCCATTTAATAAGATCATGGCTGATCATCCAAAATCAGTACCCCGTTCCTGCTTTTTCCCCATATCCCTTGATTCCTTTAGCCTTAAGAGCTAAATCTAAATCTCTCTTGCGCATTAGCTGGGACATGTTGGCCGGTGTGGGCAAGTTGGGTCGAAGGGCCTGTTTCTACACTGTATCACTCTGTGACTCTATGAAAAGCTTTTATTGTGTGCAAACCAGTCATCAGAAAGACAATACATGATTACAATTGAGCCGTCTACAGTGTACAGATATATGATCAGTAAATAACGTTTAGTGCAAGGTAATGCCAGTGAAGTCCTATCCAAGAGATTCCAAAGGTCACCGATTAGGTCGATAGTAGTTCAGGACTGCTGTCTGGTTGTGGTAGGATGATTCAGTTGCCTGACAACAGCCAGGAGGCCTCGGGTCTCATCGGCCGCGCTAGGCCTCGCTGCTCGAGTCATCGTCGCTCCAAGAGTTGATGCAGGTAGTCTTCAGGTGCCGGGAGTCAGAGAACAGACAGATCTTTAGTTTCGTTTAGAGATACAACACGGAAACAGGCCCTTCGGCCTACCGAGTCCACGCACTAACACTACCCTATACACACGAGGGACAGTTTACATTCATGCCAAGCCAATTAACCTACAAACCTGTACGTCTTTGGAGTGTGGGAGGAAACCGGAGATCTCGTGGAAAGCCCACGCAGGTCACGGGGAGAACGTACCTACTCCGTACAGACAGCACCCGTGGTCAGAATCGAACCCGGGCCTCTGGCGCGGTAAGGCAGCGAGTGCGACTACCGCTGCACCACCGTGCCGCCCTAAAGAGGAGTTTGAGAAGATCATAGTTAAAAGTCAGAAATGTTGCTGTCGGAGCAGAGATTAACGTAAGTGTGGGGAGTGATTGTAATATGTGATTATAGATCGTCCAGCACGCAAACAGTCGCCTGGGTTGCCCGCCATCTTGGAAACAGTGGCAATCGTAACGTAATGCAGTGCAGATGAGGAAAAACTTTTTTACCCAGAGAGTTGTGAATCTGTGGAATTCTCTGCCACTGAAGGCAGTGGAGGCCAATTCACTGGATGTTTTCAAGAGAGAGTTAGATAGAGCTCTTGGGGTTAACGGAATCAAGGGATATGGGGAGACAGCAGGAACGGGGTACTGATTGGGGTGATCAGCCATGACCACATTGAATGGCGGTGCTGGCTGGAAGGGCCGAATGGCCTACTCCGGCACCTATTTTCTTTGTTTCTGTGTTTCTATGTCATTGCCTTTTAATAACAGTTTTCTTCTGCCTCCTCCAGCGACTGTGTGGAACCACCTACCCCCTCAGCATTATATTCGTGGTGGTGAATGAATTCTGTGAACGCTTCTCCTTCTATGGCATGAAAGGTGTGTTCCCGCTCAGTGCGGTTTTGTTTTGCCTATATATAAGGGCATAGGGGACAGGAAGGGGCAGGCACAGGGAGGGAGAGCATACAGTTCTCACCAGACCAGGGACAGAGCAGCCAGCTGCAACTTGCATGCAGCATAAGGAAAACCTGGAATGTTCATTGCTTTGTTTGTACAACTACTTCAATAACCAACCAACTAAACAGGAAGTAAGGACTGGAAGATCTGTTCTATTGGGTCTGCGTAAGATCACTCCTCCTGTAGCAACGTTTAAGAAACATTTAGACAGGTACATGGATGTGGCCGGTTTAGAGGGACATGGGCCAAATGCAGGCAGGTGGGACCAGTGTAGATGGGACATGTTGGTCGGTTGTGGGCAGGTTGGACCTGTTCCCACACTGTATGACTCCATGACTTCACAACTCACAACTCTTTATACCAGTCTCACACCTACTATTCTTATCTCTGACCAAAGATCCTATAGCGGAGGATCTTTGTCTCTGACCTTTGTTCCAACAATATGCTGATCGAAACCTCCCTCTTGCCTGTGTCCACCTGTGTCCTGCCTCTTCCCTCTTCCAGCTTTCTTCTCCCCTTCCCAACACAATCAGTCTGAAGGAGGGTCCTGACCCAAAATGCTGCCCATCCATGTTCTCCGGAGATGCTGCCTGACCTGCTGAGTTACTCCAGCACTTTGTGTCGTTTTGTGTATAAACCAGCATCTGGAGTTTCAACATTCTGGAGAATTTTCTTTGCACCCGACCATTGCTTTCTAACTGCACACAATATTAACCGATGATTTATAAAGTTATTCCAAGATCTCCCTGCTGTCACAGTATATTCTATACCTATTGTGTCGCTTAATGATGCCATTATAAGGGCGGCCCCTGGCACAGCGGTCGAGTTGCTGCCTTACAGCGCTTGCAGCACCAGTGACCTGGATTCGATCCCGACTACAAGTGCTGTCTGTACGGAGTTTGTACGATCCCCCCCGTGACCGCATGGGTTTTTCTCCGGGATCTCCGGTTTCCTCCCGCACTCCAAAGGCGTAGGACTTTGTAGGTAAATTGGCTTGGTGTAAATGTAAATTGTCTCCTGTGTGTGTAGGATAGTGTTAATGTGCGGGGATAGCATGGACTTGGTGGGCCGAAGGGCTTGTTTCCGTGCTGTAGCTCTGAACTAAACAAAAAGAATATGATGGGAATTCATTTGTTTAGTTTAATTTAGAGATACAGCATATCACCAGGTCCGCACTGACCAGCGATCCCCGCACACTAACACTATCCTAGGGACCATTTTTACCAAAGCCAATTAACCTACAAACCTGTGCGTCTTTGGAGTGTGGGAGGAAACCGGAGCGCCCGGAGAATACCCACATAGGTCACGGGAAGAAGGTACAAACTCCATACAGACAGCATCCATAGTCAGGATCGAACCTGGGTCTCTGGCGCTGTGAGGCAGCAACACTTCCACTACGCCACCCATGTTTAGATTTAGGATTAGATTTATAATTCTGTGCTGTCTGACACTCTGCGTACCGAGATACAGTGACAATCTTTGTTTTACTTCTATCCGATTAAATCGGATCATATTACACATGATACCATCAAGCCCTACATACGTACAACAGATATTGTCATGGGGATGTGCAGTGTGGAAACAGACCGTACGGATCAACTTGCTCACACCGACCAACATGTCCCACCTGCTCTAGTCCCACCTGCTCACATTTGGCCCATATCCCTGGAAACCTGTCCTATCCATGTACCTGTCTAAATGAGAAGAAATGCTGTAAGTCCGTTTATTGGCCAAGTATTCACATACAAGGAATTTGCCTTGGTGCTCCTCCCACAAGTAACAGCATGACATACAGTGACAGTTACAAATGACTCAGAAAACACTAAACATTAATAATAATAATAAAACATTAATGTTAAAACACCATTGACCAAGCATGTGAACCAACAAAATACCAGATCAAAGGGAGGTTACAGATTTTTGGCTGTTGAGTAGAGCAACTACTCGGGGATAAACACTGTTTTTATGTCTGGCTGTGGCAGCTTTGACAGTCCGGAGTCGCCTTCCAGAGGGAAGTGATTCAAAGAGTTTGTGACCAGTGTGGCCCGCTTGCTTCCTGGCCCTTGCAGTGTACAGTACTGTAAATGCTGTTAGTGTGCCTGGGCAAATGAAGGCGAGCATCAGAATGGCGGCTTCACTATGACACACTCGGGAACCCTTGGAGTGAAATCCCCTTTAGCACCGACTCCGCCATAATCAAATAAAACAGATTACTAGTCGTCGAGTTCAGGACCAGAGGCAATAGCTCAGAATAAAGGGACGTACCTTTAGAAAGATGAGGAGGAATTTCTTTAGTCAGAGGATGGTGAATCAGTGGAATTTATTGCCACAGGAGGCTGTGCAGGAGGCCAAGTCAATGGATATTTTTAAGGAGGAGATTGATAGATTGGCGGGTCAAATTTGCCCTCTGTCTAAATGTCTCTCAAACGTTGCAATAGTATCTGCCTCAACTACCTCCTCTGGCAGCTCGTTCCATACATCCTGGATAGGCCGAGATGGTGTGGATGTGGAGGGGATGTTTCCACTAGTGGGAGAGTCTAGGACCAGAGGTCACAGCCTCAGAATAAAAGGGTGTTCCTTTACGAAGGAGATGAGGATGAATTTCTTTAGCCGCAGGGTGGTGAATCTGTGGAATTCATTGCCACAGAAGGCTGTGGAGGAGGCCAAGTCGGTGGATATTTTTAAGGCAGAGACGGACAGATTCATGATTAGTACGGGTGTCTAGGGTGATGGGGAGAAGGCAGGAGAATGGTGTTGGGAGGAAGAGATAGATCAGGCATAATTGAACGGCGGAGTAGACTTGATGGGCCGAATGGCCTAATTCTGCTCCTAGAACGTATGAGCTTATGAGGAGGATGCATCTTTCGCTGACTGACCTGCCGTCATTCCTTGTATTCCAGCTGTTCTCACCCTCTACTTTGCAAACTTTCTTCATTGGGACGATGATCAGTCCACGGCCATTTACCATGCCTTCACTGGACTGGCCTACTTCACGCCGGTCTTGGGGGCCCTCATTGCAGACTCCTGGCTGGGAAAGTTCAAGTGAGTTCACGTGTGGCGTCGCACGTATATCTCCCACATTACCGTGAGCCGACGTGTACCCCACTATCAACGGCCTCGACACTAAACACCCTGAAGCCCTGGTCATTGTAGCCGGAGACTTTGGTCAAGCCGGCCCCAGGGGCGGACCACCCAAGTGCCACCAGCATGCCCACCAAGTCAGTGGATATTCTGGAGGCAGAGATAGACAAGTTCTTGATTAGAACGGAGTCGAACGTACAAACTCCGTACAGACTGCACCTGTAGTCGGGATCGAACCCAGGTCTCCGCCGTCGAATTCGCTGTTAGGCTGTAACTCTATCGCTGCGCCACCGTGACTAACTAACCATTGTTTTCATGCATTGGCCTGTAGGAGGTGCCAGAGAACAGGTCAATGCCATGACCTATGGTACACTGTCTATTGGCTGATCAGAACCTCAAACCATCAAAACTGAAATCAAAGATCAAATAAATTGAAAGAGTTATTCTCGATTGTATTCTATTCACTCCCAAAGGAACTTTAACCTCCAAATAATAGAGCAAGGATCTGTGTGAAATATAGTCTGCCCTTTTAAAACTCATCTATGTAAAACGAGTCATTGCCTCCGATGATGTCAGCTGTTGTCCGGCTGGTGGGCACGTCATTGTAAGCTTCACGGTGGCGCAGCGGTAGAGTTGCTGCTTTACAGCGCCAGAGACCCGGGTTCGATCCTGACGACGGGCACTGTCTGTACGGAGTTTGCACGTTCTCCCGGTGGATTTACCCACTGGTGCGCTTTCCCACTGTAACCCAAGCCCTCCAATTGCAGGAACATCCTTCAGTTTCATTCAGAGATACAGCGCGGAAACATGCCCTTCGGCCCACCGAGTCCGCGCCGACCAACGGTCACCCTGTACACTTGTACTATCCCGCACACGAGGAACAAATTTCGTGACGGAAGCCAATCAAGCTTTTTATCGTGTATTGTGTGTGTTTTTTTCAACTGTATCGCTGCTGGCAAATTGATTTCACTGCACCTTAGTCGGTGCACGTGACGAATAAATTTGACATTGACTTTCACCCACAAACCTGTCCTTCTTTGGAAAATGTGGGAGGAAACCAGAGCACCCGGAGAAAACCCACACAGTCACGGGGAGAAGGCACAAACTCCGTACGGACAGCCCCCTGCTGTCAGGATCAAACCCGGGTCTCTGGCGCTGTGAGGCAGCAACTCTACCGCTGCGCCACCTTGCCACCCTTCGTAAACATTTTCTCCGCCTTGCCAGTTTTGTGCCTCGGTTAAAAATGAAGGATAAAAATATTATTCTTAGCGGCTCATCGCATCTTCTTAAATACTGATTTGATGTTTGCCTTCTTTGATCACAAACAGGACCATTGTCGTCCTTTCCATTGTGTACATCATCGGCCACGTGGTGAAATCTATCGGTGCCATTCCACCGGTGGGCAACCATACGGTACATGTGTGAGTAAAAGAAAAGATGTTCTTCAAAATAATTTGGGCATAGTCATATCGCCATAGTCAAGTCAAGTCAAGTCACTTTTATTTCTTGTTAAATATTTTTATTAGAAGTAAGTACATATTAAAAGATGAATATACATGTCACATACATTTTTAATACTATTAATATTAACAATTATATCTTATTTGTACTTCTATGCATTTTTTTATTTTTAATACAGGTAGGAAATAATAGAGAAAAATAAAGTAAAAATAGAAAATCAAAAAGATGAATGAAATGTTCAGCAGGTTATACATCATTATTGTATGTGATTCTTCATCTATTCTTTCATTCAGGCTTCAGTCAGGCTCTCGCACCGAGCCATTTTGACCCTTTAAATATTCAATAAATGGAGACCATATTCCTCTGAAATGATCCAACTTGTCCAGTAGGACAATCCTTAACCTTTCCAGATGAAGTGTCTCCGACATTCCTGTAATCCACATTTTGGTTGTGGGGGATGTAGGACCTTTCCAGAATTTCAATATTAACTTTTTCCCAATTATTAAACCGTAATCAATAAAAATTATTTGATTCATTGTTATTAATTGATCTGTTTCTAATATTCCTAATATTATTAATTTTGAGTCAGGAACCAAATTCGTATTAACAACATTCGAAATTATCTTAAATATTTCTGCCCAAAAGTTAGTAATTTTTATACAGTTTGTAAATGAGTGCGTTAAATTACTCTATCCAAGACTTCCACTATTCTGTAGTGCTGACATTTATCACATATGGCAGATACATTTGAAAAAATTCTATGTAATTTGGATTTTGAATAATGCAATCTATGTAATACTTTAAATTGTATCAAAGAGTGTCTAGCATTTAATGAACAGAAGTCACTTTTATTTCTATAGCACATTTAAAAAATGACTCTCGTTGACCAAAGTGCTTTACATTGGTGGAGGTACTAACATTATACAACAGTGGTTCATAGATTAAGTACATACATAAATACATCCATATAGCCCTCCTCAGAGGACGTCATGAAAGTCTCGACTTAAAAGAGTCGATGGAGGGGCAGTTCTGATGGGAAGAGGGATGCTGTTCCACAGTCTAGGAGCTGCAACCGCAAAGGCGCGGTCGCCCCTGAGCTTATGCCTAGACCGCGGGTTGGTCTGTAACCCCAAGTCGGCTGATCTGAGGGACCTGGAGGAGATGTGGTGGGTAAGCAGGTTTTTGATGTAGGTGGGGGCAAGCCCGTTAAGGGCTTTGTAAACATAAAGAAGCCATAGACACACATCCCTTGCCCAGAGTAGGGGAATCGAGGACCAGATGACAAGGGTTCAAGGTGAAGGGGAAAGGATTAATAGGAATAGACAATAGGTGCAGGAGTAGGCCATTCGGCCCTTTGAGCCTTACCGCCATTCATTGTGATCATGGCTGATCATACCCAATCAGTACCCCGTTCCTGCCTTCTCTCCATATCCCATGACTCCGCTATCTTCAAGAGCCCTATCTAGCTCTCTCTTGAAAGTATCCAGAGAACCTGCCTCCACCGCTCCATCTGAGGGGTGACTTTTTTACACAAAGGGTGGTGGGTGTATGGGTCGAGCTGCCACTGGAGGTAGTTGAGGCTGGGACTATCCCAACGTTTAAGAAACAGTTAGACAATTACATTGACAGGACAAGTTTGGAGGGATATGAACCAAGTGTAGACAGGTGGGACCAGTGTAGCTGGGACATGTTGGCCGGTGTGGGCAAGTTGGGCCCAAGTGCCTGTTTCCACGCTGTATCACTCTATGACTATCCGAGGAAGGTTGCGCTGGCTCTGAGGAGGGTCCAAAGGAGGTTTACAAGAATGAACCCAGGAATGAGTGGGTTAACCTATGATGAGTCTATGTTTGTCAGGACTGAGCCTGTACTCGCAGGAGTTTAGAAGGACCTAATTGAAATGTACAGAATAGCGGAAGTCTTGGATAGAGTAGATGTGGAGAGGATGTTTCCACTGGTGGTAGAGTCTAGCAGTAGAGGACATAGCCTCAGAATTAAAGGATGTTCCTCTAGGAAGGAGATGAGGAGAAATGTATTTAGTCAGAGGGTGGTGAATCTGTGAAATTCTTTGCCACAGAAGGCTGTGGAGGACGTCAGTGGATATTTTTAAGGCAGAGATAAATTAGTATGGGTGTCAAAGATTATGGGGAGAAGCAGGAGAATGGGGTTAGGAGGGAGAGATAGATCTCCCATGATTGAATGGCTGAATAGACTTGATGGGCCGAATGGCCTAATTCTGCTCTTATTCCTTATAACCTTATGAACAAACATAGAAACATAGAAAATAGTTGCAGGAATAGACCATTCAATATGATCATGGCTGATCATCCAGAATCAGTACCCCATTCCTGCTTTCTCCCCATATCCCTTGATTCCGTTAGCCCTAAGAGCAATATCTAACTCTCTCTTGAAAACATCCAGTGAATTGGCCTCCACTGCCTCATGTGGCAGAGAATTCCACAAGGTGCATCACAGCTTGGTTTGAGAACAGCTCCATCCAAGACCGCGAGAAATTGCAGCAAATTGTAGACGCGGCCCAGACCATCACACAAACCAACCTCCCTTCCATTGACTCCATTTATACCTCACGCTGCCTCGCCAAGGCCAGCAGCATCATCAAGGAGGATTTGCACCCTGGCCACTCCCTCCTCTCCCCTCTCCCATCAGGCAAAAGGTATAGAAGTGTGAAAACGCACACCTCCAGATTCAGGGACAGTTTCTTCCCAGCTGTTATCAGGCAAATGAATCATCCTAGCATAACCAGAGAGCAGTCTTGAACTATCATCTATCTCATTGGTGACCCTCAGACTATCCGTGATCGGACTTTGCTGGCTTTACCTTGCACTAAAGGTTATTTCTTTATCATGTATCTATACACTGTAAACAGCTTGAATGTAATCCGGTATTGTCTTTCTGTTGACTGGTTAGCTCGCAACAAAAACTTTTCACTGTACCTCGCTACATGTGACAATAAACTGAACTGAACTCAATAGACAATAGGTGCAGGAATAACATAGAAACATAGAAACATAGAAACATAGAAACATAGAAAATAGGTGCAGGAGGAGGCCATCCAGCCCTTCGAGCCTGCACCGCCATTCATTGTGATCATGGCTGATTGTCCGCTATCAATAACCCGTGCCTGCCTTCCCTTGATTCCACAGGGAATTCCATAAATGCACAACTCTCTGGGTAAAAAAGTTTTTTCTCACTTCAGTCTTAAATAACCTCCCCATTATTTTAAGACTGAGGCCCCTGGTTCTGGACTCACCCAACATTGGGAACATTTTTCCTGCATCTAGCTTGTTCAGTCCTTTTACAATTTTATGTTTCTACAAGATGCCCCCTCATCCTTCTAAACTCCAGTGAATACAAGCCTAGTCTTTTCAATCTTTCCTCATATGACAGTCCCGCCATCCCAGGGATCAATCTCGTGAACCTATGCTGCACTGCCTCAATCACAAGGATGTCCTTCCTCAAATTAGGAGACCAAAACTGTACACAATACTCCAGATGTGGTCTCACCAGAGCCCTATACAACTGCACAAGAACCTCTTTACTCCTATACTGAAAATCCTCTTGTTATGAAGGCCAACATTCCATTAGCTTTTCTTCACTGCCTGCTGTACCTGCACACCAACTTTCAGTGACCGGTGTATAAGGACAACCCAGGTCTCGCTGTACCTCCCCCTTACCTAACCTAACCCCATTGAGATAATAATCTGCCCCCTTGTTTTTGCCGCCAAAGTGGATAACCTCATATTTATCTATATTATACTGCATCTGCCACGCATCTGCCCACTCACTCAACATGTCCAGGTCCCCCTGCAACCTCCTAACATCCTCTTCACAGTTCACACTGCCACCCAGCTTTGTGTCATCCGCAAACTTGCTAGTGTTGCTCCAAATTTCTTCTTCCAAATCATTAATATATATATGGTAAACAGTTGTGGCCACAACACCGAGCCTTGCAGCACTCCACTCGCCACTGCCTGCCATTCTGAAAAGGACCCGTTCACTCCTACTCTTTGCTTCCGGTCTGCCAACTAATTTTCTATCCATGTCAACACCCTACCCCCAATACCATGTGCTCTAATTTTAGTCATCAGTCTCCCGTGCGGGACCTTATCAAAGGCTTTCTGAAAGTCTAGATACACTACATCCACTGGCACCCTATCCATTTTACTTGTCACATGCTCAAAAAATTCCAGAAGATTAGTCAAGCATGATTTCCCTTTCATAAATCCATGTTGACTTGGACTAATCCTTTTACTGCTATCCAAATGCCCCAATATTACCTCTTTAATAATTGACTCCAGCATCTTTCCCACCACCGAAGTCAGGCTAACTGGCCTGTAATTCCCCGTTTTCTCTCTCGCTCCTTTCTTGAAAAGTGGGATAACATTAGCTATCCTCCAATCCACAGGAACTGATCCTGAATCTATTGAACATTGGAAAATGATCACCAATGCGTCCACTATTTCTAGAGCCACCTCCCTGAGGACCCTGGGATGCAGACCATCAGGCCCAGGGGATTTATCATCCTTCAGTCCCATTAGGTCATTCGGCCCTTTGAGCCAGCACTGCTATTCACTGTGATTATGGCTGATTATGGCTTGACTCCGCTATCTTTAAGAGCTCTATCTAACTCTCTCTTGAAAGCCAGAGAATTGGCCTCCACTGCCGAGCATTCCACAGCCTACAGTCCGTCCTTTCACCCTTTTTTTTAATTTTTAGTGTGTTAAAAAGTTACAGTGGCTTGCAAAAGTTTTCATACCCCTTGAACTTTTCCACATTTTGTCACGTTACAACCACAAATGTAAATGTATTTTATTGGGATTTTATGTGATAGACCAACACAAAGTGGCGCATAATTGTGAAGTGAAAGGAAAATGATACATGGTTTTCAAATTTTTTTACAAATAAAAAACTGAAAATTGTGGCGTGCGAAAGTATTCCTGCCCCCTTTACTCTGATACCCCTAAATAAAATCCAGTGCAACCAATTGCCTTCAGAAGTCACCTAATTAGTAAATAGAGTCAACTTGTGTGTAATCTAATCTCAGTATAAATACAGCTGTTCTGTGAAGGCATCAGAGGTTTGTTAGAGAACATTAGTGGACAAACAGCATCATGAAGCCCAAGGAACACACCAGACAGGTCAGGGATAAAGTTGTGGAGAAGTTTAAAGCAGGGTTAGGTTATTAAAAAATATCTCAAGCTTTGAACATCTCACGGAGCACTGTTCAATCCATCGTCCGAAAATGGAAAAAGTATGGCACAACTGCAAACCTACCAAGATATGGCCGTCCACCTAAACTGACAGGCCGGGCAAGGAGAGCATTTACCAGAGAAGCAGCCAAGAGGCCCATGGTAACTCTGGAGGAGCTGTAGAGATCCACAGCTCCGGTGGGAGAATCTGTCCACAGGAAAACTGTTAGTCGTGCACTCCACAAATTCCACTTTATGGAAGACTGGCAAGAAGAAAGCCATTGTTGAAACAAAGTCATAAGTAGTCCCGTTTGCAGTTTGCCACAAGCAATGTGGGGGACACAGCAAACATGTGGAGGAAGGTGCTCTGGTTTGATGAGACCAAAATTGAGGTTTTTGGCCTAAATGCAAAACGCTATGTGTGGTGGAAAGCTAACACTGCACATCACCCTGAACACACAATCCCCACTGTGAAACATGGTGGTGGCAGCATCATGCTGTGGGGATGCTTTTCTTCAGCAGGGACAGGGAAGCTGATCATAGTTGATGGGAAGATGGATGGAGCCAAATCAGGCACGTGCCGTGAGTAATTACTCAGGGTAGGCACTCAGTCCGCTATAAAAAATATGAAACCGCGCATGCGCAGATTGTTCGCTCCCGTTAAATAAATAAATAAATAAAAAACAGTGACATTTCAATTCGCCCTAGGCTTCCAAGTCCTAGACCAATTGGGGGAACAGTTCATTTCACATCGTGTGGAGAGTCTGTGTCAGGGGTAAAGTTGTGGGGAGGGCACGAGTGTTGAGAAGGAGAGTGTCGGGGATAATGGCAGAAACTTACTCACGGCTGCCGCAGCACTCCGGGCATGAAGCCCCCCCACTGTAGCTGAGGATAGAAGCAGCTCGGGTAGCTACGAGCGGCCGCCGGTACCCGGCAGCAGAACTGGCCGCCACTTCAGCGCCTTCTGCCGGCCCGCTCATCTCTGGCAGTGCTCTCCGTCGGAACACCTGTCACCTGCCGTTCGCCGACTTCGCTCATGTCAGCGGCTTCCTGCAAATCCTTAAATTCCCACAGCCGAGTTAACCTCAATCGCGCTGTCGGAATTTAAGGACATGAGTGAGGCCAGCGAGCGGCAGGAGAGTGGGTTTTAGACGGAGAGCTGCCAGAGGTGAGCGGGGACCGGCAGAAGGAGCTAATGTGGCGGCTGGTTCCGCTGTTTGGCTCGACGGCCGCTCAGCCACCCGAGCTACTTTCCTCCCCCCCCCCCACCGGCCCCAATGCGGTGGCATTCCACGCCTCCGTGCAAGGAGCGTCGCAAGTGGCATTATCCCAATCCCCTCATTCATAACATTCGTGCCCTCCCCGCAACCTTACCCCGGGCCAGACTCCCCAAACACTGTGAAAGAGCTCTCCCGCCCCCCCCCCCCCCCCCCCCCCCACACACCCCGGGAAATACAGTATTTAAAAACATAAACACAAAATGTACTTACCACATTATTGGTACACGTGCTCCATTCTTCTCTCTTTGTTACCTAACATACACTTAAAATATTGACAAACCATATTTGAAAACCCCGCCAAGAAACTCGCTCTGCACATGCGCAGTAGGCCGATGCGCATGCGCAGTGCTGCAAAGGCAGAATTTCTGCTGCCTTCAGCCCCGATTATCACTGACGGCTCATGCAGCGCTGACGGCACGTGGGCTGCACAGAGCTCCCGTGTTACAAGCGCTGCGGATGAAAGGCACGGAGAATTATGCCTACCTAAGAGATCGATCTCTTACATAGGCATAATTCTCCCATACCTTTACTATTTATATTTAGTTATTACCATGTTATAATTTTAGTCAGGGTAGGCAGTGCCTACCTTGCCTACCCTGACAGCACGTGCCTGAGCCAAATACAGGGCAATCTTGGAAAAAAACCTGTTAGAGTCTGCAAAAGACTTGAGACTGGGGCGGAGGTTCACCTTCCAGCAGGACAACGACCCTAAACATACAGCCAGAGCTACAATGGAATGGTTTAGATCAAAGCATATTCATGTGTTAGAATGGCCCAGTCAAAGTCCAGACCTAAATCCAATTGAGAATCTCTGACAAGACTTGAAAATTGCTGTTCACAGACGCTCTCCATCCAATCTGACTGAACTTGAGCTATTTTGCAAAGAAGAATGGGCAAAAATTTCAGTCTCTAGATGTGCAAAGCTGGTAGAGACATACCCCAAAAGACTTGCAGCTGTAATAGCAGCGAAAGGTGGTTCTACAAACTATTGACTCAGGGGGGCAGAATACTTTTGCACGCCACACTTTTCAGTTTTTTATTTGTGATAACATTTGGAAACCATGTATCATTTTCCTTCCACTTCACAATTATGCACCACTTTGTGTTGGTCTATCACATAAAATCCCAATAAAATACATTTACGTTTGTGGTTGTAACGTGACAAAATGTGGAAAAGTTCAAGGGGTATGAAAACTTTTGCAAGCCACTGTATGTTGGAGGTCTTCTAGTTCTTTTATGTGGGGGGGGGGGGGGGGGGAAAGGGGGAAACTGTTTTTCTCAGTCCCTACCTGGTCGGCGATGCGTCTTTCCTCCGAGCCACATCTTTCGCTCCCTCCTCGCGGCCTACCACCTGGACTGGAGCGGCGTTTCCTGTCGGGACCGGCCAGAACTTCGGCGGCGGCACAGCACCGAAGCACCATCGCGGAGCAGGCGATGCCTCACCGAGGATCGCTGTGCGGTAAGCTCCGGAGTGCTGAGACCGCCGACTCCATCATCGCGGAGATGTGGTTGCGGAGCGTCCAGCCGCGGGCGGCGCTGACTTCAACATCGCGGAGACCTGGGATCTCTCGCCGAGATCGCCAGTGTGAATCTCCGCCCAGCGCGGCCTGTGGACTTCGGGAGCCGCAGTCTCCGGTAGCAAGCGGCCGTTCCAGGCTCTCCAAGCCGCTGAGAGTGTTCTTACGAAGCCGGAGCTCCATCATCCGGCGAGAGGGCCTGAAACATCGTACCGCTGAGGCCTCAATAGTCTCCGACCACGGGTGAACATGGAGGAATTGGACTGAACTTTCCTGCCTTCCCTCACAGTGGAAAATGTAGATCCTGCTGTAGGGGACGTTCATGGTAAATTCAATAGTGTGTTGTGTCTTTTCTTTTTTATTTTGTATGGATGTATGGAAACCCAATTTCTTCCATGTACAGCACTTTGGTTTCAACACAAGTTGATTTAAATGTGCTATATAAATATAAATTACTTACTTACTTACTTACAGATTCACAACTCTCTGGTTGAAAAGGTTTTTCCTCATCTCTGTCCTAAATGGCCTACCCCTTATTCTTAAACTATGTCCCCTGATTCTGGACTCCCCCAACATCGGGAACATGTTTCCTGCCTCTTGCGTGTCCAATCCCTCAATAATCCTATATGTTTCAAACTCACCTCAGTCTTGCCAGCAAATCATGTTGCCTTTTAATTGAGACAAAGCTTCTTTCATTCCCAGGGTCTTATCCATTTCTGGTCTCTTCCTAATTGCCTTGGGCACAGGTGGCATTAAACCCTGTGTGGCAGCTTTTGGTGGTGACCAGTTTGAGGAGGACCAGGTATGTGATCATCCAGGGTGGTGGGGGGGGGGGGGGGGGGGGGGGGGGGGGGGGGGGGGGGGGGGGGGGGGGGGGGGGGGGGGGGGGGGGGGGAGCGGGGGGGGGGGGGGGAGACGGTTTTAATGATCGTGACACCAAAGTTACAGGCAGATAGAAAACTGTGGGTCCCAGGAGTGAGTTTAGAAGAATGAGGGGGGACCTCATTGAAACGTACCGAATAGTGAAAAGGCTTGGATAGAGTGGATGTGGAGAGGATGTTTCCACTAGTGTAGTCGTAGGTTGTCTCCAGGGGTCGTAGGTGAATTGCATTAAAACTAGTCCCTGGCAGTCGCCCAAAGAGTCCCCTAAGTGGGACAGGCCGTTTAACGTTGGTTAAATTGATCATAAATCAGGAAATCGCAGTAAGAGGTATGTCAACGCCCGAGAACCACCCTAGGGAGGCAGAGATGTACTTGGCTGGTTCAGGGACTGAGATGAGACATCACACCATAGGTATTATATCTAAGGCGTCCTACAAGCCTGCGGTTGTAGAGAATACTGTAAGTATTCAGGATTCCATTGCTCAGTCCCAATCTCACACCCTTGTCCAACCATCTGCCGATGAAAAACACCCCTCACCTGTATCCACCCGTCACTCGCCAGGCGTTGTCCTGCCCCTCCTCTCTTCCAGCTTTCTCTCCTCCCTCCCCACCCCACCCCACCCCACCTCAATCCATCTGAAGAAACTCATTGGTGGTCACGGTGGCGCAGCGGTAGACTGGTTCCTTACAGCGAATGCAGCGCCGGGGACCCGGGTTCGATCCCGACTACGGGCGCTGTCTATACGGAGTTTGTACGTTAGCCCCGTGACCTGCGTGGGTTTCCTCCGAGATATTCGGTTACTGCGCGCGCGCTCCAAAGACGTACAGGTTTGTAGATAATTGGCTTGGTATAAATGGAAGAATTGTCCCTAGGGATCGCTGGTTGGTTGTAGGTTAATTGGCTTCTATAAATGGTCCCAAGTGTGTAGGATAGGACTAGTGTGCGGGGTGATCGCTGGTCGGCGTGGACACGGTGGGCCGAAGGGCCTGTTTCCGCGCTGTATCACCAAACCAAACTAAAATGATCTTGGTTGCAAATAGTTTTACAAAACACCGACTTGCGTTGGTCGGTCGATTTCCTCAGTTGTAACTTCTCGCTGTTATGTTTCAGAACGTAGAGAGAAGGAGGTTCTTCTCTTTCTTCTATCTGTGCATCAATGCAGGAAGCTTGCTGTCCACCATCATCACTCCCATCCTACGAGGTTAGTGCAACTTCACAATTCTCTGCTGGAATTGCGTTTGATCATTGGTGCCTCAAGTACAATAGGTGGAGCAAAGGGGAAGATACAGAGTGCAGAATATAGGTCTCAGCATTGTAGCACAAAATAGAAACATGGAAAAAAGGTGCAGGAGTAGCCCATACAGCCCTTTGAGCCAGCACTGCCATTCAATATGATCATGGCTGATCTTCAGAAAATCAGTATCCTGTTCCTGCTTTCTCCCCATATCCAGACCTCCCCCAAACTATCCCGCTTTTGGCGGGATATTCCCGCTTTTTTAGGTTCCCTTCCCCGCCATCCCGATTTGTACCCTAATTATCCCGCTAAATTCTTCCTCCCGTGGTGAACGCTGGCGCCCATGTGTCCCCGGTTTGCCGGCCCGCGCGATCAGCGGCACTTTGCCGGGCCCTAGTGGCCGCGTGTGCGCAGTGGGGGAGGGTTGCCGGGCCCCAGTGGCCGCGCGTGCGCAGTGGGGGAGGCAGACCCTCCAACATTTGATTGTCAAAATTCATAATATTTCCTTTCCCCCCTCAAAATTCATATTTTTAAATGAAAATTCATAATATGTCGCGGCGCCCTATTCGGGGTCCCATGTCACAAATTCTAAATTGTGAAGAAGTATTTTAAATGCCAAAAATGTGAAAAAAGGTACATGTATGCTGAAACATTTATAATTCTTTGTTAAACTTTGATAAACTTGGCACTAGACTCACCTTCATTTCTCTCACTTGGGGTTGTTGCCGGCGGCTATGCGCCTGCGCACTGGTGCAGATCAGCGGGCTGCCGGTCGGGCGGGTGCGGCACATGCGCACTTGGCCAGGTTGTCGGCGGGTCTGCTCGAAAGCGTGGCGTGGCTCGAAATGGCGCCAGGCCCGGAAAACCCTCCCCCACTGCGCACGCGCGGCCACTGGGGCCCGGCAACCCTCCCCACTGCGCCACGCCGCGGGCCACTAGGGCCCGGCAAAGTGCCGCTGATCGCGCGGGCCGGCAAACCGGGGACACATGGCGCCAGCGTTCACCACGGAGGAAGAATTTAGCGGGATAATTAGGGTACAAATCGGGATGGCGGGAAGGGAACCTAAAAAGCGGGAATATCCCGCCAAAAGCGGGATAGTTGGGAGGTCTGGGGAGGGTTTCCGGGCCTGGCGCCATTTCGAGCCACGCCACGCTCGGCCCAGAGCCCGGGCGGCGCCGGCCCGCCGCGATCAGCGGGCACTTTCTTGCCGCCAGCCGGCGCTCGCGGCAGCCCCATCACCGGGGGTACACAAAAAGCTGGAGAAACTCAGCGGGTGCAGCAGCATCTAAGGAGCGAAGCAGATAGGCGACGTTTTCGGGTCGAGACCCTTTCTTCAGCTAGAAGAAGGGTCTCGACCCGAAACGTCGCCTATCTCCTTCGCTCCTTAGATGCTGCTGCACCCGCTGAGTTTTCTCCAGCTTTTTGTGTACCCTCGATTCTCCAGCATCTGCAGTTCCTTCTTTAAAGCCCCATCACCGGGCCTCCACCCCCACCCAGTGCGCAGGCGCAGGACCCGCGGCAACTGGCCAATGCGCATGTGCCGCACCCGCCCGCCGGCAGCCCGCTGATCTGCACCATGCGCAGGCAGGCGCATAGCCGCCGGCAACAACCCCAAGTGAGAGAAATTAAGGTGAGTCTAGTGCCAAGTTTATCAAAGTTTAACAAAGAATTATAAATGTTTCAGCATACATGTTACTTTTTTTCACATTTTGGCATTTAAAATACTTCTTCACAAATTTAGAATTTGTGACATGGGACCCGAATAGGGCGCCGCGACATATTATGAATTTTCATTTAAAAAATATGAATTTTGAGGGGAAATATTATGAATTTTGACAATCAAATGTTGGGAGGTCTGCCATATCGCTTGA
This sequence comes from Okamejei kenojei, assembly GCA_035221665.1. NCBI lineage: Eukaryota > Metazoa > Chordata > Chondrichthyes > Rajiformes > Rajidae > Okamejei > Okamejei kenojei. The sequence continues at coordinate 8,241,551 of CM069137.1, read as the reverse complement.
TTCCGTTAGCTCCAATCTAACTCTCTCTGGAATACATCCAGTGAATTAGCCTCCGCTGCCTTCTGCGGCAGAGAATTCGACAAGGTGCATCACAGTTTGGTTTGGAAACAGCTCCATCCAAGACGGTGAGAAATAGAGGTGTGACAACGCACACCTCCACATTCAGGGACAGTTTCTTCCCAGCTGTTATCAGGCAACTGAACCATCCCACCACAACCATAGAGCAGTGCTGAACCTCTATCTACCTCATTGGTGACCCTCGGACTATCTTTGATTGGACTTTGCTGGCTTTACTTTGCAACTAAACGTTATCAGTACTCCGTTCCCGCTTTTTCCCCGCATCCCTTGATTCCGTTAGCCCCAAGAGCGATATCTAACTGACTCAGTCGGGTATTTTCAAAGCAAAGTTTCAATCCAAGGCCATTGCAAGAAATTTCAACGAATTGTGGACGCAGCCTAGACCATCACACAAACCAACCTCCCTTCCATTGACTCCATCTACACCCCACGCTGCCTCAGTAAGGCTAGCAGCATAATCAAGGACGAGTCGCACCCTGGCCATTCCCTCTTCTTCCCTATCCCATCCGGCAAAAAGCATAGAAGTGTGAAAACTTATTCTGCAAATTCAGGAACAGTTTCTTCATAGCTATTTTCGGGCAACTGAATCATCCTACCACAACCAGAGAGCTGTCCTGAACTACTATCGACCTCATCGGGGACCCTCGGACTATCATTGATCGGACTTTGCTAGCTTTACTTGGCACTAAACGTTATTCCCTTATCATGTACCTATGCATTGTAATCATGTATTGCCTTTCTGCTGACTAGATAGCACGTAACAAAAGCTTTTCACTGTACCTCGGTACGCGTGACAATAAACTAAACTGAACTATTGCCAGATCCTTGATTAGTACGGGTGTAGGAGGTTATGGGTAGAAGGCAGGAGAATGGGGTTGAGAGGGAAAGATAGATCAGCCATGATTGAATGGCGGAGTAGACTTGATGGGCCGAATGGCCTACTTCTGCTCCTATGACTTATGGACCTATGGAACCGATGCGCTACAATGCTGAGAACAATATTCTGCACTCTGTATCTTCCCCTTTGCTCTATCTATTGTTGTTGAATTTGACTTAATTGTATTTATGTGTCGTATATTTGACCTGTTTGGATAACATGCAGAACCAAGCTTTTCACCATTAGATCAGAAATACTGGAGTAACTCAGCATGTCGGGCACCATCTCTGGATAGTGCCGTTTTGGGTCGGCACCTTTCTTCAGACCCAACCCGAAACGTTATCTGTCCATTTTCTCCAGAGATGCTGCCCGACACGCTGAGTTACTAGGATTGTGTGACTAATCTTTGGTATAAACCAGCACCTGCAGTTAATTTTCATTACATGCTGCCTAATCCAAATTCAAGGTTTCAAGGTCAGTTTATTGTCACTTGTACCAATTAAATGTAAAGTGAACTTTGAGTTACCAATACAGCCATACTAAGCAACAAGGCACACAACCACATAAAATTTAACATAAACATCCACCACAGTGGATTCCACATTCCTCTCTGTGATGGAAGGCAATAAAGTTCAATCTTCTTCCTGTTGTTCTCCCGCGGTCGGGGCAGTCAAACCATCCGCAGTCGGGGCGATCGAAGCCCCCGCAGCCGACGATCGAAGCCCCCGTCGGGGTGATCGAAACTCCCGCGTCGGGGCGGTTGAAACTCTCTCCGCGGCGTGGAGCTCCCGAGTCGGCCTCTTCTTACCAGAGACCGCGGGCTTCACGATGTCAAAGTCCACAGGCCCCGCGGTTGGAGCTTCGATCCCCGGCAAAGGGATCGCAAGCTGTGCGATGTTAAAGTCCCGCAGACTCCCGCGGCTTGGAGCGCCCGTCGGTCTCCAGGAAAGGCCGCCAACTCCACGATGTTAGGCCGCAGTGGGGGCGGAGATACGATACGGAAACAAATCGCATCTCCGTCGAGGTAAGAGATTGGAATAAAAAGTTCCCCCCCCCCCCCCACATAAAACAAACCAAGGTTCACTAAAACATACTTTTCACACAGACTAAAAATAACAAAAAAGAAGGACAGACAGACTGTTGGCGAGGCAGCCACTACCGAGTTATTCCAGCACTTTGTGTCTATCTTTGGGATAAACCAGCATCTGCAGTTCCTGTGTATTACATTTAAAGACATTCTTTAGTCGGAAGGCAGTTAATCTGTGGAACTCATTGCCACAGAGGGCTGTGGAGGACAAGTCAGTGGATAGTTTTAAGGCAGGGATAGACAAATTCTTGATTAGAAGGGGTGTCAAAGATTGTGAGGAGAAGGCAGGAAAATGGGATTAGGAGAGGGAGAGATAGATCAGCCGTGATTGAATGGCGGAGTAGACTTGATGGGCCGAATAATTCTACTCCTATTCCTTATAACCTTATGACCTTAAACATAGGAAATAGGTGCAGGAGTAGGTAATTCGGCCCTTCGAGCCAGCACCGCCATTCATTGTGATCGTGGCCGGGTTGATTGCATTCGTCGAAACAGGGCGGACCACGTGAATGTTGCAATCTTCCAGCCCGTGATCATGGCTGATCATCCAGAATCTACTCCTACAACCTGTGAATTTGTGAGCTTGAAGCTTCTCAATGTACCTTCGTAGAAGTGATAATAATAAACCTAACCCTTAAACTCAGCACTTGTGTCCGCGTTGACGTTGCCTTGTGTTCTCATTCAGCGGACGTGAAGTGCTTTGGCGGCGAGTGTTACGCTTTAGCTTTCGGCGTTCCTGCAGCTCTGATGGTGGTAGCAACAGGTAAGCAACACACAGATCACGTTTCCCTTGCTAGCGTTCTGTACTCATCGCCGCTGGAGGCATCCACTCCTCACCCTGGATTTTTGAAATTAAATTGAATGTTGTATTTTGTGGGAATCAAACCATAGCAGGACTGTCACAGTAAACGGCAGGGTCCGAGGAGGAGGAGAGATCCAGGAGTATCAGGGGTTGTAGGGAGATGGCAGGAGAATGGGGTGAGGAAGGAGAGATGCATCAGCCATGATTGAATGGCGGAGTGGACTTGATGGGCCGAATGGCCTAATTCTCCTCCTATTTCGACTGACCTTATGAATTGAATTGAATGCTATATTGTCGCATGTGACAAGTCACGGTGAATTTCTTTGCTTGCACACGCAAGGTATGCAAATATCCGCCTATAAAGGGAACTTCCATCGTTATGAATTCCGCCGGTTTACTCCAGCCCTTTGTGTCTTACTTTGGTGTAAACCTGCGTCTGCAGTTCCTTGGGATTACAAAATCGTTACAAGCCAATTCATTGTGATGATAAAGTTGTACAGCGCGGAAACAGGCCCTTTGCCTCAACAGTGGGGAGTGGGGGGGGGGGGGGGGGGGGGGCGGGTTGGTGCCGCCGAGAAGGTTGGGGGGCTTGGGGTTGGGGATGGACAGTGGAGTGCCAGCGGCACGTACAACATACGGTACTTTGTAACTTTGTCACTGCTAAACGCGTGGTGACACGTGTACTGCCCAAGTTGTACGCAAAACAAAGCGTTTCGCTGTACCTCGGTACATGTGACAATAAAATATCATAAGATCATAAGTGATAGGACTAGAATTAGGCCATTCGGCCCATCAAGTCTACTCCGCCTTTCAATCACAGCTGATCTATCTCGCCCTCCTAACCCCATTCTCCTGCAGAAAGAAAGCAGAGGGGAGCGTTATGTAATTACATAAAACTGGAGGGATTAGGACCGGTTTAGAGGGACACGGGCGAATTGCAAGCTGGTGGGGCTAGTGTGGGCGTGACATATTGGCCAGTGTGGACAAGTTGGGCCGAAGGGCCTGTTTCTGTGCTGTAAGACTCTATGATTTTATTCAATGTTCATACCATTGGGTTGTCAGCTACCCAAACACTGTGTGTGTTTATTTTGTAAATCAACATTTGCGATTCCTTGTATCCTCTTCTGCCACCCTCTGACTCTTATCACTAAACCAATTTTACTAAACCAATTGTCTATCTCACCCTGGATCTTGCCTTGCAGATTAATCTACCATGCAGGACCTTGTCAGAGGCCTTGGTCAAGTCTGTGTAGACAATGCCTGCAATGTTGCACTCACCCATCCCCTTCAAGCCATGCTGACTCCCGTATCAGTCCTCTCCTTGAGTAAGTTAGTCTAGAGATACACTGCGGAAACAGGCCCTTCGGCCCACCGAGTCCACACCGACCAGCGATCCCCAGGCCCCTATCAGAAAGGGGCAACGAGTGCCATTTGGCATGGACATGCCTGTCTGCATCAAAGGGATATTGATTTGGGGACCTCTAAAATTGAGGGGCCTCTGCTTGATCTTGGTTTGGGGGCCTCTAAAATTGAAATTGGCCTGGGCCTCAGTTCATCTATGAGAGGGCCTGGCGATCCCTGCACAATAACACTGTCCTGCACACACAATTTACAATTTCCCTAAAGCCAATCAGCCTACAAGCCTGTACGTCTTTGAAGTGTGGGAGGAAACCGGAGATCCCGGAGAAAACCCACGCAGGTGACGGGGAGAACGAACACACTCCATACAGACAGCACCCGTAGACGGGATCGAACCCGGGTCTCTGGCGCTTCATTCGCTGCAAGGCAGCAACTCTACCGCTGCGCCACCATACCGCCCTCGTTCTCTAGCTCCAGATTGAAGCTATTCTATCCAGGGAGAACGTACAAACTCCATACAGACAGCACCCGTAATCGGGATCAATCTTGGCCGCCGCGATCTTCGGGTTTGGGGAGGATTGTCACCACGTAGAACAAACATTCCTGATGCTCCACATTTCCGTGTGGAAGCAGAAGAAAGGTGAGTCTCACAAGGGAGACGAAGAACAGGCAAAACATTGCCATGAAAATGTGAGCCTTGATTGTATTATTTTGCCCTTTTCTTTAGCCGTCTTCCTATCTGGGAGTGGTTTGTACAAAAACCTTCCACCGCAAGGAAACATACTGGTCGATGTCTCCAGGTGTATTGGGGTAAGTGTGTAGGAACTGACCCACTGATCAAGCTTCCTTAGTTAATTCCTCTGTATGGTGTTCATGGTCGAAAATGATAGGAGCAGAATTAGGCCATTCGGTCCATCAAGTCTACTCCGCCATTCAATCATGGCTGACCTGTCTCTCCCTCCTCACCACATTAGTTTAGTTTAGAGATACAGCGCGGAAACAGGCCCTGTCGGCCCACCAGGTCCTCGCCGACCAACGATCCCTACACTATCCTACACCCACTGGGGACAATTGTTACATTTACCAAGCCAATTAACCCACAAACCTGCACGTCTTTGGAGTGTGGGAGGGAACCGAAGATCTCGGAGAAAACCCACGCAGGCCATGGGGAGAACGTACAAACTCCGTACAGACAGCACCTGTAGACGGGATCGAACCCAGGTCTCTGGCGCTGGAAGGCAGTAGCTCTACCGCTGCACCCCTGTGTCGCCCTCGTTCTCTAGCTCCAGATTGAAGCGGTGCAACAACCTATTCTATCTAGGGAGAACGTACAAACTCCATACAGACAGCACCCATAGTCGGGATCGAACCCGGGTCTCTGGGGCTGCATGCGCTGCAAGGCAGCAACTCTACCGCTGCGCCACCGTGACCGCCTTAATTCTCCTGCCTTCTCCCCATAACCCAGCTAGAGAAGGCAGGAACGGGGTACTGATTGTGGATGATCAGCCATGATCACATTGAATGGCGGTGTTGGTTCGCTGGGCCAAATGGACAACTCCAGCACCCATTGTCTATTGTGTAGGAAGGAATTGCAGATGCTGGTTTACACTGGAGATAGACACAAATTGCTGGAGTAACTCAGCAGGACAGGCAGCATCTCTGCAGAGAGGAATGGGCGATGTTTCGGGTCGAGACCCTTCTTCAGACTGAGTCAGGGGAGAGAGAGACGCAGAGATATGGAAGGGTAAGGTGTGTAAATGAGAGATGTCCCTGAATCTGGAGGTGTGCATTTTCACACTTCTATACATTTTGCTTCATGGTAGAGGGGAGAAGATGGAGTGGCCAGGGTGTGACTCATCCTTGATTATGCTGCTGGTCTTGCCGAGGCAGCGTGAGGTATATATGGAGTCAATGGAAGGGACGTTTAAAGAGAGGTATTGAACGTTAGGAGGAGTTGTGATATTGGAGATTGGTAGATCAGTGGGTAACCAAGGGTCATGGATTTAATATAGAAACAAGGAACAACAGATGTTGGTTTACAAAAAAGGAACACAAAGCGTTGGAGTAACTCAACAGGTTCGGCAGCGTCTGGAGAACATGGACAGGCGACGTTTCGGGTCGGGACCCTTCTAAGCAGGCTGAAATGTAGGTTAATTTCAAGTCTTGAAATGCAAGGTCAATTTCTAATCGGGCAGCACAGTGGCATAGAGTTGCTGTATTCCAGCGCCAGAGACCCGGGTTCATTCCCGACTACGGGTGCTGTCTGTACGGAGTTTAGACAATAGGTGCAGGAGTAGGCCATTCAGCCCTTCGAGCCAGCATCGCCATTCACTGTGATCGTGGCTGATCATCCACATTCAGTACCCCGTTCCTGCCTTCTCACCATATCCCCTGACTCCGTTATCTTTAAGAGTTTGTACGTTCTCCCCGTGACCTGCGTGGGTTTTCTCCGACAACTTTGGTTTCTTCCCACATTCACATATTAGTGAGACCAAGCGGAGGCTTGGCAGTCGTTTCGCCGAACACCTCCGCAATAACCAACCCGACCTCCCGGTGGCTCAGCACTTCAACTCCCCCTCCCATTCCGTAATCCGACCTCTCGTTCCTGGGCCTCCCTCGAGGATTGCTTGATGCCAGGATTTTCGGGTCGGGACGGCCCGAGTGAGCAACACCGCAAGTTGAGGAACAGCAACCTCATATTCTGTTAACCCTTGCTGTCTCCTCCCCCCTTCCCACCTCTCCCTCAGCCCTCGGGCCCTGGCATTCCCCTAGCATTCCCTCTCTCTCTATCTCTCCCCATCCTAGTCGCACTAGCTTCTCATTTTCACACTACAAAACAGCTTACAATGGCTTGTTCCCTTTATCATCGATACTTTTTTGCATATCTTTCATTCATTGTTCTTTATCTCTCCACATCACCGAGTATATCTCTCATTTCCCTGACCAGTCTGAAGAAGGGTCTCGACCCGAAACGTCGCCTATCTCCTTCGCTCCTTAGATGCTGCTGCACCCGCTGAGTCTCTCCAGCCTTTTGTGTAACCCCCAATGTCATACAGGTTTGTGGAGTAATTGGCTTGGTGTAATTGTAACCTGGTGTTATTGCTTCCCTGGTGTAGGACAGTGTTTATCTGCAGGGATCACAGGTCGGTGTGGGCTCAATGGGACGGAGGGCTTGTTTCAATGCTGTATCTCTAAAGGGCCAGTCCCACTTACCCGATTTTTTTTTGGCGACTTGCTGGCCACCCATCATAGTCATAGCAGGTGACGCCTGTATGGTCGTGGGTAGTCGCCCAAAGAATCGTACCTTTTTCTGGTCGCCGCTGGATTTTCAATACGTTGAACATTTTTGGCAACCTGCTGCGACTATGACGGGTGCCGGCAAATCGCCGAAAAAGCTCGCATAAGTTGGACAGGCCCTTAAAACTAAAATAATAAAACAAAACTAATCTGGAGAACATGGACAGGCAACGTTTTGGGTCGGGACCTTTCTAATCAAGAGTTCAAGAGAGTTTATTGTCGTGTGTCCCAGATAGGAATTAGACATTCTTGATTTGCTTCAGCTCACCAGATCATAGTAGGTACGAATACTGAACAGATCAGTGTGTCCATATACCATTGTATAAATATATACACACATGAATAAATAAACCGATAAAGTACAAATAAACAGATTATTGGCTATTAATGTTCAGAGGTTTGTCCGAGCCGAGTTCAATAGCCTGATGGCTGTGGGGAGGAAGCTGTTCCTGAACCTGGTCTTTGCAGTCCTCAGGCTCCTGTACCTTCCACCTGAAGGTAGTGGGGAGATGAGTGTGTGGCCCAGATGGTGTGGGTCCTTGATGATACTGCCAGCCTTTTTAAGGCAGCAACAGTGATAGATCCCCTCGATGGACGGGAGGTCAGAGCCGATGATGGACTGGGCAGTGTTTACTACTTTTTGTAATCTTTTCCGCTCCAGGGCGCTCAGGTTTCTGAACCAAGCCACGATGCAACCAGTCAGCATGCTCTCTACTGTGCACCTGTAGAAGTTAGAGAGAGTCCTCCTTGACATACCCACTCTCCGTAATCTTCTCAGGAAGTAGAGGCATGGATGTGCTTTCTTTATGATTGCATCAGTGTTCTCTGACCAGTCAGAAGTGCAGGTTCATTTCAAGTCTTGAAATGTAGGATCAATTTCTAACCGGTGAAATTGATTTCACCACTAACTTCCATCCGGCACTCAAATACACCTGGACCATTTCCGACATCTCCCTACCGTTTTTAGATCTTACTATCTCCATCGCAGGTGACAGACTACTGACCGACATCTACCATAAACCCACTGACTCCCATGGCTATCTGGACTACATTTCTTCCCACCCTGTTTTCTGTAAGGACTCCATCCCCTACTCCCAATTCCTCCGTCTGTGCCGCATCTACTCCCAGGATGAGGTGTTCCAAACCAGGGCATCGGAGATGTCCTCATTCTTCAGGGAACGGGGGTTCCCCTCTTCTACTATAGATGAGGCTTTCACCAGGGTCTCTTCTATACCCCGTAACTCTGCTCTCACTCCCTAGCCCCCCCCACTCGTAACAAGGGCTGAGTCCCCCTTATCCTCACCTTCCACCCGACCAGCCGTCACACACAACAAATAATCCTCCGACATTTTCGCCACCTCCAACGGGATCGTACCACTGGTAACATCTTCCCATGACCTCCCCTGTCTGCATTCCATAGAGACCGCTCCCTCCGTAACTCCCTGGTCAATTCGTCCCTTCCCACCCAAACCACCCCCTCTCCTGGCACTTTCCCTTGCAACCACAGGGAATGCTACACTTGTCGCTTTACCTCCCCCCCCTTGACTCCATTCAAGGACCCAAGCAGCCTTTCCAGGTTCGGCAGAGGTTCACCTGCACCTCCTCTAACCTCATCTATTGCATCCGCTGCTCTAGATGTCAGCTGCTCTACATCGGTGAGACCAAGCGTAGGCTTGGCAATCGTTTCGCCCAACACCTCCGCTCGGTCCGCATTAACCAACCTGATCTCCCGGTGGCTCAGCACTTCAACCACCCCTCCCATTCCGAATCCGACCTTTCTGTCCTAGGCCTCCTCCATGGCCAGAGTGAGGACCACCACAAATTGGAGAAGCACCACCTCATATTTCGCTTGGGTAGTTTACACCCCAGCAGTATGATCATTGACATCTCCAATTTCAGGTAGTCCCTGCTTTCTCCTTCTTTCCCCTCCCCTTCCCAACTCTCCCTCAGCCCACTGTCTCAGCCTCTTCCTTTCTTCTTCCCCCCCCCCCCCCCCCCCCCCCACCCTCACATCAGTCTGAAGAAGGGTCTCGACCCGAAACGTCATCTATTTCCTTCACTCCATAAATGCTGCCTCACCTGCTGAGTTTCTACAGCATTTTTGTGTACCTTGGTTAAAATAAATGTCCTTTCTTGTAGTTTGCAATCAGAAATCGTTGGAAACATCGTTCGAGTGCCTACACGAAAAGGGAACATTGGCTTGACTGGGCAACGGAAAAATATCCAGTTACGTGAAACTCTTCCACTGAATTTTATTGAGTAATTTAATCGAATTTTTTGTTAAATCATAAGATATTATTTTTCATTTCTAAAACAAAGTATTTTTTTGATAGAATTCTTTGTCTCACAGGAACATGTTATCAAGGAGATTAAGATGGTTACTCGAGTCCTGTTTCTTTATCTCCCTCTTCCAATGTTTTGGGCACTTTTTGACCAGATGGTAAGAAACTTGTACAGGAAGTCAAGTCATCAAAACTAAAGGTTGTTTGGTAACTTTAGAAAGAGTTAAATAAAGATGAATGAAAGAGGGGGGGAGGAAGAGAGAGAAGGATTGTGAGAGAGGGGAGAGAGAGAGAGAGAGAGAGAAGGGGAGAGAGAAACATAGAAAATAGGTGCAGGAGTAGGCCATTCGGCCCTTCGAGCCTGCACCGCCATTCAATATGATCATGGCTGATCATCCAACTCAGTATCCTGTACCTGCCTTACCCCTTGATCCCTTTAGCCACAAGGGCCACATCTAACTCCCTCTTAAATATAGCCAATGAACTGGCTTCAACTACCTTCTGTGGCAGAGAATTCCAGAGATTCACCACTCTCTGTGTGAAAAATGTTTTCCTCATCTCGGTCCTAAAGGAATTCCCCCTTATCCTTAGACTGTGACCCCTTGTTCTGGACCTCCCCAATATCGGGAACAATCTTCCTGCATCTAGCCTGTCCAACCCTTAAGAATTTTGCAAGTTTCTATAAGATCCCCCCTCAGACTTCTAAATTCTAGCGAGTACAAGCCGAGTCTATCCAGTCTTTCTTCATATGAAAGTCCTGACATCCCAGAAATCAGTCTGGTGAACCTTCTCTGTACCCCCTCTATGGCAAGAATGTCTTTCCTCAGATTTGGAGACCAAAACTGTACGCAATACTCCAGGTGTGGTCTCACCAAAACCCTGTACAACTGCAGTAGAACTTCCCTGCTCCTATACTCAAATCCTTTCGCTATGAATGCTAACATACCGTTTGCTTTCTTCACTGCCTGCTGCACCTGCATGCCTACTTTCAATGACTGGTGTACCATGACACCCAGGTCTCGTTGCATCTCCCCTTTTCCTAATCTGCCACCATTCAGATAATAGTCGACCCTCCTGTTTTTGCCACCAAAGTGGATAACCTCACATTTATCCACATTATACTGCATCTGCCATGCATTTGCCCACTCTCCCAGCCTATCCAAGTCACCTTGCAGCCTCCTAGCATCCTCCTTCACCTAACACTACCCCCCCAGCATAATGTCATCCGCAAACATGGATATGTTGCATTCAATTCCCTCGTCCAAATCATTAATATATATTGTAAATAGCTGGGGTCCCAGCACTGAGCCCTGCGGTACCCCACTAGTCACTGCCTGCCATTCTGAAAAGGACCCGTTTACTCCCACACTTTGCTTCCTGTCTGCCAGCCAGTTCTCTATCCACATCAATACTGAACCACCAATACCGTGTGCTTTAAGTTTGTATACTAATCTCTTATGTGGGACCTTGTGGAAAGCCTTCTGAAAGTCTAGATATAACACATCCACTGGTTCTCCCTTATCCACTCTACTAGTTACATCCTCGAAAAATTCTATAAGATTCGTCAGACATCTTTACCTTTCATAAATCCATGCTGACTTTGTCCAATGATTTCACCACTTTCCAAATGTGCTGCTATCCCATCTTTAATAACTAGCAGTTTCCCCACTACCGATGTTAGACTAACTGGTCTGTAATTCCCCATTTTCTCTCTCCCTCCCTTTTTAAAAAGTGGGGTTACATTAGCTACCCTCCAATCCTCAGGAACTACTCCAGAATCTAAAGAGTTTTGAAAAATTATCACTAATGCATCCACTATTTCTGTGGCTACTTCCTTGAGTACTCTGGGATGCAGCCTATCTGGCCCTGGGGATTTATCGGCCTTTAATCCGTTCAATTTACCCAACACCACATCCCGGCTAACCTGGATTTCAATCAGTTCCTCCATCTTATTTGACCCCCGGTCCCCTGCTATTTCCGGCAGATTATTTATGTCTTCCTTAGTGAAAGAAGAGGAGGAGAGAAAAAAGAGAGAGAGAGTGAGAGGGGGAGATAGGGAGAGGGAGGGCAGGAGGGAAGGAGAGGGAGGGGGAGGGAGGGAAAGAGGGAGGAAGGCAGAGAGGGAGGGAGAGAGGAAGGAAGAGAGGGAGGGAGAGAGGGAGGGAGAGAGAAAGGGAGAAAGAAGAGGAGAAAGAGAGAGGTTTGGAGTCTGCGGTGTGCAAGCCGGGTTTACCAGGCGGCCCCTCCATGACGGGACCCCAGCAGGCGATCCTTGCTCCTCTGCTCGGTTGCTGACTGTGTGGAGTTTGCACGCTCCCTCAAAGCATCCCACTTCCCAAATATGGCTTTGTAGGTTAATGGGCCACTGTAAATTGTCCCTCATGTGTAGAGGATGGATGGGAAACTGGGATGTCTTCGTACTCGTGTGATCGATGGTCGGCATGGTCTCGATGGGCTGAAGGGCCCGTTTCCATGCTGTATCTTTCAAACAACCAACACCCCACATTGTTAGAAAGGAGATAAGGAGGAATTTCTTCAACAAGAGGGTGGCGAATCTGTGGAATTCATTGCCACAGATAGCTGTGGAGGCCAAATCATTGGGTATTTTGAAGGCGCAGATTGACAGATTCTTCATTAGCACGGGTGTCGGGAGAAGTCTGTAGAATGGGGTTGAGAGAGAAAGATAGGTCAGCCATGATTAAATGGCAGAGTAGACTCGATGGGCCGAATGGCCTACTTCTCCTACAATGACATGAATGTATGTACTTGTTGTTCCCAGGGATCCCGATGGACTCTACAAGCCACTGCAATGAATAGTGACTTTGTAAGTAACCACCTTCTGATAAAGCACCCAGTCCTGTCACTAAACAGAAGATGTCTCACTCATACATTATCACTATGTGGAACTAACAAGCTGTGAACTCTTATTTCAGGGCGGATTTATCATACAACCTGATCAGATGCAGGTAATGTGAATGCATTTCAAACCTCTTTGATAGTCAGTGAGATTTATGACGTTAGTTATGCCGTAAATATGCCACAAGGACTAAGATTCTGCCAGCTTCGCTTTAGTTTAGAGATACTGCGCGGAAACAGGCCCTTCCGCCCACCGAGTCCGCGCCGACCAGCGATCCCCGCACACTCACACTACCCTACACGCACTAGGCACAATTTACATGTACACCAAGCCAATTAGCCTGCAAACCTGTACGCCTTTGGAGTGTGGGAGGAAACCGAAGATCTCCGGGAAATCCCGTGCGGGTCACGGGGAGAATGTACAGACGGAGCCCGTAGTCAGGATGGAACCCGGGTCTCCGGCGCTGTAAGGCAGTAGCACTACCTTTAGACAGAAAGCGTGATAACAGCTTTGATCATCCTGCTATTGAAAACAAGTTGCCAGGACTGAGTTATAGCGAGAGGTTAGCCACGTTAGGATTTTATTCCTTGGAGAATTAGAAATTGAGAGTTGATTTATTGAGGTATATAAAATCATGAGGGGGAGTAGATAGGGTGAATGCACAGCATTTTGTGTCTATCTTGATCAATTGACGATATGTTAAACGTTAACCATTCACACTCAAGTGTTGTCGTGCTGTTTCTAATAGCATTAAGGGCCTGTCCCACTTGGCGATTTTTTTCGCCGATTGCCGGCGTCATATCAGTGTCGCCAAAAGATTTTGAACATTTCAAAAACAGGCGGCGACAAAAAGAAATGTTGCACACTTGAGGGGACACTGCGCGTCACTACGCCGCATCACCGCGCAAATCTTTCGGTGACCTGATACGTCAGTCAATGATGCCGGCAGTCACCGAAAAGAATCGGCAAGTGGGACAGGCCCTTTTGGTTGACTACGAATGCAAGACAATGTTACTAAATCCCACTAATTATTATTGCTTGTGTCTTTTTGTTTTGCACAGACAATTAACGCCCTTTTGATTGTCACTTTTATTCCAATCTTTGACATGGGCATTTATCCACTCTTTGCAAAATGTAAACTTAAGTTGACGTAAGTATTTGCGCCTTCAAGTCAAGTCACTTTTATTTCTATAGCACATTTAAAAAAACACTCTCGTTGACCAAAGTGCTTTACATTGGTGGAGGTACTAACGTTATACAACAGTGGTTCATAGATTAAGTACATACATAACTACGTACATATAGCCCTCCCTCAGAGGACGTCAAGAAAGGCTTGAGAGTAGAGATGAGTTTTAAGTGTCGACTTAAAATGGAGGGGGCAGTTCTGATGGGAAGAGGGATGCTGTTCCACAGTCTAGGAGCTGCAACCGCAAAGGCGCGGTCGCCACTGAGCTTATGCCAAGACCGCGGGATGTTCAGTAACCCCAAGTCGGCCGATCTGAGGGACCTGGAGGCGGTGTGGTGGGTAAGCAGACTTTTGATGTAGGTGGGGGCAAGCCCGTTAAGGGCTTTGTAGACATAAAGAAGGATCTTGAAATTTCTTCCGAACTGCCAAGAGTCATTTCCGTGCATTAATCCCAACAACATGTGGCTGTTAAACGCGGGAAGGTGTAAGAAAGGTGAAAGGGGAGAGCCAGGACAAAGCGTGGCTGGTACTAGGTCGACATAGACGAGGGGGGTGTTTGAGAGGCAGTTGGTTGGAAGAAAGGCCAGAGATAAGAGCAAAAGGCATGAGACAGGATTGAAGAGTTGTTGATTGTGAAGCCAAAGGGAAGAAAGTAGCTGTTTGGGGGATGGGGGGGGGAGACAGAATTTGGTGGGCATCCAGGAGGGTACAGTCGAGGCATCAGGTTAGAAGGATCTTAGCCCAAAATATCGTCTGTCCAGTCCCTCCACAGATGTTGCCTGACCCACTGACTTCATCAATCACTTTGTGTATTTTCCTGAAGATTCCATCCTCTGCCGTTTCTTGCGTTTCCAACTCCTAAACTCTTGATGTAAGGCAGAGGGACAGGTTCTTGATTAGTACGGGTGTGAAGGGTTATGGGGAGGAGGCAGGAGAATAGGGTTGAGAGGGAAAGATAGATCAGCCATCATCGAATGGCGGAGTAGAATTGATGGGCCGATTGGCTTAATTCTGCTTATGAACTAATAGTGCTCGATAACTCTATGACTGTCCCTCGAGGGCTTGTATAAATCTATGGCAGTAACCGTGGGTGGTCACGGTGGCGCAGCGGTAGAGTTGCTGCCTTACAGCGAATGCAGCGCCGGAGACCCGGGTTCCTGCCCGACTACGGGTGCTGTCTGTACGGAGTTTGTACGTTCTCGTGACCTGCATGGGTTTTCTCCGAGATCTTTGGTTTCCTCCCATACTCCAAAGACGTACAGGTTTGTGGGTTAATTGGCTTGGTAAATGTAAAAATTGACCCCAGTGGGTATAGGATGGTGTTAATGTGCGGGGATCGCTGGTCGGCGCGGACCCGGTGGGCCGAAGGGCCTGTTTCCGCGCAGTATCTCTAAAACCAAACTAAACGAAAGACTCCATGTTTCTCCAGGGACTGCAACAGTGCTGTATAACTATGAATGTGTTCTATGTCTCTCTAGGGCTTGTTACAATGCTGTCTACCTCAATTACCTTAGGCTTGTATACAGTGGCTTGCAAAAGTTTTCATACCCTTGAACTTTTCCACATTTTGTCACATTACAACCACAGACGTAAATGTATTTTATTGGGATTTTATGTGATAGACCAACACAAAGTGGTGCATAATTGTGAAGTGGAAGGAAAATGATACATGGTTTCCAAATTTTATTACAAATAAAAAACTGAAAAGTGTGGCGTGCAAAAGTATTCTGCCCCCCTGAGTCAATACTTTGTAGAACCACCTTTCACTGCAATTACAGCTGCAAGTCTTTTGGGGTATATCTCTACCAGCTTTGCACATCTAGAGACGAAATTTTTGCCCATTCTTCTTTGCAAAATAGCTCAAGCTCAGTCAGATTGGATGGAGAGCGTCTGTGAACAGCAATTTTCAAGTCTTGCCAGAGATTCTCAATTGGATTAAGGTCTGGACTTTGGCTGGGCCATTCTAACACATGAATATGCTTTGATCTAAACCATTCCATTGTAGCTCTGGCACGAGAACGTACAAACTCCGTACAGACAGCACCCGTAGTCGGGCAGGAACCCGGGTCTCCGGCACTGCATTCGCTGTAAGGCAGCAACTCTACCAGGGTCGTTGTCCTGCTGGAAGGTGAACCTCCACCCCAGTCTCAAGTCTTTTGCAGACTCTAACAGGATTCTTCCAAGATTGCCCTGTATTTGGCTCCATCCATCTTCCCATCAACTCTGACCAGCTTTTCTGTCCCTGCTGAAGAAAAGCATCCCCACAGCATGATGCTGCCACCACCATGTTTCACAGTGGGGATGGTGTGTTCAGGGTGATGTGCAGTGTTAGTTTTCCGCCACACATAGCGTTTTGCATTTAGGCCAAAAACTTCAATTTTGGTCTCATCAGACCAGAGCACCTTCCTCCACATGTTTGCTGTGTCCCCCACATAGCTTGTGGCAAACTGCAAACGGGACTTCTTATGGCATTGTTTCAACAATGGCTTTCTTCTTGCCACTCTACCATAAAGGCCCGATTTGTGGAGTGCACGACTAATAGTTGTCCTGTGGACAGATTCTCCCACCTGAGCTGTGGAATCTCTGCAGTTCCTCCAGAGTTACCATGGGCTCTTGGCTGCTTCTCTGATCAATGCTCTCCTTGCCCGGCCTGTCAGTTTAGGTGGACGGCCTTTGTCTTGGTAGGTTTGCAGTTGTGCCATACTCTTTCCATTTTCGGATGATGGATTGAACAGTGCTCCGTGAGATGTTCAAAGCTTGGGATATTTTTTTATAACCTAACCCTGCTTTAAGCTTCTCCACAACTTTATCCCTGACCTGTCTGGTGTGTTCCTTGGGCTTCATGATGCTGTTTGTTCATAATGTTCTCTAACAAACCTCTGAGGCCTTCACAGAACAGCTATATTTATACTGAGATTAGATTACACACAAGTGGACTCTATTTACTAATTAGGTGACTTCTGAAGGCAATTGGTTGCACTGGATTTTATTTAGCGGTATCAGAGTAAAGGGGGCTGAATACTTTTGCACGCCACACTTTTCAGATTTTTATTTGTAAAAAAATTTGAAAACCATGTATCATTTTCCTTCCACTTCACAATTATGCGCCACTTTGTGTTGGTCTATCACATAAAATCCCAATAAAATACATTTACGTTTGTGGTTGTAACGTGACAAAATGTGGAAAAGTTCAAGGGGTATGAAAACTTTTGCAAGCCACTGTAAATCTATGGCAGTAACCCTTTGTCCCTCCATGGCCTGTTTTAAAGTGCTATTTAACTCTATGACTGTAACCCTATGTTCCCCTACAATCCCCTCTCTATGCCAGTGATATGCTCCTAGCCTTAACGATGTTTCCCTCTTGGGATCAAAGACAAGTGATAGGAGCAGAATTAGGCCATTCGGCCCTTCATGTCTACTCCACCATTCAATCATGGCTGATCTATCTCTCCCTCTTAACCCCATTCTCCTGCCTTCTCGCCGTAAACCCCTGACACCTGTGCTAATCAAGAATCTATCTATCTGTGCCTTGGAAATATCACAATGTCTCTAGCCGACAATCGGCCTAGCGGGGAACCTCGTCAAGTTAAGTCAACTTTATTTGTCACATACACATACAACGTGTACAATGAAATGAAAGTGGCAATGCCTGCGTAGTTGTACAGAACAACAGAACCAGTATTTACTTTTTTTTTTAGACACAAGAGTAAATTAGGAAATTAGTGCCTGGTGAGAGAGTTTACAGTGCTGATGGCCTGTGGGAAGAAACTCCGTCTCATCGCCTCTGTTTGCGCAGCGTGACAGCGGAGTCGCTTGCCAGACCGTAGCAGCGGGAACAGTCCGTTGCTGGGGCAGTATGGGTCCCTCATTATCTTGCTGTTTCTGGATCTGCACCTCCTGGTGTATAGGTCCTGCAGTGGGGGTGAGTGTAGTTCCCCTGGTGCCTTTGGCCGAACGCACTACTCTCTGCAGAGCCTTCCTGTCCTGGGCAGAGCTGTTGCCAAACCAGATCGAGATGTTGCCTGACAAGATGCTTTCTACAGCCCCAGAGTCGAAGGATTGAAGGATCCTCAGAGAGACTGAATTTCCTCAGCTGCCTGAGGTGGTAAAGGCGCTGCCTTGCTTTCTCACCAGTGCGCAGTGTGTGTTGTCCATGTCAGATCCTCTGTGATGTGACTCCCAGGTATTTAAAGCTGCTCACCCTATCCACAGTAGTCCCATTTATCCCCAGTGGCGTGTACATCCTCGGTTGTTTCTGCCATTCTAAAGTCCACAATCAGCTCCTTAGTTTTAGTGACATTCAAGAGGAGGCTGTTGTTCTGACACCAGAGTGCCAGGTCAGCCATCTCCTCCAGGTAGGCCTTCTCATCGTTATCGGAGATCAGGCCCCCTGAGTTGCCGGCTGTTGCCGGCGCCAAGTTGTCCTGGTTTTCACTCGCGCTTCGAATTTCTTACCCATCCCACCATCCTCCCACTAGAATTAGTCTGAGAAGGGTCCCGACCCGAAAGGTCACCTGTGTATGTTCTCCATAGATGCTGCCTGACGCGCTGAGTTACTCCAGCCCTTTGTGTCTGTCTAATCCCCCGTGATCGTGCTTTAACTTTCTCCCCCCTTTGAAGACCTGGTGAAACGGTTGACCATTTATTTCTCTCTCTCTCTCTCTCTCTCTCTCAACGTTCCCCAGGCCTCTCAGAAGGATGACGGTCGGCATGCTGCTGGCATCCGTGGCGTTTATAGCTGCGGCCATTGTGGAGCTCCAGGTGCAGGTAGGTTCGAATCCCGCACTCCCACCCCTCCGCTCCCCATCTCCCTCAATGTGTGGCATGAAGGGCCAGGGGTGACTGCCTTCCATTTTAAGTCTCCACCCGTTCCTTCCCTGGCCTCCTGCCTTGTTACCGACACAACGTTGAGGAGCAACTCCTCATCTGGGCACAATGGAATCTTCTTCAATGGGTTTGGCACGGTGGCGCAGCGGTAGAGTCGCTGCCTCACAGCGCCAGAGACCCGGGTTCGATCCTGACTACGGGTGCCGTCTGTACGGAGTTTGTACGTCCTCGTCTGTGACCCGTGTGGGTTTTCTCTGGGAGCTCTGGTTTCCTCCCAGTCTCTAAAGACGTACAGGTTTGAGGATTAATTAGGCTGAGGTAAAAATTGTAAATTGTCCCTAGTGTGTAGGATAGCGTACGTGACTATCGCTGGCCGGTGGGCCTGGTTCCAAACTATATCTCTAAACTATGCTAAACTAAATTAAACTAACCCAAACTCTCATCACTAATTTCTCCCATTCCCTCAATAGCCAGGTAACCATGTTTGTAGACTGATTACAGTGTGAAGAAGCGTTCTGACCCAAAAACGTCACCTATTCCTTCTCTCCACGGATGCTGCCTGACGGATGCACTGAGTTACTCCAGCATTTTGTGTCGATCGAACCATGTTCACAGCCTATTGCTATGGTCACCCTGGTTTTACTCTGCTGGGGACTTCTCCCCCTTCTTCCCTAAAGATATAGACACAAAAAGCTGGAGTAACCCAGCGGGACAGGCAGCGTCTCTGGAGCGAAGGAATGGGTAACGTTCCGGGTCGAGACGCTTCTTCAGACTGAGAGTCATGGGAGTAAAAGGCATAGTGATGTGGAAGGGTAAGGTGTGAAGAGGAGAGATCAAAGGGGACGACGATGAGGAAATGCAGAATGGTTCATTGTAAGCTGAGGGGAAGGTGGCAACGAGGCGTACAATCAGTAATATTTCAGTTTAGTTTTAACTTTAGAGATACAGCGCGACAACAGACCCTTTGGCCCACCGTGTCCGCACCAACCAGCGATCCCTGCACATTAACACCGTCCTACACACACTAGGGATAATATTTTACATTTACCAAGCCAATTAAACTACAAACCTGTACGTCTTCGGAATGTGGGAGGAAACCGCAGTTCTCGGAGAAACCCAGGCGGCCAGGGAGACAAGGTACAAACTCCATACAGACAGCACCCGTGGTCAGGATCGAACCCGGGTCTCTGGCGCTGCAAGCGCTACAAGGCAGCAACTCTACCGCTGCGCCACCGTGCCACCTCTTTAATTCCCTTTCTTTACGTCCCATTCGAGCTTCGTTCATCTCATTCCCAGCTCTGACGAAGGGCATTCGACCTGAAATGTTAACCCTGTTTCTCTTTCTGCAGATGCAGCCTGAGCTGCTGAGTGTTTCCTGGTTCAAGCCTGACCTCAGCTGCTCCTCCACTGTGGAATTTGCACATTCTTCCTGCACATTCCCAATGTACCGTTCTGGATTTTGTTGAGGCTATCCTTTGATATTTTTTTTAATCGTATCTTCTTCTTATAGAGTTTAGTGTCGTTTAAGGATACAGACTCTTTGGCCCACTGAGTCCACGTTATAGGAGTAGAATTTGGCCATTCGGCCCATACTGGACCGCCCTTGTCCCGTATTTGACTGCTATTACTCGGGTCGAGGGGACTGTCGGGTCGGAGCGCCGTGCCTGGCCCCGCCTCACCCGTCCCGACGTTGTGCAGCCCATGAAGTGCAGCAGCAGCAGCAGCGCCTCGCCCGTGGCCCCGTCGGTCGGCAGCCCGGCCAGCTGTCGGAAGTTGCGTGCGACGTCGCTTGCAAAGTCCGGCACCCGGGCCAAAACTCCTCAGCTGGCCCGCCGGCTGGGCCTTGTGTGCAGTCCTGCACCCGGGCCAACTCATCATTCACCCAGCCACGGCCAAGTCGATCAACGAATTGCCATCGGGAATTTGTCCCTTATTTTGACCTTTTGTCCCTTATTTGGGAGTGAGAAAGTTGGCGACCCTAATCATGGCTGATCTCTCCCTCCTAAACCCATTCTCCTGCCTTCTCCCCATAGCCCTTGACCCCCGTTCCAATCAAGAATTTGTCTATCTCTGCCTTAAAAATATCCACTGACTTGGCCTCCACAGCCCTCTGTGGCAATGAGTTCCACAGATTCACCACCCTCTGACTCCTAACCTCCTTTCTGAAAGCCCTTTAATTCCAAGGCCATGACCTCTGGTCCTAGACTCTCCCACTAGTGGAAACATCCTGTCCACATCCACTCTATCTATGCCTTTCATTATTCTGTAAGTTTCAATGAGGTCCCCCCCTCATCCTTCTGAACTCCAGCTAGTACTGGCCCAGTGCTGTCAAGCGCTCATCCTATGCTAACCCACTCACACCTGGAATCATACTTGTAAATCTTTATTCCCTCAACTTTCTCTACAACTTGCAACTAATTTTTATTGGGGGGGAGTGGGAGGGGGAGTGACACAGTGGCCTAACAGCGCCAGAGACCCACACATTAACACTATCCTACACACGCTAGCGACAATTAAAATTCTACAAAGCTCAATTAGCCTACAAACCTGCGTGTCTCTGGAATGTGGGAGGAGGCCAGAGCACTCGGGGAAAACATGCACTCTATCTATGCTGACCATTGATCACCCGTTCATGCTAATTCTATATTATCCCAGTTTCTGTCCATACTGCTGCTTTCTAGAATGCCATTAAATATGCTGACACAAAATGCTGGAGTAACTCAGCGGGACAAGCAGCATTTTGTGTCTATATTTGGTTTAAACAAGCATCTGCAGTTCCTCTCTCTGAAGAAGTCTGGAGAAGGGTCTCGACCCAGAATGTCACCTATTCCTTCCCTCCAGAGATGCAGCCTGTCTCCGCTGAGTTACTCCAATCTTTTGTGTCTATCTTCGGTTGAAAACAGCATCTGCAGTTCCTTCTTTCACATTTCATGTTGTGTTCCTTCCTACATATTAAATATGTTGATATCTTTGTGTTTCCCAGAGCACTATTGTGCCGGAACCCCGTGTTAAAGAAAGTTATGTTCAGTTCTTAAACCTGGCTGATAAAAATATTAGCATCTCGCTCAAAGGTCAAGATGGCTTTCCGACCACCATAACACCCTCTCAGGTAAAGTTCTAGGAGCAGAATTAGGCCATTCGGCCCATCATGTCTACTCCGCCATTCAATCATGGTTGATTTATCTCTCCCTCCAAACACCATTCTCCTGCCTTCTCCCCATAACCCCTGACACCCGTACTAATCAAGAATCTATCTATCTCTGCCTTAAAAATCCATTGACTTGGCCTCCACAGCCTTCTGTGGCAAAGAATTCCACAGATTCACCACCCTCTGACTAAATATATTTCTCCTCATCTCCTTCCTAAATGAATATCCTTGAATTCTAAGGCTATGGCCTCTAATCCTAGATTCTCCCACTCATGGAAACACCCTCTCCACATCGACTCTATCCAGGGCTTTCATTATTCGATAAGTTTCAATGAGGTCCCCCCGCACATCCTTCAAAACTCCAGTGGGTTCAGGCCAAGTGCCGTCAAACGCTCGTCACATGGTAACGCAATCATTCCTGGAATCATTATAGCAAACCTCCTCTGGACCCTCTCCAACCCCAGCACATCCCTCCTCAGATACGGTGCCCAAAATTGCTCACAATACTCCAAATACGGCCTGACCAGCACCTGACCAAGCCTCACCTTGTTTTATATCCGAATCCTCTCAGAATAAATGCTGGCATTGCATTTGCCTTCCTTAGTACCAATTCAGGTTGTCACCTCGCCATGTGGGACGTGTTGCATTTCGGGAAGTCAAATCTGGTCAGGACCTTCACAGTGAGTGCAGGTGAACGATGTAGAGCAGAGGGATCTAGGAGTAGGGTTGCCAACTGTCCCATATTAGCCGGGACATCCCGTATATTGGGCTAAATTGGTTTGTCCCATACGGGATCACTCTTATAATAATAATAATAAATCCTTTATTTCGAACAGACTAAAAAATAAAAAGCAAGTATGAAACAGCATACAAAAAAAAAACAAGAATGTTTATAAAGTGTCATAAACAATATTTATAAATAAATGAAACGTATGTGTCCTAAAAGGAGCAGGAAGAAGCCAAAGCTTATTAATTCTCACCCCTTATTCAACTGCTTATAATTATCTTATACACATTTAGCAGCTATGAACACCTATTTCCATATGTACACCAAATTATTTACATTTATACACTAATCAACCATTTACAAAGCTAAACAAAAAAAAAGAGGAAAAAAAAAGAAAAAACCCTCCTGCACTATACAGTATCTCTTAGTCATATGTACAAGCCATCGCCCTATAATCACCCTTCCCAATACAATCAGTGTAACAAATATCCCACTCTAAATCACCTATCCTCATCCCAATATCCTTTTTAAAAAGCGTTTATGTACATCTTTTTAAACTGAATTATGTTTGTGCTAGGTTTTATCTCCTGTTCCGGACCATTCCACAAATTCATCCCGCAGATTGCTATGCACAAACTTTTAAGAGTTGTTCTGACATTGAGTTTTTTTTAATTAAGTTTCCCTCTCAAATTATACCCGCCCTGTCTTTCCATAAACAGTTTTTGTATATTTCCCGGAAGTAAGTTATTTCTTGCCTTGTACATGATTTGTGCAGTCTTGAATGTAACCAGATCGGTGAACTTCAGTGTATGTGACTTTAAGAATAATAAATTGGTATGTTCAAGATATCCAACGTCATTGATGATTCTTATTGCTCTTTTTTGTTATGTGCATAACAGCTGTAGGTTGGTTTTGTAGGCGTTACCCCATATCTCCACACAGTAACATCTGTGCGTTATACAGAGTATGTAATGATTTGTGGTCCAGAATATGTCTTGAGTTTCCCAATATTGCTATAGACTTTGCCAGTTTTGCTTTAACGTGGTTTATATGTGGTTTCCAGCAGATTTTGTGGTCTAAGATCGCACCAAGAAATTTATTTTCATATACTCTTTCTATACTTATGTTATCTATTATCAATTGTACTTGAGGGTTTGTTTTATGTTTTCCACGTAGCATAATCTTTGTTTTGCTTAAATTCAGAGACAATTTGTCGACATCAAACCACTGTTTTAATTTATTCATTTCTGATGTGATGACCTCCAAAAGCTGCTTCAAATTATCACTGGAACAAATGATATTTGGATGGGGCGCCGGACTTTCTCCTCAGCTGGCCCACCGGCTGGGCTTTGTGTGCAGTCCAGTACCCAGGACGAATCATTCACCCAGCCACAGCCGAGTCGGTCAACGGATTGCCGTCGGGAATTTGTCCTTTATTTTAACCCTTAAGAAAGTTGGCAACCCTATATAGGAGTGCACTGCATGGTTCTTTGATAGTGGTGTTGCAGGTAGATGGGATAGTCCAGAAAGCACTTGTTTGGTACTTTGGCCTTCATCAGTCAGGGCTTTGAGAAGAGATCGAACTGCAGATGCTGGTTTAAATCAAGGGTAGTTACAAAATGCTGAAGTAACTCAGCGGGTGAGGCAGCATCTCTGGAGAGAAGGAATGGGCGACATTTCGGGTTGAGACCCTTCTTCAGACAGTTGTACAGGACATTGTTAAGGCCGCATTTGGAATATTGTGCTAAGTTTTAGATCACCCAGCTATAGGAAGGATTGTCACTAAGCTGGAAGGACTGCAGAGATTTACTAAGATGTTGCCAGGACTTGAGGCCCTGAGCTGTAGGGAGAGGTTGGACAGGTTAGGACTTTATTCCTTAGAGCGCAGGAGGATGAGAGGTGATCTTGCAGAGGTGTATAAGATCATGAGGGGAATAGATAGAGTAAATGGACTGTCTTTTACCCAGAGTAGGGGGATCAAGAACCAGAGAATATAGTTTTACTGTGAGAAGTGCAAGATTTAATAGGAACCTGAGGGGCAACCTTTTCACAGAGAGGGTGTTGGGTACAGGGAACGAGTTGCCAGAGGAGGTACTTGAGGCAGGTGGTATGACTATATTTAAAAGACATTTGCACAGGTTCATGGATAGGACAGTTTTAGAGGAATATATGGGCCAAATGTGGGCAGGTGGGACTAGTGTAGATGGGGCAACTTGTTTGGCATGGAAAGGTCAGGCTGAAGGGCCTGTTTCCTTGCAGTGTGACTCTATAACCCACTAAGATATGGTGAAAAACTTTGTTTTGCATGCTATTGTGGCAGTTCAGGCAAATGGTTATGCAAGGAATAGAGGAAATAGGTCCTATAGAAACAGGAGCAGGAGTAGGCCATTCGGCTCTTTGAGCCAGCACCTCCATTCAATATGATCATGGCTGATCATCCAGAATCAGTGCCCCGTTCCTGCTTTCTTCCCGTATCACTTGATTCCATTAGACTTAAGAGCTATATCTAACTCTCGAAAATATCCAGTGAATTGGCCTCCACTGCCTTCTGTGGCGGAGAATTCACAACATCTGGGTGAAAACGTTTTACCTCATCTCAGTCCTAAATGGCCTACCCCTTATTCTTAAACTGTGGCTGCTGGTTCCGGACTCCCACAACATCGGGAACATTTTTCCTGCATCTAGCCTGTCTAATCCCTTAAGAAATGTATGTGTTTCTTTAAGATCCCCTTTCATCCGTCTAAATTCTAGGGAAGTTTAGTTTAACTTGGCATAATGTTTGGCTTGGACAAGATGGGCATGAGTACATCAGGTAACGCAAAAGAAAAAAATAAACAGTGCAAAAAAAATAGAGTTGCAGCTACAGAGAAAGTGCAGACAGAAAAAGCGCAATGGCCACTTTGAGGTAGATTGGAACGTAGAGAACAGAATAGTTCTGTGCAAGAATAGACACTGTGGCCCACAATGTCCATGCTAAACATGATGCCTAGTTAAACTAATGTCCTCTGCCTGCATGTGACCTATATTCCTCCGTCCCCTCCCATTCACGTGCCTATCTAAAAGCCTCTTAAATGCCCCAGTTATATCTGCCTCCACCAACAACCTGAGTTCCAGGGACATAAAACGCTCTCTGTGAAAAAATCGCCTCACACATCCCCTTTAAACTTTGTCTCTCTCATCTTAAAACTATGCTCTCTAGTCTTTGAGATTTCCACACATGGAAACAAAGGTTCTGACTGTCTATCTATGCCTCTCATTATTTCATATACTTCTATCAGGTCTCCCTTCAACCCCTGACATTCCAGAGAAAACACTCCAAAGTTTGTGGAACATCTCCTTATAGTTAATACTCTCTAAACCAGGGGTGTCAAACTCGCGGCCCGTGGAGCAGATGAGGTCCGTGAAGGGGTCGGATCCGGCCTGCGGGAGGATTTTCCCGATGCCAGAGCAGGCTGCAGCTGTCCACAGTGTCGGAGTGGACTGCGTTCGCTGCGCGATCCGGCGCGCATGAAGTTGCATTTTGCCCTTGACCTAAAACGAGTTAAAATGAGTTTGACACCCCTGCTCTAAACCATGCAGCATTCTGGTAAACCTGCACTCTTTCCAAAGTCTCCACATCCTTCCTGTAATGATGCCGTAAGAATGACAATAAGAGGCCTACAGCAAGGAAACAGGCCCTTCGGCCCAACTTGTCCTCACTGACCAACCTGCCCCATCCACACCAGTCCCACTTGCCTGCGCTTGCCCCATATTCCTCTAAACCTGACCTAGCTGTGTACCTGTCCGAATGGGCGGCACGGTGGCGCTGCAGTAGAGTTGTGCACCTTTGAGCGCCAAAAAGCCTGGGTTTGATCCTGCTGTCTGTACGGAGTTTGCACGTTCTCCCCGTGACCTGCGTGGGTTTTCCCCGGGACCTCTGGTTTCCTCCCACACTCCAAAGACGTACAGGTTTGTAGGTGAATTGGCTTGGTATAAAGGTAAATTGTCCGTAGTGTGTGTCGGATTGCGTTGGTGTGCGGGGATCGCTGGTCGGTGCGGACTCGGTGGGCCGAAGGGCCTGTTTCCGCGCCGTATCTCTAAACTAAACTAAAAATGTTGCGACTGTGACTGTAGAAAGAAAGCAGGGAAGGTCAACGAGACCGATTACAATTTGTCTCACGATATTTTACAATGTTAACATCTCTATGGAAATATATATTTTATCATATCATTGTGCCTTTAAAAAATCTAAAACATTTATTTTGTGTCACAGGATCCAGATCATTACATCAAGTTGCAGCTTGATTCTAACAACCAAACCTTCGTGTTTGATCTGGGCTATGAAGGCAGGAACGCAACATGCCTGCAAACTCTCAGTGAAGCCAATGCCTACAGCATTCTGTTCTATAAAGAGAGCACAAACCTACATTGCAGATTGGTAGGTATTAACCATCGCCTGGAACCTTTAAGGGCCTGTCCCACTTGGCCGATTTTTTTTCGCCGACTGCCGGCATCATTGACTGACATATCAGGGTCACCGAAAGATTTTGAACATTTCAAAATCCAGCAGCGACAAAAAAAATGTTGCGACACTTGAGGAGACACTTGAGGAGACACCGCGCGTCAATACGTCGTCACGCCGCGACTTTTTCAGTGACCTGATACAACGGCCAATGATGCCGGCAGTCGCCGAAAAAAATCGCCAAGTGGGACAGGCCCTTTAAACGCACAAAAAACGGGACTAACTCAGCGGGTCAGGCGGCATCTCTGGATAAAAGGAATAGGTGACCCTTCTCCAGACTGAGAGTCAGGGGAGAGGGAGACACCGAGATATAGAAGGTGCGCAGAACAAATGAATGAAAGATATGCAAAAAGCAACGATGACCAAGGAAAGATGGAGCCCACAATGGTCCATTGTTGGCCGTGGAGCGGGCGATGACGAGTTATACAGACAGTGGAACTCCACTAGTTATCACCTCACAGGTTATAGGAGTAGAATTAGGCCATTTGGCCCATCAAGTCCACTCTGCCATTCAATCATGGCTGATCTCTGCCTCCTAATCCCATATTCCTGCCTTCTCCCCATAACCTTTCACACCCTTTCTAACCAAGAATTTGTCTATCTCTGCCTTAAAAAGATATCCACCTACCCCATAGCCAACAATTTTTGTTTCTTATCTTTGGTTTAAACCAGCATCTGCAGTTCCTTCCCACACCTAAAACCTTTATACTTGGCTAGGTTTAGGTTTAAGTTTATTATTGTTTTGTGTACCAAGATACAGTGAAAAGCTTTTGTTTGAGGTAAGAATAAGGGGTCGGCCATTTAGGACTAAAATTAAGAAAAGCTTTTTCACCCGGAGAGTTGTGAATCTGTGGAATTCTCTGCCACAGAAGGCAGTGGAGACCAATTCTCTGGATGTTTTCAAGAGGGAGTTAGATTTAGCTCTTAGGGCTAAAGGAATCAAGGGATATGGGGAAAAACAGGAACGGGGTACTGATTTTAGATGATCAGCCATGATCATGTTGAATGGCAGTGCTGGCTCGAAGGGCTGAATGGCCTACTCCTGCACTTATTTTTCTATGTTTCTATGGTAACTGTCTTGTCTTTACCCCCAGTTGGAAGACGAGAAGTCCAAGCCACAGAAGGGCAAGGCCACCCTGAGGTAGGACAGCTCCCCGCTAACCCCCTCCGCCTGTTACCAGCCGGCAAACCCATCGTTCCATGTCCGACGCAAGACCTGGCTTCTCCCCGCAGGTTCGTGAACGCCTACGGCAGAGACCTGAACTGCACGCTTGGCGGTGAGGAATTCGGCACGGTGGAAGCAAACTACAGCAGCTCCACGTACAAAGTCGTCACGCGAGGCCAGTAAGTGTAGATGGACACAAAACGCCAGAGAAACTCAGCGGGACAGGCAGCATCTCTGGAGGGAAGATGGAAACAGGTGCAGGAGTAGGCCATGATCACAGTGAATGGCGGTGCTGCCTCGAAGGCCTACTCCTACACCTATTGCCTATTGCCATTCGGCCCTTCAATATTCACGACTGATCATCCACAATCAGTACCCCCTGTTCCAGCTTTTTCCCCATATCCCTCGATTCCTTTAGCCCTAAGAGCTAAATCTAGCTCTCTCTTGAAAACATCCAGTGAATTGGCCTCCACTGCCTTCTATGGCAGAGAATTCCGCAGATTCACAACTCTCTGGCTGAAAAAGTTTTTCCTCATCTCAGTCCTGAATGGCAGACCCCTTATTCTTAAACTATGACCCCTGGTTCTGGATGTTGACAGGACCCAAGGGTTTGAGCTACAGGGAGAGGTTGAGCTGGCTGGGACTCTATTACTTGTAGCGCAGGAGGATGAAGGGTGATCTTATAGAGGTGTACAAAATCATGAGAGGAATAGGTCAGGTAGGTGGGCAAAACACAGGCAGGCAGGTAGGACTAGTGTAAATGGGACGTTGGTCGGCATGGGCAAGTTGGGCTGAAGGGCCTGTTTACACGCAGTATGAATTATGACTCTACGATTCCACCTACATACATGCAGGTAGCCGCACAGTCTCGTGCCAGGGAGAGATGAATGGACATTTGAGAAGGACTTGTATCCCTTCAAAGGAGAAAACAACCTCAGGCTCTAATTTGTTCTGTTCCTTTTCGTACCTCTACCTATAGGGAGGGGTTGAGTAGGCTGGGACTCTATTTCTTGGAGCGCAGGAGTATGAGGGGTGACCTTATAGAGGTGGATAAAATCATGAGAGGAATAGATCGGGTAGACGCACAGAGTCTCTTTCCCAGAGTAGGGCAATCGAGGACCAGGGGACATAGAAACATAGAAAATAGGTGCAGGATTAGGCCATTCGGCCCTTCGAGCCTGCACCGCCATTCAATACGATCATGGCTGATCATCCAACTCAGTATCCTGTACCTGCCTTCTCTCCATACCCCCTGATCCCTTAAGCCACAGAGCCACATCTAACTCCCTCTTAAATATAGCCAATTAACTGGCCTCAACTACCTTCTGTGGCAGAGAATTCCAGAGAGTTACCACTCTCTGTGTGAAAAATGTTTTCCTCATCTCGGTCCTAAAGGAATTCCCCCTTATCCGTAGACTGTGACCCCTTGTTCTGGACCTCCCCAACATCGGGAACAATCTTCCTGCATCTAGCCTATCCAACCCCTTAAGAATTTTGTACGTTTCTATAAGATCCCCCCTCAGTCTTCTAAATTCTAGCGAGTACAAGCCAAGTCTATCCAGTCTTTCCTCATATGAAAGTCCTGACATCCCAGGAATCAGTTTGGTGAACCTTCTCTGTACCCCCTCTATGGCAAGAATGTCTTTTCTCAGATTTGGAGACCTAAACTGTACGTAATACTCCAGGTGTGGTCTCACCAAAACCCTGTACAACTGCAGTAGAACCTCCCTGCTCCTATACTCAAATCCTTTTGCTATGAATGCTAACATACCATTTGCTTTCTTCACTGCCTGCTGCACCTGCATACCTACTTTCAATGATTGGTGTACCATGACACCCAGGTCTCGTTGCATCTCCCCTTTTCCTAATTTGCCACCATTCAAATAATAGTCTACCCTTCTGTTTTTGCCACCAAAGTGGATAACCTCACATTTATCTACATTATACTGCATCTGCCATGCATTTGCCCACTCACCCACCCAATCCAAGTCACCTTGCAGCCTCCTAGCATCCTCCTCACACTTTACACTACCCCCCAGCTTAGTGTCATCTGCAAACTTGGAGATGTTGCATTCAATTCCCTCGTCCAAATCATTAATATATATTGTAAATAGCTGGGGTCCCAGCACTGGGCTTTGCAGTACCCCACTAGTCACTGCCTGCCATTCTGAAAAGCACTCCTACTCTTTGCTTCCTGTCTGCCAGCCAGTTCTCTATCCACATCAATACTGAACCCCCAATACCGTGTGCTTTAAGTTTGTTTACTAATCTCTTATGTGGGACCTTGTCGAAAGGACATAGGTTTAAGGTGAAAGGGAAAAGATTTAATAGGAATCTGGGGGGTAACATTTTCACACAAAGGGTGGTGGGTGTATGGAACGAGCTGCCAGTGGAGGTAGTTGAGGCTGGGACTATCCCAACATTTAACAAAAACAGTTAGACATGTACATGGATAGGACAGGTTTGGAGGGATACGCACCAAATGAAAGCAGGTGGGACTGGTGTAGCTGGGACATGTTGGCCGGTGTGGGCAAGTTGGGCCGAAGGGCCTGTTTCCACACTGTATCGCTCTGTGACTCTATGAGAAGGAATGGGTGACGTTTTGGGTCGAGACCCTTCTTCAGACTTCAGTGGGGGGGGGGGGGGGGGGGGAAAGGGAAACTGGAGATATCTAAATTTATTTGGAACCACACAGGGAGCCAGTGGGGAGAGGCCAGGATCGGGGTGATATGGTCGCTTTTTCAGGTGCCCGTCAGGAGTCTCGCTGCGGCATTTTGGACCAGTTGCAGGCGGGACAGGGAAGATTGGCTAATGCCAGTGTAGAGGGAATGCCAGTGTTAGATTGATGAGATCGCTGGTCGGTGCGGGCCGAAGGACCTGTTTCCGCGATGTATCTATAAACTAAACTAAACTAAAGTGGACTCGCTACAAGGTGGATATGATACTCTTTCAGAGGACGGAGAGTCTGGCCTTGCACTCGACAGTTATGCCTCCTGTATATAGATATGGAACCAGCTCTAAACCCTCAGATCACTACCTCTCTTCTTAAGGGCGCAGCTGGTAGAACTGCTGCCTCACATCGCCAGAGACCGGGGTTCGATCCCGACTACGGGTGCTGTCCGTATAGACTTTGTATGTTCTTCCTGTGACCGCGTGGGTTTCCTCCGGGTGCTTCGGTTTCCTCCCACACTCCAAAGATGTACAGGTTTGTAGGTTAATTGGCTTCTGTAAATTGTCCCGAGTGCGTAGGATAGCGCTGGTATAAGGGGTGATCGTTGGATGTGCGGACCCGGTGGGCTGAATGGGCCTTTTTACGAGAATGATCCCGAGAATTATTGGGTTAACATATGATGAAGGGAATAGTGAAAGGCTTGGATAGAGTGAATGTGGAGAGTATGTTTACCACTAGTGGGAGAGTCTAGGACCAGAGGCAATAGCTTCAGAATAAAAGGATGTACCTTTACGAAGGAGATGAGGGTGAATTTCTTTAGTGGTGAATCAGTGGACTTCATAGCCGCAGACGGCTGTGGAGGCCAAGTCACTGGATAATTTAAAGGCGGGGATTGACAAGTCCCTGATTAGTGCGGGTATCAGGGGGTTATGGGGAGAAGGCAGGAGAATGGGGTTGAGAGGGAAAGATAGATCAGCCATGATTGAAGGACGGAGTAGACTTGATGGGCCGAATGGCCAATTCTGCTTGTAGAACGTAAGACCATACGCTTCTATCATATCTCTTCTCAGCCTCTGACATTCCAGAGAAAACAACTTATGAACATGAACATTGCACATTGTATCTCTAAAGTAAACTAAAGTAAAAATGTAAGATCGACACAAGATGCTGGAGTAACTCAGCGGGACAGGCAGCATCTCTGGAGAGAAAGAATGGGTGACGTTTCGGGTCAAGATCCTTCTTCAGACTGAGGGTCTCGACCCAAAATGTCACCCATTCCTTCTCTCCAGAGATGCTGCTTGTCCCGCCGAGTTATTCCAGCATTTGTGTCTAGCTTTGGTTTAAACCTGCTTTTGCAGTTTATTCTTACACCTCTTGGATCTTGGTTCTTGGTTACTTGGTCCTCCAAAATATTCCAACTGGAATTTAAACTGGTGGTGAAGGGAGGGGTTTAGCCAGAGATGGCTTTGGGAAGAAAGTGGCACTTTAAATTTAGTTGCATCTGGCTGGGCAACCGTGGTTTGGTGGAGATTATTCCATGCTTTAATAGTGCGTGGGAAGAACGAATTGCTGTACACACCTGTCTCTGTGGCTGGGACCACAATTTGGATCGAATGCCCTCGTCTGCTCCTAATTGGTTTGGGGTTGGTGTAGGTCTTGTGATCTATGTCTAGCTGACCATTTAACATTTTGTAAAAACAGGTCAAACGGTGAGCTTCACGTCTGTCTTGGAGAGGGTTCCACCCCAGAGAATTCAGAAGTTTGGTGACACTCGCTTCTCTCTCGTAGGTGTTAGTGACAAATCGAGTGGTCTGTCTTTGGACACGTTCGATGGATGAAATGTTTTTATCTGTGTATGGGTCCCAAGCTGCAACTGTGTAGTCCAGATGAGGTCTAACGAGGGTAAAATGCAGCTTCTCCTTGACAGAAGCTGAACAATGATGGAAGTTGCGCCTCAGGAAGTTTAGGACACCTGTTGCTTTCACTGTTGCATGATGAGTCTGACCGTTCCAACGTAGATCATTCTGCAATTTGATGCCAAGATACTTGGTTTGTTTGGATTCTTCAAGGGTGACACCAAGTATGTTGTAAGATGTGACGCCTGGATTCCTCTTTCTGGTGACACACATGGTTTCAAATTTGGAAGGGTTGAACTGCACGACCCATTGTTGTGACCACTCGACCATAGTATCGAGATCTTTTTGGAGAGCATCTTCATCATCAGCTGACTTAATTGGACGGTACAGCAAACAATCATCAGCGAATAGTTTGGTCGTACTTGCGACTTTTTCATGGATGTCATTGATGTAAAGCAAAAACAGGTGTGGGCCAAGTACTGTGCCCTGGGGTGTACCACTCAACACTGGGCGCCAATTGGAGCTCTTTCCGTTCACACACAAGCGCTGAAGACG
Organism: Okamejei kenojei; assembly: GCA_035221665.1. Classification (NCBI taxonomy): domain Eukaryota; kingdom Metazoa; phylum Chordata; class Chondrichthyes; order Rajiformes; family Rajidae; genus Okamejei; species Okamejei kenojei. The sequence continues at coordinate 8,208,276 of CM069137.1, read as the reverse complement.
TTTTGTCGGGAAACTGGAAATCCATCGTTTCGTGTTGGAACGAATACCGTAGAAGTCAAGCTTCCGAAGCAGTCTCTGGTGTGGGATGACATCAGACGCTTTAGAGAAGTCCAGTACAACTAAATCCATGATGACGTTACTGTCAAGGTGCTTGGCCAGGTCATTTGTTGTCAGGATAAGCTGAGACTCGCATGATCTATGCCTCCTAAATGCATGTTGGTTGAGGCAAGAATGTTATGTTTGCTCACGTGACGCATCAGATTGCTATCAATGATATGCTCCAGCAATTTACAGCAAGTACTTGTTAGTGAAACAGGACGATAATTCGCTGGGTTGGTGGTTGGAGCCTTCTTAAAGAGAGGAGTGATGTTGGCCTTCCTCCAATCCAGCGGTACATCGCCCGAGTCAAGCGATTGTTGAAAAATGAACTGTAAAACTGGAGCCAGTTCTTCGGCTGCGATCTTGAGGGCTTGATTTTGTATCTCATCTGGTCCAATTGCTTTCGTGGTATTAATGCTGAGCAATAACTTCTTGACACCTTCAACCCCAATTTTAATAGCAGGCATATCAGCATATGGGCTGGGCGGAAGGACTGGAAATGATGAAGGCTCCACATCTTCCCGGGTGAAAACGTGTTGGAATTGGTTCGCAAGAGCTTCTGCTTTCGCCTGGTCCTCAGTGATCACATTGCATCTAGTAGAGATGTCCCAGGCAGCTGTAGACAATAGACAATAGGTGCAGGAGTAGACCATTCGGCCATTCAAGCCAGCATCGCCATTCAATGTGAACATGGCTGATCATCCCCAATCAGAACCCCGTTCCTGCCTTCTCCCCTTATCCCCTGACTCCGCTATCTTTAAGAGCCCTATCTAGCTCTCTCTTGAAAGTATCCAGAGAACCAGCTGCCACCACTCTCTGAGGCAGAGAATTCCACAGGCTCACCACTTATTCTTAAACTGTGGCCCCTGGTTCTGGACGATTCCAACATGTTTCCTGCCTCTAGTGTGTACAAACCCTTAATAATCTTATATGTTTCAATAAGATTCCCTCTTATCCTTCTAAACTCCAGAGTGTACAAGCCCAGCTGCTCCATTCTCTTGGCATATGACAGTCTCGCCATCCCAGGAATTAACCTTGTAAATCTACGCTGCACTCCCTCAATAGCAAGAATGTCCTTCCTCAAGGGACCAAAACTGCACACAATACTCCAGATGTGGTCTCACTAGGGCCCTATACAACTGCAGAAGGACCTCTTTGCTCCTACAGTCAACTCCTGAGTAGATTCCTTGCTCCTTGTCCTAATCTGTTGTTGTCCCTACAGCTACCAGGGAATGTGTGAGATGGTGCGATCGAATACCCTGTGGATTTGGGACTGTTGGACTTTGGAGCGGCGTACACCATCATTACAGACGTGATAGTAAGTGCCTCCCCCCACCCCTGCTACATGGGATATGCAGAAAAATCCTGATGATCTGTGATCCCATCCTTGGGAAATGCCCAGCTACTGGTGGTTTAGGTCAGTTGAGTTTAGTTTAGAGATACAGCGCGGAAACAGGCCCTTCGGCCCACCGGGTCCGCGCTGACCAGCGATCCCCGCACACTAGCGCTATCCGACACACACTAGGGACGATTTGCAACTTTACCAACACAATTAACCTACAAACCTGCACGTCTTTGGGATGTGGGAGGAAACCGGAGCATCCGGGGAAAACCCACGCAGGTCACTGGGAGAACGTACAAATTTCATACAGATAAGCACCCGTAGTCGGGATCGAACCCGGGTCTCTGGCGCTGCAAGCTCGGTAAGGCAGCAACTCCACCGCTGCGCCACCGTGGCCACCATCTGTGGCTAGCACGCAAATGATCGCCAGGGTCAGGCGCCATCTTGGAACCATCAATTTTTTGGGGAACAACTTTAACCCGCTGTTTACATCCATCCTCAGCCCGAAGAACGCAGGTTGGAGATCTGGAAGACTGAAGACATCAGAGCGAATACAATCCACATCGCATGGCAAATCCCACAGTACGTGCTGATGTCTGCTGGAGAAGTGATGTTCTCAATTACTGGGGTGGAGTTTTCCTACTCTCAGGTACGGGCCTCCTCTGACGTCCACTTATTCAGAGACCCAACTTGAACTTTGAGTAGACAAATATATTGGCAATGGTGGATTTAATTCAGACCAAGGCAGGTACTGTTACATCCTTTAAGAAACATGGAGTTGATCGGGTGGACGCCCCAGAGTCTCTTGCCAAGAGAAGGGGAATCAAGATCCAGGGGCCATAGGTTTAAGGTGAAGGGGGAAAGATTTTATCGGGATCTGAGAGGAAATTTGTTCATGCAAAGGGTGGTGGGTGTATAGAACGAGTTGCTGGAGGAGGTAGTTGAGGCCGGGACTATTGCAACATTTTAGAAGCAATTAGACAGGTGCATGGATAGGACAGGTTTGGAGGCGTATGAGCCAAACACAGGCAGGTGGGACTAGTGTAGATGCGACATGTTGGTTGGTGTGGGCATTGGGCCAAAGGGCCAGTTTGCACGGGGTATGACTCTGTTGTCTGACCCATTGACTTGCTCCAGCATTTGTTGTTTATCTAAAACAAAGATTGTTAGAAACCCTCTTTTAAACTAACCCAGAGTGAATGGGAGTCGGTGCAATAAGTTATCCACAGGGCAGATAAAGGATCTTAACTGGCCTGAATAATGGAAAAAAATGGACTAGTTGAACTGATGGAACTAATCCTGTAAGTTAGGGACAGTCCTCTGGGCAAACGAATATGCATTTACCTGATCTATTCCTCTCATGATTTTATACACCTCTATAAGATCACCCCTCATCCACTTGCTCTCCAAGGAATAGAGTTCCAGCCTCCTCAACCTCTCCCTGTAGCTCAGAATCTCTGGCAATATCCTCGTAAATCTTCTCTGCACCCTTTCCAGCTTGACAACAACTCTGTGTGTCTACCCGAGCTATTCCTCTCATGATGCTGGAGAAAATGGATTGGTAACGTTTCGGATTTGCACCCTTCTTGCAACTTTTTATTTTGTTAATAAACCTTTGTTGAGGTTAGCTTGTAACACAAAAGGTCGCAAGGAAACACATTGAGATATATATACAATAGACAATAGGTGCAGGAGTAGGCCATTTGGCCCTTCGAGCCAGCACCGCCATTCAATGTGATCATGGCTGATCATCCCCAATCAGTACCCCGTTCCTGCCTTCTCCCCATATCCCCTGACTCCGCTATTTTTAAGAGCCCTATCTAGCTGTCTCTTGAAAGCATCCAGAGAACCTGCCTCCACCGCCCTCTGAGGCAGAGAATTCCACAGCCTCACCACTCTCTGTGAGAAAAAGTGTTTTCTCGTCTCTGTTCGAAATGGCTTACCCCCTTATTCTTAAACAGTGGTCCCTGGTTCTGGACTCCCCCAACATCAGGAACATGTTTCTTGCTCTAGTGTGTCCAAGCCCTTAACAATCTTTTATGTTTCAATGAGATGCCCTCTCATCCTTCTAAACTCCAAAGTGTACAAGCCCAGCTGCTCCATTCTCTCAGCATATGACAGTCCTGCCATCCCGGGAATTAACCTTGTAAACCTACGCTGCACTCCCTCAATAGCAAGAATGTCCTTCCTCAAATTAGGGGAACAAAACTGCACACAATACTCCAGGTGTGGTCTCACTAGGGCCCTGTACAACTACAGAAGGACCTCCTTGCTCCTATATTCTATTCCTCTTGTTATAAACATCTCTCACAAGGAACTCCAGATGCTGGTTTACACAACATGCTGGAGTACCTCAGCGGGATTGGCAACATCTTTGGACAGAAACAATGGGTGAAGTTTCGGATCGAGACCCTTCTTCAAACATCCGCAGTAGGCAGGCAATGAAGGGCTGCAGTTTTCTGAACTGCCACCAGATGGTGACAAACTTCAAGCTTAAAAACTTCCCGAAATTCAGAATTGCTTCACTCAACGCTAATTATTGTGTGGATAGAATGACAGATTTCTGTAGAGAAACATCCAAAATCCCTTGCCCGTCCAGTGCCTGTTACATCCAACGTGGGTCAGGTATCTAAGTGGCTTCTGGTCAGAATGGGATCCAGTCCAAACTCCTGTCACAGATTCAGGAACAATGCATTGCACGTTCTGGCTCCATGCAACAGAGAGCATACTTGGCAAAGGAAACTGGATTATGTGGTAAAGAGTAAATTGTTATCTGGAGCCCAGGACTGGGAGGGTGTGTGTGTGGGGGGGGGGGAAGGAAGCAGATTCAGAAGCACTCAAGTCTGAAGAAATCTGAAAAGTCTGAGGAAGGGACTCAACCCAAAACATCACCTGTTCCTTTTCTCCAGCCTGGCTCGCTGAGTTAGAGTTATAGAGTGAAACAGTGGGAAACAGGCCCTTTGGCCCAACTTTCCCAGGCCGGTCAACATGTCCCAGCTACGCTAGTCCCACCAGCCCGTGTTTGGTCCATATCCCTCCAAACCTGTCCTATCCATGTACCTGTCTAACTGTTTCTTTAACGATGGGATAGTCCCTGCCACAACTACCTCCTCTGGTGTGAAAAAGTTACCCCTCAGATTCCTATTAAATCTTTTCCCCTTCACCTTAAGCCTATGTCCTCTGGTCCTCGATTCACCTACTCCGGGCAAGAGGCTCTGTGCATCTACCCGATCTATTCCTCTCATGATTTTATATACCTCAATAAGATCACCCCACATCCTCCTGCGCTCCAAGGAACGGAGTCCCAGCCCACTCAACCTCTCCCTATAGCTCAGTCCCTCTAGCCCTGGCAACATCCTTGGAAATCTTCTCTGTATCCTTTCGGGCTTGACAACATCTTTTCTATAACAGGGCGCCCAATGTTTGATTGGACTTTACTGGACTTCATCTGGCACTAAATGTTATTCACATTATTCCCTTTATCATGGGATCTGTACACTGTGGACAGCCCGATCGTAATCATGTACTGTCTTTCCACTGACTGGATAGTACGCAACAGAAGGTACATGGGACGATAAACTAAACTCAAACTAAATTAAATTGCTTCTACCTTTGTTGTTTCAGGCCCCTATGAACATGAAAGCTGTGCTTCAGTCTGGCTGGCTCCTGACGGTGGCTTTCGGGAACATCATTGTGGTTATTGTGGCCAAGTCTTCGTTCTTGGAGCAGGTACCAGATTGCAACAGCATCATCTGCCAATCCTTTATCTGTAGTAGCCTGTGGAAATTAGCTGGCACTGTTAAATTGACACCTTGCTTTGTGTACCATTTCAATGGAAGAAAATGGAGAGTCTGTATGCGTGTGTGTGTGTGTAGGAGTGTGTGTGTGCGTGTGTGTGTGTGTGTGTGTGCGTGTGTCTGTGTGCGTGTGTGTGTCTGTGTGTAGGAATGCGTGTGTGTCTGTGTGTAGGAGTGTGTATGTTTATGTGGCTATGCGTATGTGTGTGTGAAGGGGTGTGTGTGTAGGAGTGTGTGTGTATGTTTATGTAGCAATGTTACAAAATTTTGAGATTTTAAAAATCAAGATAAAGCATAAAAAGAAATTTAATTTGACACCTAATTCACTTTCATATCTTCAGTATTAAAAATGTTATGGCCATTTTCATACTCGGAAATTAGCATCATGTTCCCTATTGCTTTTCCATTGACTGAACACAAAAGCTGTGATCAAGAACAGTCAAAAGCCCATAACTTTCTTAAAAATTAAGCAAACTGAATGAAACTTTCAGTTATTATATTCAGTTATTATAGATTGAATCATTCTGAAACATGAAACAACCTTACTTGGATGACCTGAAATTAAAGCATATCATTAGTTAGTTACCTAGTTGTAGCTAATTACAAAATTCAATTACTAGATCTAAACATCTATCCATTTCTTAAGAAAAGGTTAACATTTTTTAAAAGCCTAAGTGTCCAAATAACATTCACACAAGAATTCACAATATAACATGATTTTAAAATCTCATTGGCATGAATTTATTGGCCAAATTGAAGGAATTTAGTGTTTAATTCCCGTAAATTAATTGCCATTTAAATCATCTTGCGAGTGGGTTTTTGTGGAACGCGATCGTTTGGAACGTTGCGGTTTGCGGTGAATTTGAACCCCATATCGGCAGGAAAAATACTGCCGGTTCGTATATTTTCTAAGTCACCTTTTCGCAACATGAAATTTTGATTAGAGGCATCCTAAGAAGCACATTTTAATGTAAAAATAAACTGTGTACCTTGTTTTGTCCCCTACGTGAGATCCGTCCCGTTGTCGGTGTTCACGGCTTTAGAAGATGATTTTTAATTTACTCCTGCTAATAAATGATCCAGCGTAGTTTAAAAATAACTCCATAAAACAAATGTCGGAGCGATTTCTCTTCAGCAACTAAACCCCCTGAGATTAATCGATTTGAATAGTCTGGAGTAAACGGCATTTTAAACCCGCCCCCCCTCTCAAAGGCGCCAAAGTCGTGCACACGGGCAGTGGCAGAACTGCAGCGCCGCTAAAGGTAAGTTTTGTAACATACCCAGTTTATGTGACTATGTGTATGTGTGTGTGTGTGTGCGCAGGAGTGTGTGTGTGTGTGTGTGTGTGTGTGTGTGTGTGTGTGTGTGTGTGTGTGTGTGTGTGTGTGTGTGTGTGTGTGTGTGTGTGTGTATATGTGTATGTCTATGCGTATGTGTGTGTGCAGTAGTATGTGTATGCCTGTGTGTGTGTGTGTGTGTGTGTGTGTGTATATGTGTGTGTCTATGCGTATGTGTGTGTGCAGTAGTATGTGTGTGTGTGTGTGTGTGTGTATATGTGTATGTCTATGCGTATGTGTGTGCAGTAGTATGTGTATGCCTGTGTGTGTGTGTAGGAGTGTGTGTGTAGGAGTGTGTGTGTGTAGGGGTGTGTATGTAGGTGTGTGTGTGTCTATATGTATGTGTCTGTGTGTATCTATGTGTATGTGTGTGTAGGAGTGCGTGTCTGTATGTGTGCGTGTGTGTGTGTCTATGTATGTGTCTGTATGTGTGTGTAGGATTGTGTGTATGTGTGTGTGTCTGTGGGTGTGTGTATATCTGAAGAAACATCCCTACATGAGATGCTGCCTATCCATAGCCTCCAGAGATGCTGTCTGATGCGCGGTTACTTCAGCGCTCTATGCCATTTTTTATAAAGCAGCATCTGGAATTCCTTGTGTCTACTTTTTACAGTGTGTATTTGTGTGTGTATAAGTATGTGGAATCATCGTCATAGATTCATACAGCATGGAATCAGACCCTTCGGCCCAACTTGCCCACACCGACCAACATGCCCCATCTACACTAGTCCCACCAGCCTGCCTGCGTTTGGCCCACCTACCCGATGATCTTATACACTTCTACCTCCTCCGGCAGCTCGTTCCACCACCCTCTTGTGTAAAAACGTTACCCCTCGGGTTCCTATTAGGACAGAGTTTGTACGTTCTCCCGTGTGGGGTTTTCTCCTGGTGCTCCGGTTTACTCCCACACTCCAAGGACGTGCGGGTTTGTAGGTTAATTGGTTTCTGAATGATTGTTAATTGTCCCTGGTGTGTAGGATAGTGTCAGGGGTGATCGTTGCTCGGCGCGGACTCGATGGGCCGAAGGGCCTGTTTCCGCACTATCTCTGAAGTCTAAAGCCTTAGGACTTCAGCCTGAAAACCTGTCGGATAACAGAGGGGGGAGGGGGTGCTGCGTCGTGTACAATTCCATCAGCGCCGATGATAGTGACGATGTCCCCTTTTCCACCCACAGTGGGAAGAGTTTGTGCTCTTTGCCTGCCTCCTGGTTGCTGTCTGCCTCATATTCTCCATCATGGCTTACCACTACACCTGCGTGGACTGCGGAGAGTTGGCCAAGCCGGCCAAGGATGCAGAGGAGGAGATCGCTCCGTCACCACCGTACGCAGACGAGTCCCTCGACACGGTTTACAAGCAGACCAGCATGTAGACCGGGGGGTTGACGCCAACCATCACCCTGCCCCCAGCGCCATTCACGAGTCCGTCCCATTGTCCGTCTGCCCTTGAGATGAGGTCTTCTCCAATGATCGGGTTCAGCATGATGCCAAGACGATTCTTATTTTAAAATGAAGTGGCTGAGGTTAGGGTTGATGGGACGGCGGGGGGGTGGGTGGGGGGGTTTAAGTGGGAGAAGGTAGTGGCGAGGGGACATTGATAATGGGAGGGGAGGAAATTTTAACGGAATTAGTTTATACCGCTCAGAGCCTTGTCATCACATGACAGGAAGCACGTGATTCCGCAGGAAGGGAGATCGTTGCCAGGACAACAGGTTTTAGCCATGGATTTTATTGGAACCAAGGAGGATGAGGGGACGTGTGATGGTGGCGCACACGATAGAGACTTGCTTGAATGGATTACCATGGCCTTATTTTCTTTAGCAAAGAGTTAATTTACCGTACAGGAGAGATTTAGTTTTACTGTCAATCCGGGAAGCAAAATGAAGGAGTTAGATAGAGCTCTTCAAGATAGCGGAGTCTGGGGATATGGGGAGAAGGCAGGAATGGGGTACTGATTGTGGATGATCTGCCATGATCACAGTGAATGGCGTTGCTGGCTCGAAGGGCCTAATGTCCTACTCCTGCACCTATTGTCTATTGAAAGACCTTTTCCCCCAGAATATGATGGGATTGTGGAACGCTCTGTCTGAAACGCTGTGGAGAGGAAGATTTTCTAATGCTTGCAGTTGAAGGGTTGTACGCTCTGACATTGGTTGACCAAGAACTGAAGGGTGACTTCAGCTCAATAATAGCTAGCATGGTCTCAACGGGCCAAATGGTCTCCTTCGGTGTCACAAATGCCACCTTCAGTCCAAGGCCTTCCTTTATTCCGGGTCAATCCCGCTTTTACAATCCGTCCAAAACACCTGTACAATCAACCTGTTGTAAAGTGGAGAGACATGAGGAGGAACTGCAGATTCCGGAATCTCGAGCAAAACACAAAGTGCTGGAGGAACTCAGCGGGTCGGGCAGCAAATGTGGAGGGAAATGGACAGGCGACGTTTCGGGATGGGACCCTTGTTAATACTGACTGTCGATAGGGGGAGGGGGAGAAAGCTTAAAAACAGGTGGTCATGTGACAACGCTTGGCGAGTGATAGGTGGATACAGTTGAGGTGGGTGGATGATCCGCAGATGGGGGGGATGAAGGCATGAGATGAAAAGAAGACAAAAGGATGTCAGATATGGAGAGAAGAGGAGTGGAATGTAAAGCCAGAGGTGTGGGAGGCAAAGTGTTGCAGCGGTTGAGCTGCTGCCTTGCGGCTTCAGAGACCCAGGTTCGATCCTGACTACGGGTGCTGTCTGTACGGAGTTTGTAAGTTCTCCCAATGACCACGTGGGGTCTTCTCCGGGCGCTCTGGTTTCCACCCACATTCCAAAGACGTGCAAGTTTGCAGGTTAATTGGCTTCTGTAAATTTTCCCCTAGAGGGTATAATAGAACTAGTGTACGGGGTGATTGTTGGTCGGCAAGGACTCGGAGGGCCAAAGGGCCTATTTCCGTGCTGTATCTCTAAACTGCACTAAAGGCAGGGGTAGTGGGAGAAATAGGTTCACGTCAGGGGGAGGGGGACATAGGAAAAAGAGTGGGGGAAGGAGGGGGCATTACTTAAAATTGGAGACAATACCGTGAATCACTGAGGTGCTGCCTTACAGCACCGGAGACCTGGGTTCGATACCGACTACGGGTGCTGTCTGTTCAGAGTTTGTACGCTCTCCCCGTGACCACGTGGGTTTTCTATGAGATCTTTGGTTTTCCAGCCACACTCCAAAGACGTACAGGTATGTAGGTTAATTGGCTTGGTATTTCAAAAAAAAATGTAATCGTCCGTAGAGTGTGTGGGATAGTGTTAGTGAGCAGGGATCGCCAGTCGGCGCAGACTCGGTGGGCCGAAGGGCCTGTTTCCGCGCTGTATCTCTAAACTAAACTAAATATTGGCACTCACTCAATCAGATCTCTTGTTAGTGGGGGATAAATAGCGAGCAGATCTCAACTGTCACCTCATCTTCAAGTAGTAGAATGGGATTTTCCATGTGTACTTGAGAGAGCAGATGGACTTCAGTTTAATACCTCATCTGAGTAATTGACTTATTCATCCGCACAGCATTACCTCCGTGTCTAAGTGAAGTAGGGTTTCAATCTGGGAGTAATATGGACAGAGTCACATCGAAACACTGGATAGAACGACATATAAATAAACAGACAATCGGAAATTTCAAAACAGTCATGTGAAAGGAAGTTGAATCTGTTAAAGTGTCAAAAATCAATTCCGGCAAAGAGATGAAATAAAAATGCTGTGATGCTTTGTTTCAAAAACCATCAGCTTCAATGGACCGGAGTCAGAGGCAGAGTTCCCCCTCAAACCTTCCGACTTTCACATTGTTCAATGGGGTGGCATGGTAGCGTAGCGATAGAGTTGCTGCCTGACAGCGCCAGAGACCCGGGTTCGATCCCGACTACGGGTGCTGTCTGCACGGAATTTGTACGTTCTCCCCGTGACCGCGTGGTTTTTCACCGAGATCTTCGGTTTCCTCCCACACTCCAAAGACGTACAGGTTTGTAGGTTAATTGGCTTGGCATGAACGTAAAATTATCCCTGGTGTGTGTGGGATTGTGCTAGTGTGCGCTGATTGCTGGTCAATTATGCGAAGGGCCCGTTTCCATGCTCTATGACTCTATGATTAAATACCAATCCCCCCTTAGTGTACAATTAACATACAATAAACTGGACAAGGCCAGATGTTTTGTGGGCCTTGATTGAGTGAATGTGGAGAGGATGTTTCCACGAGTGGGAGAGTCTAGCACCAGAGGTCACAGCCTCAGAAGGAAAGGACGTTCCTTTAGAAAGGAGATGAGGAGGAATTTCTTTAGAGGGTGGTGAATCTGTGGAGGCCGTCAGTGGATATTTTTAAGGTGGGGATTGACAGATTCTTGATTAGTACGGGCGTCCAGGGGTTATGGGGAGAAGGCAGGAGAATGGAATTGACAGGAAAAGATAGATCAGTCGTGAATGAATGGCGGTGTAGACTTGATGGACCGAATGGCCTAATTATGCTCCGAGAACCTATGAACAGTTCTGTGAATCTGATAAATGAGTCTTAAAGCGCAGAGAATCCACGTTGACCACCCTCTGGGGAAATTAGCAAAGATTTAGTTAACAGTGTGGTGAGCATTAGCAGTAACTGCTTACACAAACAAAGCATGTCTTGCCGGAGATGCGATTTCCGGTCACTCTCTGCGGCCTAACATGATGGAGCTGGGGGCCGTGCTCGAGACTGACTTTGAGCCCCATCCTTTGCCTGGGATAGACGCTCCAACCGCGGCCATCGAGAGGCTCGCAGTCTCGGGTAGAGACTGATGTCGGGAAGCTCCAAAGTCCCAGCAGGTTCGACTAGTCCTGACTCGGGGTCTGATCGCCGGGTGCGGGGAGCTGATTTCCCCCCGTTGTGGGAGCTTGATCGCCCTGACGTGGAAGTCTCGACCACCGACTACAGGAGCCAAGATCGCCCCGACAATGGAAGGTTCGAGTGCCCCGACCGCGGGAGAGCAAAGAAGGGAAGAGGTTGAACTTTCTTTTCGCCTTCCATCACAGTGAGGAATGTGGAGGAGTCACTGTGGTGGATGTTCATGTTAAAATGTATTTTGTGTGTTCTGTTGCTTTTTTTTGGTATAACTGCTGTGGCAAATCAAATTCCACGTATGTTGCAAAACATACTTGGCTAATAAAGTATGATTATGATTAATCGTAGCAATTGGGGGCTAGTATGCATATTTACAACACAATGCTCCCCAGAGTTAAAACAGGGCTGGCTGTGGTGAATTAAAATCATCTGCGGCCATTAATAAGTATAGGTTAAAGCGAAGGAAGTCCAGCGATCCAAAGAAACACTGATGGGGGAGGGGGGGCTGTGGGGGAAAGGGGGTATGGGGGAGGGGAACCTTCAAAACCTTCATAACTTTTGTACTATTTCAACGATCGAAACAAAACTTATTTGACTTGTAGCAGAGGAGAATGGTGAATAAGGTGGTGAAAAATCGTAGCGCTATGGGGGATCGTTTTTGCGCAAATTTAATTACAACGCAGATAGGAAGTGGTCAAGGTGAGAGTTTTAGTAATATACTAGACCAAGGGGGACCCGTTGGGTCCCGTCCACTCAAGGCGCGGTTGCGGGGGGTGGGGGGTGGGTGTCACACACACACTAACCACGCCCCACACACACGGGGTGGAGGGGGGGAGTGGGGGAATAGAGGGGAGGGGGAGGGAGCTGGTGAGACGGGAAATGGGGGGGAAATGGAGGGGGAGGGAGGGAGGTGGATAGGAAGGGGAGTGCGGCTGGAGAGGGTGCAGTGGGGGAAGGGGTCAGAGAGGGAGGGAGGGGCAGAGAAGGAGGGGGCAGAGAGGGGTGGATGGCAGAAGAAGGGCCCTCACCGCTCACCCCTCTCCTCACCCCCTCTCCATCCCACCTCTCTCCCCTCCACCCTCTCTCCCCCTCCCTCCACTCCCTCTCCCACCCTCCCTCAACCCCCTCACTCTCCATCCTCCTCTCCCCCCTCTCTCTCTTTCTCTGCCCTGGGAAGGGGGCAGAGAGGGAGGGGGAGGGTAGCACCTACCCTAGTCGCAGAGCACAAGCCTCCTCTCAGGCGCTGGGCCTGAGCTAGGCTGCAGCCATCATGGACCAGAGTGATGCCCAGAGCGATTTAAGGACGGTGAAAAACAGCAGAGGGTCGGCTGATCACGGCTTCCGTGAGGGTAAGCGCATCCACACGTGTGACAGACGATCGCACGGGGGAGACAGAGAGGATGTCGTCCCCAGTGACGGGTGCGACGGCCAATTTTCAAAGCTTGTCCACAAATGCGCTGCGATAACGAACGCTGCCGCCATGTTGTTGAACTACAAGAAGTCCAGTGGAACGCGCAGCATGACTTGATCATGTGTTCAGCGGCTTAAATCCAGAGCCTGAGTGGTGGGGGTGAGAGCGCCTGGGCCACGTAACTCTCAGCTCGTGACTGTGCATTGATAATTTGGCGCAGCTGGCCGCGAGCAGCAAAGGCATTGTGACATCCAGCTGGCATCAGCATGTTAGATTTTAAAAAGATGTCAGATTTTTGCAATCATGAGGTAAATCTTTACCGGAATATGTAAAAATGTCACCGTTACTGCGTCGGGCTTTCAAGGAGAAGTGAATCAAAGAAAAAGTTCAAGTTGTAAAGCAAAATTTCGCACAAGCAAACATCCAGAGATTTATAAGTTACTAGACCAACGTAATATTCCACCTCTCCACCAATTCCAATATTGGTGGCCAGTGGGGGGCTATGGGGGCTTTGCGCTAGTATGGGTATTGTGGGCTGAAGGGACTGGTTTCCAGAGGGCTAGTATTGACATTGTGGGCCGATTGGATTCTTGGGCTGGCAGCTCAGTCATTCAAAGCTTAGTTTCCTACCACTTCAAGCAGGGTGCAAGGCCACCAACTTCAAATGCAGTTTCCTACCACTTCAAGCAGGGTGCAAGGCCACCAACTTCAAGTGTAGTTTCCTACCAATTCAAGCAGGGTGCAAGGCCACCAAATTCAAGTGCAGTTTCCTATCACTTCAAGCAGGGTGCAAGGCCACCAAATTCAAATGGAGCTTCATATCACTTCAAGCAGGGTGCAAGGCCAATACATTCAAATGCAGTTTCATACCACTTCATGCAGGGTGCAAGGCCACCAAATTCTAATGCAGTTTCATTCCATTTCAAGCAGGGAGCAAGACCACCAAATTCTAATGCAGTTTCATACCATTTCAAGCAGGGTGGAAGGCCAACAAATTCAAATGCCGTTTCATACCATTCCAAGCAGGGTGCAAGGCCACCAAATTCAAGTGCCATTTCATACCATTTTAAGCAGGGTGCAAGGCCACCAAATTCAAGTGTAGTTTCATACCATTTCAAGCAGGGTGCAGGGCCACCAAATTCAAGTGCAATTTCATATAATTTCTAGCAGGGTGCAAGGCCATCAAATTCGTTTTTTTCTAAAATCAATATACAGAGCTAACAGAAAGTGGTGAAGGTTAGTCATTGTGAAGGAAACCACATTTTTATTTTCAAACTTCATTTTCAAACCACATTTACATTTTAAAACCAACCACATTTTCAAACCAACTACATTTTCATTTTTAAACCAACCACATTTTCATTTTCAAACCTACCACATTTACCACCTAAATCAATATACAGTGCAAACAGGAAGTGGTGAAGGTTAGACTTCTAATTATATAGATTTTCAAACCACATTTACATTTTCAAACCAACCACATTTTCAAACAAACCAACCACATATTTATTTTCAAACCAACCAAATTTTCATTTTCCAACCACCAAATTTTCATTTTCCAACCAACCACATTTTCATTTTCCAACCAACCACATTTTCATTTTCCAACCAACCACATTTTCAAACCACATTTTCATTTTCAAACCACATTTTCATTTTCAGACAACATTTTCAAACCAACCACATTTTCATTTTCAAACTTCATTTTCAAACCACATGTAACTCACATGTCAGTAAAACCACACTCACAGTTTAGTAGACATATGTTCTGTGTTCAGTGTTATTCACAGCTCAGACTGACCTCCTGCACCCCCATCTTGCAGAGACTGAGACACGGCCGCACTTCCGGGTTTTATAGTCCCTACCCTTCCCACCGGAAGGGGCGTGACCTTCATGGCTTGATTGACAGGGTAGAAAATCTCAACATTTTTTAAACATTAATAAGTCTTTTATTTTTAATCGATGGGAAAAATCCTCTGGCCCTGACAGCTGGAGGGGGACTCTGAGTATGATGCCCAAAAATCATAGCACGTACGTGGTAGCATTTTTTCTAAAATCAATATACAGTGCAAACAGGAAGTGGTGAAGGTTAGACTTCTAATTATATAGATTTTCAAACCACATTTACATTTTCAAACCAACCACATTTTCAAACCAACCAAAATTTTAAACCAACCACATTTTTACACCACCCACATTTTCATTTTCAAACTTCATTTTCAAACTACATTTTCATTTTCAAAGTTCTTTTTCACACCACATTTTCATTTTCAACCCAACCATTTTCAAACAACATTTTCATTTTCAGACCAACCACATTTTCATTTTCAAACCTACCACATTTTCATTTTCAAACCAACCACATTTTCAAACAAACCAACCACATATTTATTTTCAAACCAACCAAAATTT
Source organism: Okamejei kenojei (assembly GCA_035221665.1). Taxonomy (NCBI): domain Eukaryota; kingdom Metazoa; phylum Chordata; class Chondrichthyes; order Rajiformes; family Rajidae; genus Okamejei; species Okamejei kenojei. The sequence continues at coordinate 8,193,043 of CM069137.1, read as the reverse complement.
TCCAACCACCAAATTTTCATTTTCCAACCAACCACATTTTCATTTTCCAACCAACCACATTTTCATTTTCCAACCAACCACATTTTCAAACCACATTTTCATTTTCAAACCACATTTTCTAACCAACCACATTTTCATTTTCAGACAACATTTTCAAACCAACCACATTTTCATTTTCAAACTTCATTTTCAAACCACATGTAACTCACATGTCAGTAAAACCACACTCACAGTTTAGTAGACATATGTTCTGTGTTCAGTGTTATTCACAGCTCAGACTGAGTCGTGACCTCCTGCTCCCCCATCTTGCAGAGACTGAGACACGGCCGCACTTCCGGGTTTTATAGTCCCTACCCTTCCCACCGGAAGGGGCGTGACCTTCATGGTTTGATTGACAGGGTAGAAAATCTCAACATTTTTTAAACATTAATAAGTCTTTTATTTTTAATTGATGGGAAAAATCCTCTGGCCCTGACAGCTGGAGGGGGACTCTGAGTATGATGCCCAAAAATCATAGCACGTACGTGGTAGCATTTTTTTCTAAAATCAATATACAGTGCAAACAGGAAGTGGTGAAGGTTAGACTTCTAATTATATAGATTTTCAAACCACATTTACATTTTCAAACCAACCACATTTTCAAACCAACCAAAATTTTAAACCAACCACATTTTTACACCACCCACATTTTCATTTTCAAACTTCATTTTCAAACTACATTTTCATTTTCAAAGTTCTTTTTCAAACCACATTTTCATTTTCAACCCAACCATTTTCAAACAACATTTTCATTTTCAGACCAACCACATTTTCATACCAACCACATTTTCATTTTCAAACCAACAACATTTTCATTTTCAAACCAACCGCATTTTCAAACTAATCACATTTTCATTTTCAAACCAACCACATTTTTATTTTCAAACCACATTATCAAACCACCCACATTTTCATTTTCAAAAAACATTTCCAAACCAACCACATTTTCAAACTAACCACATTTGGACTGTAAACTCCTATCTCACCAGGGACTAACTCTACTAACTTACTGTACCACAATACCGACCAAAATACTTAATATGAAAAAGAAGATGTGATTCTGTTTGTAGTTTGTTGGTTGTTTGTTTGTTTGTTTTTTGCACAAAGTCCACAGGCACTGCCACTTTTCATTTCACTGCACATCCCGTATGTGTATGTGACGAATAAACTTGACTTGACTTGACTTGTCAAACCAACCACATTTTCAAAACAACCACATTTTAATTTTCAAAAGCAACCACATTTTCATTTTCAAACCAACCACATTTTCATTTGGAAACCAACCACATTTTCAAAACAACCACATTTTAATTTTCAAAAGCAACCACATTTTCATTTTCAAACAAACCACATTTTCATTTTCAAAGCAACCACATTTTCAAAACAACCACATTTTCATTTTCAAACCAACCACGTTTTCATTTACAAACCAACCACATTTATGTTTTCAAACCAACCACTTTTTCATTTTCAAATTAATCATATTTTCATTTTCCAACCAACCACATTTTCAAACACACCAACCACATTATCATTTTCTAACCAACCACATTTTCAAACACACCAACCACGTTTTCATTTTCAAACCAACCAACCACATTTTCATTTTCCAACCAACCACATTTTCATTTTCAAAACAACCTCGTATTCATTTCCAAACCAACCACATTTACGTTTTCAAACCAACCACTTTTTAGAAACATAGAAAATAGGTGCAGGCCATTTGGCCCTTCAAGCCTGCACCGCCATTCAATATGATCATGGCTGATCATCCAACTCAGTATCCTGTACCTGCCTTCTTTCCATACCCCCTGATCCCTTTAGCCACAAGGGTCACATCTAACTACCTCTTAAATATAGCCAACGAACTGGCCTCAACTACCTTCTGTGGCAGAGAATTCCACAGATTCACCACTCTCTGTGTGAAAAATGATTTTCTCATCTCGGTCCTAAAAGACTTCCCCCTTATCCTTAAACTGTCATCCCTTGTTCTGGAGTTCCTCAACATCGGGAACAATCTTCCTGCATCTAGCCTGTCCAACCCCTTAAGAATTTTGTAAGTTTCTATAAGATCCCCCCTCAGACTTCTAAATTCTAGCGAGTACAAGCCGAGTCTATCCAGTCTTTCCTCATATGAAAGACCTGACATCCCAGGAATCAGTCTGGTGAACCTTCTCTGTACCCCCTCTATGGCAAGAATGTTTTTCCTCAGATTTGGAGACCAAAACTGTATGCAATACTCCAGGTGTGGTCTCACCAAAACCCTGTACAACTGCAGTAGAACCTCCCTGCTCCTATACTCAAATCCTTTCGCTATGAATGCTAACATACCGTTTGCTTTCTTCACTGCCTGCTGCACCTGCATGCCTACTTTTAATGATTGGTGTACCATGACACCCAGGTCTCGTTGCATCTCCCCTTTTCCTAATCTGCCACCATTCAGATAATAGTCGACCCTCCTGTTTTTGCCACCAAAGTGGATAACCACATTATACTGCATCTGCCATGCATTTGCCATGATAAGATGCAGTATTATCCACATTATACGGCATCTGCCATGCATTTGCCCACTCTCCCAGCCTATCCAAGTCACCTTGCAGCCTCTTAGCATCCTCCTCACACCTAACACTACCCCCCAGCTTAATGTCATCCGCAAAATTGGATATGTTGCATTCAATTCCCTCGTCCAAATCATTAATATATATTGTAAATAGCTGGGGTCCAAGCACTGAGCCTTGCGGTACCCCACTAGTCACTGCCTGCCATTTTGAAAAGGACCCATTTAGTCCTATTCTTTGCTTCCTGTCTGCCAGCCAGTTCTCTATCCACATCAATACTGAACCCCCAATACCGTGTGCTTTAAGTTTGTATACTAATCTCTTATGTGGGACCTTGTTGAAAGCCTTCTGAAAGTCCAGATATAACACATCCACAGATTCCCCCTTATCCACTCTACTAGTTACATCCTCGAAAAATTCTATAAGATTCGTCAGACATGATTTACCTTTCATAAATCCATGCTGACTTTGTCCAATGATTTCACCATTTTCCAAATGTGCTGCTATCCCATCTTCAATAACTGACTCTAGCATTTTCCCCACTACCGATGTTAGACTAACTGGTCTGTAATTCCCCATTTTCTCTCTCCTTCCCTTTTTAAAAAGTGGGGTTGCATTAGATACTCTCCAATCCTCAGGAACTACTCCAGAATCTAAAGAGTTTTGAAAAATTATCACTAATGCATCCACTATTTCTGGGGCTACTTCCTTAAGTACTCTGGGATGCAGCCTATTTGGCCCTGGGGATTTATCGGCCTTTAATCCATTCAATTTACCTAACACCACTTCCCGGTGAACCTGGCTTTCACTCAGTTCCTCCATCTCCTTAGTGAAGACAGAACCAAAGTAGTTATTCAATTGGGCTGCCATGTCCTTGTTCCCCATGATCAAATCACCTGTTTCTGACTGCAAGGGACCTACATTTGTTTTAACTAACCTATTTCTCTTCACATAGCCACAAAAACTTTTGTAGTCCGTTTTTATGATCCCTGCCAGTTTTCTTTCATAATCTATTTTCTCTTTCCTAATTAAGCCCTTTGTCCTCCTCTGCTGGACTGAATTTCTCCCAGTCCTCTGGTAGGTTGCTTTTTCTGGCTAATTTGTATGCTTCATCTTTTGTTTTGATACTATCCCTGATTTCCCTTGTTATCCACGGATGCACAACCTTCCCTGATTTATTCTTTTGCCAAACTGGGATGAACAATTGTTGTAGTTCATCCATGCAGTCTTTAAATGCCTTCCATTGCACATCCACCGTCAACCCTTTTAGAATCAATTGCCAGTCTATCTTGGCCAATTCACGTCTCATACCCTCAACGTTACCTTTTTTTAAGTTCAGAACCCTTGTTTCTGAATTAATTATGTCACTCTCCATCCTAATGAAGAACTCAACCATATTATGGTCACTCTTGCCCAAGGGACCACGTACAACAAGACTGCTAACTAACCCTTCCTCATTACTCAATACCCAGTCTAGAATAGCCTGCTCTCTCGTTGGTTCCTCTACATGTTGGTTTAGAAAACTATCCCGCATACATTCCAAGAAATCCTCTTCCTCAGCACCCCTGCCAATTTGATTCACCCAATCTATATGTAGATTGAAGTCACCCATTCTAACTGTTTTACCTTTGTTGCACGCATTTCTAATTTCTTGTTTGATGCCATCCCCAACTCCACTACTACTGTTAGGTGGCCTGTACACAACTTCCACTAGCGTGTTCTGCCCCTTAGTGTTTCGCAGCTCTACCCATATCGATTCCACATCCTCCAAGCTAATCATGTATGTAATCATGTTAACTGTTTTACAACAATTGTATATATATTTTTAAACTTTCTTACTATGAAATAACTCTTCTCAGCATCTTGGGAATGACCCAGGTGGCCTGGACAAATACATGTTTGGCCATGAGCTATGAGTTTGCTTGAAGGGGGAATGGCAGTAACGGTTGGATGTGCACCTACATTCCCCACAACAGCGGGGGAAGGCATACCATTGGTACCAATACCCCTAAACCAGACCGTAATTATGGCCGTATACTGCTTTCACAATGGAACTTCCGCCAGCAGGTGCAGAGAGAACGAAAGGACAAATGGTGGGAAAATTGTGTATAACGACTTTAAAGGATGGTACACTCCCCCATTTGAATCAGGTTGGAAGAAAGATGAGACCAAAAGTTGGAAAATTCCACGACTGAAACTAGCAAGCAATCCCCGTATCTCTGTAAATGCCACCTGCCATTGTAGAGGCGAAGGGAAAGGAGTGTATTTGGGAAACAGTTCTTGCACTTCATACCTCCCATTCTCTATTATGAGCCACCATGACCTGTAAATGGAACACACTTTGTATGTGGATCATGGGCATACCCTTGGCTGCCAGGGATGCCACCAGGAGACGACTCCACTTTTGACATGAGGTTGGGTAAGAACGACAACGGGAGAGGATGCTGCTATCTGGCTATTGTCATTCCCCACATGCGTATGGTGCAACAACTAACTGAGTTGTCCCTTCCCTTAAGAACAAGATGGGGCATATCAGAATCAGAACGATTTTGGATGATTGGCTTCCCATTCTGGGGGACTGCTCATGCCACTTGAGAATTGATCAAAATGGCCTCCGCCAAGGAGAAGTTGGCAAATGCAACCGGCCATGATGTCTATTACAGCAGAGATGGTTGCCATCAGCACAATGGCCTTACAAAATGGCATGGCACTGGAGTTTAGTTTTGGCAGACAAAGGAGGCACCTGTGCTATCATAAACCATGAGCATATATCGCCAATGAGACTACCAATATCACCGACCTTGCTGCCCACATCTCCCAAGAAATTGAGAAAGTCCATAATGTTAAAAGTGGCATGCATGGGTACAATGAAGTAAATAGGAGATGTTAGCCATTCAGTTGGCTTGATGGACATTGGAATACCACATTACATTATGGCTCTATCGTTTTATTAATCATCGCTCTAAAATTGTTGTTGTTAATTGCTTGCGATTATTATGTACCTACTGGGGAATGTGAATGTTATTATAAACTGATAAAGAGGAAGGAATGTGGAAGTTAATTATGGTTTAAAAATACAAAATGGATTTCAGAAGGAATGGAAGCTTGCAAAAAAGCACTCACCCTTGCTTTCAGTACATTAACAAGGTCAGTAGACTGTCGATGTTCCTCTTTCCAATAACATAAGCGAGATAACAAGCCCAGCTTCTCAAATGTCTCCTCTATAACATAAACATAGGTGAAAATTCAGACCAACTCTTGTTCCAGAAGATTATGATGTGCGTCATAAGTAGAATAAAAACAAAATGCTTGTTCTGCAGAAATATAACCCTTCCTCTGTCAGAAGAACCTGTCAATCTTAAGAAGCAAGAGGCTGTACTAAACTTTATCGATAACGTATTTCTGAATCATCGAGTAAAGGGTTATAAATACATGTACTGAAATCATTGTCCCTTTGTGTGGGGATGAGAACTGTGTATAGTCTGGAATCTGCATACTGTTAAGAGTTTTACCACACCCTCCTGGCGAAATACTTCGTGAAGACCCCGCCAGCACACATGCGCGACATATCGTCGCTCACATTTGCTACCGACATGCTGGGGGGGGGAGTGCGCTCTCTCCACAGCTCCTTCAACGGGACCAGGAAAAGGTAAGTTTACTTACCTTAAGCTGGATTGCAGGTAGGAGTCTTGTTGTTTCTACCTGCAGGTAACGATGGACGGAAAAGGGAAAGGTAAGCTTTCCAAGCGCCGCTGGACTTCTGGTCGGCGGGATTCTTCTCCGGAGCGGTTCTCAACACCGGCGGCATCCGGGAAACGGCCTGGGGAAAAGGTGCCGAAGTTGGGCGCGCCTGTTACACCAGCGCCCGACTCGTCTCCAGAGGCAGCCGCACTGGTGCAGGGTATGGGAGACCCTGCCTTCGTGTCTCCGTTCCCCGGGGGGGGGGGGGGGGGGGGGGGGAGCACACAGGTACGAAGCGTACCTCGCATACCGGCGATGGCAACACCTTGCCTTTTACAGTTCCCGCGAGGGCCGAGGGGGGGAAGACCGTGCCGATGTCGAGCCCCGCAGCTGAAGCAGGACTCGAGAAGCCGCCGGAGTCTCCCGACTTAGAGCGGGCCGGTCGCGCTGCTGCGGAGTCGAGCAGCCCTGCAGGAGCAGGTGCTGCCCGCATCACACCGGGGTCTGCTCGAGAGCAAGCTGGTGGCAGCCACATCCGGTCGCTCAGTTTGCCTGGGGCTGCTGCCGACCATGCACCCCTACCGAGACATAATGTCAGAGGTAGGGGTAAGCCTGCACAGACTCCGGGGAGCCAGGCGCCGGGGGCCGGCACCGACTCATATCCACTGCCTTCCCACCAGGCACGGGGACCGCCACAGTCCGCTCGTGGGCGGACTAGCGGAGAGTCTGTGCGGGAGTCGTACGGGCCTGCAGGAGCAGGTGTTGACGACCTCCTGCCACCAGATCGCACTCCGCCTTTCATGGGGGTAAGATCTGCTGCTAGAAGCCCCAGCAACATTGCAGAGCCTGGGGAAGTCGGCTTGTCGGCTACGCGCAGTAGCGACGGTCACATGGACCGGTTGGAGCAAACGGTGGAGCACCTCGTTCAACAAGAACAGGACCGGGACGAACATTGGTCCCGGGCATCAGCTACCCACGGCCGTCGGCCGCCAAGTATCTCGCCTTCCTCTGTTGGGACTGCCAGGGGTCTGGAGGACGGCAAATTGAATGCAGCGCCAGACATGCCGGAGGTCGATGAGGACCTACTGGATGTCGTGGGTAAATTTGCGACTGCGCCTCCTTTGGGAGGGCCTCTACATGCCAAACTGGCAGGGACAATTAACTTTCTCACCTCCCGCCAGCTACAGGCACGTGTCCTCAGTGACACCATGGATAAGTTCAAGCCACCGGAGAATTGTGTTAATCTCAATGTTCCCCTGGTCAATGCTCCAATTTGGGGGAATTTGAGCAACACTGCCAGAGCACTGGATGCAAGCCTCCAACAAATCCTGAAACAACTCTCCACGGGAATCACTGCATACGCCAGGACCCTCGATGGGGAGAACGTGTCGAGTGAGCAGCAGGATGCGCTAGCTTTACTCTGCAATGCCCAGTTTGAGATTACTTGTCTCAGGAAAAGCTCCACCCGGCCCACGCTCAACCCTAAATTTGCAGGGTTGTGCCGCATTCCACCACCATATCAGCTGTTCGGGGAAGACCTGCCGGGGAAAAGTAAAGGAGATGGACGAGGAGGCCAAGGACGTCGGCCTCATGACGCCTCCTTCATCGAGGACATACGCCTTTCGGCAACAGCCATATACTGCTTGGAAACCTCGCCCACTGGACAAGACACCTCTGGCTAATCCACCGCCAGTTCCCCAACTCCCCATTGCGACCTCCACCTCGTAAAGCCACACAGCGTCCCCCCAAACCACCATACCTTGACCATCGAGGTAAGGGGGTCTGGTTCTACTAAGCAAGTAGCAATGGTGCCCACGCAAGTAGGAGGACGGTTGCGGGCTTTCAGCATGGGTTAACATAACTACCGACTCTTTTATTTTACACAGTGTTCAGGGCTATGTCATAGAGTTCATTACCGGTCACCTTCCCCACACTCAGCATGCCCCTCATCGCACAATTTGCGCTAGCTCAAAAAAGAGATCGAGCAAGGACATGCAGAAATTTTACGGCTCGCAACAAAAGGGGCGATAGGGAAAACGACGCATGAACCCATTGAGTTCGTGTCCAACATCTTTCCTAAAACCAGAAAAGATGGAGGTTGTCGGATCATCATTGACCTAACTCAGTTGAACACTTTCGTATAATATGCCCATTTCAAAGTGGACACTTTCGAAACCGTTAAGCAGCTTCTGTCTCCAGGGTACTTTATGGCTTGCATCGATCTCAAAGATGCATACTATACAGTCCCCATCATAGAATCCCATCGGAAGTTCTTGAAATTTGTCTGGAAGTGACAGTTATGGCAATCTGAAGCTTTACCCAATGGCTTAACCACAGCCCCTAGGCTGTTTACCAAAATAGTTAAACCGATTCTGGCTATCCTACGGCGACAGCATTATATCGTCATGGCTTACCTAGACGATATCCTTATCGTGGGTCCAACCCTCCAATTTGCAGAGCAGGCAGTTACAGCAACCATAAATTTATTCGAGATGTAAAGGTTTGTTACCCATCCAGAAAAATCGACATTCGCCCCATCTTAAATCATGGACTATCTGGGCTTCACTATTGACACCACCCGAATGATAGTCACTATCCCACCTGGCAAAGCATCTGATATAAAAGATGCATGTACCAGCCTTGCTTGCGCCAGGGTGCCGACCATTCGACATACTGCTAAGGTGATTGGGAAACTGATAGCCACCTTTCCTGCTGCACAATTCGGCCCACTGCACTATCAAAACTTACAACGGGAAAAGATCTCCGCATTGAAAGCCAATGCTGGGCACTTTGACAGGTCCGTACGGCTACCAATTAAGGCTAAATCTGAGCTACAGTGTTGGGTTGACAATGTTAGTACATGTTACAAACCCCTGTTTGTTAGCAACCCGTCAGTGGTGTTTCAAACTGACGCAAGCGCCCAAGGCTGGGGTGCGACTGACACCACGTCCAGTTGTGGTGGCAGATGGAATCCTCAAGAGTCTACCCTCCTTCAGCCACACGGGATCAATTATTTGGAGATGCTTGGGGCTTTCCATGGTCTGAGGGCATACTGCACCAATTTACAGCATTTACATGTCCGTCTTCAACTAGATAATACCACGGTGGTGGCTTATATAAATCATATGGGTGGTATCAGGTCGTTATCTTGTGACGAATTGGCAAACACAATTTGGCACTGGTGTATTGAAAGAAATATTTGGCTCACAGCGACCTATTTACCAGGGAAGCTCAACACAGTGGCAGACACCAGGTCACCATGTCGGTATTACATCCGAACAACTTGTACCATCCGGAAGATGGAGCAGGGGCTCCTCATCAGCCACCAACAACCACATCACCGGGTGACTGTGCAGACCATCACAAGGTGGCTCCGGGTGGTGTTGGGTGCCGTTGGGTATCGATACTTACATTTTTAATTCTCACTCTACCAGGGCTGCATCCCCATCAGCGGCGAGGGCCATGGAGGTGCTCATGGACCACATCCTCGCCACCGCGGGCTGGGCCAGTGAATTGACTTTACAGAGGTTTTACAATAAACCGGTGGTCGCCCCCGCTACATTCACGGATGCCGTGCTGCGAGCCGCTCCGTGAATGTTTACTCCCCGAGTAGGGGTTTTGCTTTGTTATTCTTTGTTTTAATAACTCTGCATTATTTTTCAGCCGGTTCAGTCTGGAATACATTAACAAACTTCCTCCATCAGTATTGCGGCAGTGTGACAGCATGGACATTGTCCTGGGCGTGTAATCACAGAAGCTTTGAAGTCTTCACGAAGTCACTCACGTGACTCCGAAGTAAAATAGTAAGATTAAACGAGAACTTACCAAGTTTGAAGGTTGATCTTTATTTTATGAGGAGTTGCGATGAGGGATTTCGTGCCCTCCGCTCCCAACCCTCTCTCATAAGGTCAATTGGTATGTTCTACTTTATTAATCTTACTATCTCCTTCCATGATGTGTTCTGTGATTCCACACCGCTGCTTTGAAGAATGTCGCGCATGCGTGCTGGCGGGGTCTTCACGAAATCCCTCATCGCAAATAAAGATCAACCTTCAAACTTGGTAAGTTCTCATTTAATCTTACTATTTTATATGTAATGGCTTTTTTTGTTAAAATTCTGTGGCCCACAATTTGAACACATTTTAAAGTAATCTTGCAGCCACGATTCACATAAGGTTACATTTCTGAGGTGACGATTGGTGGAAGTTAGGAAGAGAATAAATTAAATCAGGATGAATTAGAAATCGCGGCAACCCAACACGCGTTATTGATTGGAAATAATATTATTATTAATAATATAATATTGATATCTTTCTGGGAAACTCGGAGTTAACCTGCCATAGCTTGAATGATTGTATAAATTTGCTTCTGGGTCGAGACTAAAATATTTACCCTCCTGCCCTTTTGCAGATTGTAATAACGGTACTGATTTGTCGTAAAATTAATTGCATAATAAAACACATGGATGTGGCGTTTGGATTGGATCCTCGTTCCAATTAATAGTTCGATGCGAACAAGTGTATGATGGATATTACCAAACTTTCACCCACATAAACTACTCTAATGGATAATTTCACTTGCATCACGAAAACCGAGGAATTAACCTATTGTTGTGTATGAAAATATGATTAGCATATTTAACATCTTAGAAACATGGAAACATAGAAAATAGGTGCAGGAGGAGGCCATTCGGCCCTTCAAGCCAGTACCGCATTCATTGTGATCATGGCTGATCTTCACTATCAATAACCCGTGCCTGCCTTCTCCCCATATCCCTTGATTCCACTAGCCCCTAGAGTTCTATCCAACTCTCTCTTAAATCCATCCAGTGATTTGGCCTCCACTGCCCACTGTGGCAGGGAATTCCACAAATTCACAACTCTCTGGGTCAAAAAGTTTTTTCTCAGCTTAGTCTTAATGACCTCCCCTTTATTCTAAGACTGTGGCCCCTGGTTCTGGACTCACACAACATTGGAAAAAAATTTCCTGCATCTAACTTGTCCAGTCCTTTTATAATTTTATATGTTTCTATAAGATATCCCCTCATCCTTCTAAACTCCAGTGAATACAAGCATAGCCTTTTCAATCTCTCCTCATATGACAGTCCCGTCATCCCAGGGATCAATCTCGTGAACCTACGCTGCACTGCCTCAATCACAAGGATGTCCTTCCTCAAATTAGGAGACCAAAACTGTACACCATACTCCAGATGTGATCTCACCAGAGCCCTATCCAACTGCAGAAGAACCTCTTTACTCCTGTATTGAAATCCTCTTGTTATGGAAAGCCAACATTCCATTAGCTTTCTTCACTGCCTGCTGTACCTGCACGCCAACTTTCAGTGACTGGTGTACAAGGACACCCAGGTCTCGCTGTACCTCCCCCTTACCTAACCTAACCCCATTGAGATAATAATCTGCTCCCTTGTTTTTGCCGCCAAAGTGGATAACCTCACATTTATCTATATTATACTGCATCTGCCACGCATCTGCCCACTCACTCAACCTGTCCAGGTCCCCCTGCATCCTCCTAACATCCTCTTCACAGTTCACACTGCCACCCAGCTGTTTCATCCGCAAATTTGCTAGCGTTGCTCCTCATTTCCTCTTCCAAATCATTAATATATATGGTAAACAGTTGTGGCCCCAACACCGAGCCTTGCGGCACTCCACTCGCCACTGCCTGCCATTCTGAAAAGGACCCGTTCACTCCTACTCTTTGCTTCCGGTCTGCCAACCAATTTTCTATCCATGTCAACACCCTACCCCCAATACCATGTGCTCTAATTTTAGTCACCAGCCTCCCGTGCGGGACCTTATCAAAGGCTTTCTGAACGTCTAGATACACTACATCCACTGGCACCCCTTCATCCATTTTACTTGTCACATCCTCAAAAAATTCCAGAAGATTAGTAAAGCATGATTTCCCTTTCATAAATTCATGTTGACTTGGACTAATCCTTTTACTGCTATCCAAATGCCCCATTATTACCTCTTTAATAATTGACCAGCATCTTTCCCACCACCGAAGTCAGGCTAACTGGTCTGTAATTCCCCGTTTTCTCTCTTGCTCCCTTCTTGAAAAGTGGGATAACATTAGCTATCCTCCAATCCACAGGAACTGATCCTGAATCTATTGAACATTGGAAAATGATCACCAATGCGTCCACTATTTCTAGAGCCACCTTCCTGAGGACCCTGGGATGCAGACCATCAGGCCCAAGGGATTTATCATCCTTCAGCCCCATTAGCCAACCCAATACTATTTCTCGCCTAATGAAAATTTATTTCAGTTCATCTACCCCCTTAGATCCTCTGTCCTCCAATACATCTGGGAGATTGTTTGTGTCTTCCTTAGTGAAGACAGATCCGAAGTACCTGTTCAATTCTTCTGCCATTTCCTTGTTGCCCATAATTATTTCACCCATGTCTGCCTTCAAGGGACCCACATTTGACTTTGCTACTCTTTTTCCCTTAACATATCTAAAGAATTTTTACTGTCCTTCTTTATATTCCTGGCCAGCTTCCTCTCGTACTTCATCTTTTCAGCCCGTATTGCCAATTTTGTTTCCTTCTGTTGTCCTATGAAAGCTTCCCAATCCTCTGGCTTCCGGCTACTCTTTGCTGTATTATACATCTTTTCTTTTAGTTTTATTCTATCCCTAACTTCTCTTGTCAGCCATGGTTGCCTCCTACTCCCCTTAGAATCTTTCTTCCTTTTTGGAATGAAATGATCCTGCATCTTCCGGATTATGCCCAGAAATTCCTGCCATTGCTGTTCCACCATCATTCCTGCTAGGATCCCTTTCCAGTCTAGCTTGGCCAGCTCCCCTCTCATGCCTTCATAGTCCCCTTTGTTCAACTGCATCACTGCCACTTCCGATTTAACGTTCTCCTTCTCAAATTACAGATTAAAACTAATCATATTATGATCACTACCTCCAAGCGGTTCCTTTACCTCAAGGTCTCTTATCATATCTGGTTCATTGGACAACACTAAATCCAGAATTGCCTTTTCTCTGGTCGACTCCATTACAAGCTGCTCCAAGAATCCATCTCGGAGGCATTCTACAAACTCTCTTTCTTGGGGTCCTGAACCAAGCTGATTTTCCCAGTCTACCTGCATATTGAAATCCCCCATCACCACAGTGGCATTACCTTTGTTACATGCCAGTTTTAACTCCTGCTGCAACTTACACCCTACATCCGGGCTACTATTTCGGGGTCTGTAAATAACACCAATTAGTGTCTTCTTGCCTTTACAATTCCTCAACTCAATCCACAGCGACTCTACCTCGTCAGTCCGTATGTCTTCCCTCGCAAGGGACTGAATTCCATCCCTCACCAGCAGAGCTACCCCCCCCTCCTCTGCCCACATGCCTGTCCTTTCGATAGGATGTATAACCCTGAATATTAAGTTCCCAGGCCCGATCCTCCTGCAGCCACGTCTCAGTAATCCCCACAATGTCATATCTACCAACCTCTAACTGAGCCTTAAGCTCATCTACATTACTTCTTATACTTCGCGCATTCATATACAATACTTTTAATTCCTTACGCATCTCACCTTTCACATCGATCCCTATTACACTTGGCCATACTCTCCTATCCCTTTGTGAGCTTCCTTTCCCGTTAATTCTGGGGTCATTAACCATCCCTTTACTCTCTTTCCCTTTAACTCCGTCCTCGACTATCCCATTTACCACCCCACCCCCCTTATTCAGTTTAAAACCACCCGTGTAGCAGTGGCAAACCTGCCTGCCAGAATGCTGGTCCCCCACCTGTTAAGATGCAATCTGTCCCTTTTGTACAGTTCCCCCTTACTCCAAAACAGATCCCAGTGATCTAAGAATCTAAATGCCTGCCCCCTGCACCAGTTACTCAGCCACACATTCAGGTCCCATATCTCCCTGTTCCTGCTCTCGGCAGCACGAGGAACTAGAAGCAAACCGGAGATAACCACCCTGGAGGTCATGCTTTTCAGCATTTTTCCGAGCTCTAAAGTCACGCTGCAAAATATTCATCCCCTTCTTTCCGACATCATTTGTGCCGACATGTACTACCACTTCCGGCTGTTCACCGTCGCCCTTGAGGATTTTCTGCACTCTGTCCGTGACATTCTGGATCCTGGCACCAGGAAGGCAGCACACCATCCTCGAATCCCGTCTGTTGCCGCAGAAACCCCTGTCCGTATCTCTCACAATGGAGTCTCCAACTACAATGGCGTTGCCAGACGTTGGCCTCTTTGGTTTTGGCTCAACAGCCCTTTTTGCTTTGCAAGCCAGTCCGCTGCTCAGTGTTTTAACGTCTTCTGTCCCGACAGCTTCTAAGTGGGTGAACCTGTTCACAAGACGTACAACGCCCGGGGACCTTTGCATTCTAAGTTTCCCTCCCTTTCTCACCATCACCTACTTTTTCCCTTCCAGTACCTTAGGTGTAGCAATCTCACTGTAGGACTTGGCGAGGAACGATTCAGTTTCTCGGACGAACCTGAGGTCATCCACTTGCATGCAATTCCCCAACACGGTCCTTCAGGAGCTGTACCTGGATGCACCTCACATTTGTAGCAGCCAGAGGCACCAGCAGTGTCCTTGACCTCCCACATACTGCAAGCATCACACTGAATCAGCTTGCTTGACATCTCCGTCTTTCGTCTCTCCCTCTCCAGCGTTTTGTGTAGCCTCCTCTCCTAAGACTCTCGAGCCAAAGGCTCGCACTTTACTCACAAGGCACTTCCCTCACTGCCGCTCCCTAAGAGCTGTCTTGCTTATATTGACTGATAAATTGCCTAATTTACCAATTTACAAACCAAATTCCTCAGTTTTCAACTGTTTTCCCCCTCTGACTCACTTCTAACTCTCTTCCCACTCGGGCTAGAACCAATCAGTGTTTTATCCTGCTTCTCTTTGTTGCTGTTGCTTCCAAATCCACGGGAGCTCTGAGTAAAGTCTGCCTGTGCTTTGCCTCTGCTTTTCAGCTGTTTTCACCCTCTGACTCACTTCTAAATCTCCTCCCACTCGGGCTAGAGCCAATCAGTGTTTTCTCCTGCTTCTCTTTGTTGCTGTTACTTCCAAATCCACGGGAGCTCTGAGTTACATGCGCAATTGTGTTGCGCAATTGTACGCATGCGCAGTGAGACTCAACTTGGCGATCAGAATACAAGAAGCTTGTTATTTACTCTCGTGTTCGAGTCTTATTTTAAAGTCCATTTCAAGGGCGAATACAATTTGGCGACGAGGATATGATTCCCTTAGCAGGAACAGAACAGCGATCGATTCCCAAGATCAAAAAGAACGTTTATTTGTTTATATTTTTATTAGAAGCAATTGTACAGAGATAAAACTTTCGGCATCTAAAATTATACATTTATTGTACAGCTTCATTTTTAACCTTATAACCTAAATTATGAAAATGAAAAAAGAAAAGAAAAAGAAAACAAGAAAAAATGTAGAAAGTGAAAAGATAGATTGAAGAAGAACAAAAGAGAATCCCCTAAACTACCAAAGTAGTGTGGCAGAAAGATATAGAAATAAGAAAAAAGAAAAAGGTGGAGACATACCTTGTCCCTTGTCCCCCCCCGCCCACCTCACCCAACCCAGCATCGGATTTAAATTTAAACTTGTGTTGCACCATGCTATTGTTGGAAGAATTCGGTAAAGGATGTCCATGTCTGAAGAAATTGATCTGGTTTTTCCGCCAAGACAAGCCTAATGTTTTCCAAATATAGTGTCTCGGACATGTTTGTGATCCACATCTTTACTGTGGGGACTGCTGTCTGTTTCCAAAATTTAAGTATTAATTTTTTCGCCGTTATCAGGCCATAGTTAAGGAAACGTCTTTGAAATATCGTTAGCTCAGAACAGGCCTCTGACATGCCTAGTGTGATTAGTTTTATGTCGGGATCCAATTTAGTTTTAAGCATTTTGGAAAATGTATCAAAAATTCCCCTCCAGAAGTTTTGTAATTTTGTGCAGGAGACAAAAGAATGGGTTATAGTTGCTTCTTGGAGGAGACATTTATCGCAGATAGGAGAGATATTTGGGAAGATCTTGTTCAATTTAGACTTTGAATAATAGAGTCTATGCAGTATTTTAAATTGTATTAGGGAGCGCCTAACATTAAGAGAACAGTAATGCATATATATAAAAGACTTTCCTCCCAACTATCCTTTGAAATTGTTAAACCCAATTCGTCATCCCATGCTCGCCGAATCATTTCCAACGATTGTATATGTACATTTATAAGGGTATTATAGAAGTAGGATATTAACTTATTTGTATCCGCCTTTCTGTTCATGCATTCATCTAGTATATCTGGACCCATGGAGTGACAATCTTGCGTGTGTATTTGAAGATATCTAAAGTAATGACTACCTTGATCATATTGAATGGCGGTGCAGGCTCGAAGGGCTGAATGGCCTACTCCTGCACCTAATTTCTATGTTTCTATGTTTTCTATGTTTCAGATGATATTTCAACTGTAATTCTTGAAACGAGAGGAAGGTCCCTTTCTCATAAAGGTCTCCCAGCTTTTTAATTCCTATGTCTTCCCATTGTACGAACACCTTGTCTAAAGCAGACGGTTTAATCGAGGGATTATTGGCGATTGGTAAGAGGAGAGATACATTTCTCAATTTAAGGGTTGATTTCAACTGTTTCCAGATTCGTAAGGTGCTATGGATTATCGGATTTTTCTCATACGTTGATTTCTTCAAATGTATTGGAGAGAGAAGAATCGCGCCTATATTGAAAGGCAAACAATCTTCCCTCTCCATTTTTAACCAGTTTACTTGTTGGCATGTATTGTCCATCCAATAGATTACATTTTTAATATTAGTTGCCCAGTAATAGAGAAGAAAATTAGCGAGAGCCAGTCCACCGATTTCTTTAGGTTTGCATAGATGACGTTTGTGAAGTTTTATAATCCCAGATAAAGTTTGTAATCACAGAGTCGAGTTTTTTTTTTAAAGTTTTTAGGGAGGAAAATCGGTATTGATTGAAATAGGTACAGGAGTTGTGGAAGGAAAATCATCTTTGTGGCATTTACTCTACCTATAAGGGAAATCAGAAATGTTTTCCAAAATTGAATAAGGGCATTTAATTTGGTGATTAATGGTGGAAATTTTGCTTGAAATAAAGAGGAATATTTTCTAGTCATGTAGACTCCAAGATATTTAAATTTTTCCGTAGCAATTTTAAAGGGAAATTTTAGGAGATGTGAAGTGTCTTGAGGTTTTATCAGCATAATGTCACTTTTGTTCCAGTTTATTCTATACCCTGAGAAGGAGCCGAATTGTTCTATGAGGTTTAGTATATTTGGGATACTGACTTGGGAGTTGGTAATATATAAAAGTACATCGTCTGCATATAACAAAATCTTATTATTAGTATATTTAGTGTTGTCATGAATGCTCGGATGTATTCTTATACTTTCAGCTAAGGGTTCTATAACAAGGGCAAATAACATTGGTGATAAAGCACACCCTTGTCTATTGCCCCTGGATAATTGAAATTTAGGTGACAGAGTTTGATTAGTCAGTATTCTGGCAGTCGGATTGTTATATAACAACTTTATCCATGAAATAACATTTTCTCCTAGTTGGAATTTTTGCAATACTGTGAAGAGATATTCCCATACTACTTGGTCAAATGCTTTTTCTGCACCTAAGGAAATAATTGATAAGTCTTCGTTTATCGTTCTGTGTGAGTACATTATATTAAACAAGCGTCTCATGTTATTGAATGAATGTCTCTTGAGTATAAACCCAGTTTGATCAGAGTGTATTAATTTACTAACGTACTTACTTAGTCTTCTTGACAGGCTTTTAGCTAATATTTTCTGGTCTGTATTTAAAAGAGCTATTGCTCTATATGATCCTGGCTCTTCAAGATCTTTATCTTTGTTGGGTATCAGTGTAATAGTTGATTCAACTAAAGTTTATGGTAAAGTCTGTTCTTTAAATGCGTGTGTATAAAGGGCTTGTAAAAAAGAAAGTTAAAGAAGTGTTTGTATTTGGCGCACAGAGTTGGAAAGGCACCAGGCAAAATGACAAGAAAAGGTCGGAACGAGAACGCAAGATCGCCAGGCAACAAGCAGTGCTGTAGCGGAGCAGCACAGCTCACCGAATAGCGTAGCTGGAAGTAGCAGCCTAACCAGCAGAACAGCGACGGTGTCTGCTAACCTGGAACACTTTCCAGTGCCGTGCAGGCCACGGCCAGGTTCAGCAACCGCCACTGACATTGATTGAGTGTCCAGTTCCGTGCAGCCCACGGACAAGTCAAGCGGACCGCCACCGACAATGAAGTCGAGTCGCCGAGAGCCAGCGCTGGTGAAAACAAAAGGACACAAAGTGCTGGAGAAATTCTAAAGAAGGGTCGCGATCAGCTATGTCGGCAAGGTCTGGAGAAGGGTCCAGACCCAAAACGTGGGCAAGTGACAAAGAAGGGTCCTGACCAAAAACTCGGCAAGTCTGAAGAAGGGTCCCAACCCAAAACGTCAGCAAAGCCAGCCGTGAAGCTAGCAAAGCCAGCAAAGCCAGCAAAGCCAGCAAAGCTAGCCGTGAAGCCAGCACATAAGGACAGCCCGAGAGGTCAAGGCACCAGAGTCCAGAGACAGTCAAGTTGGACAAAAGCTGGACTTTACGAATTTAATGTATTGTTAATTGATAACAATAATTTAAGGAAATATATGTGTGCATAGCATATGTATATGGCTTGAAATATATTAGTATTTTATTAATATCAGTATGTTGGTATAAATCGCTTATTATATTAGTATATTAATATATTGGTATATTAGTATAAATCGATTAGTATAAGAGAATTATTAGTAGTGAATTTACTGGAAAACTGCTGAGTGTGTAAAGGAATTAAGTCCATTGAAAAGGACATTGTGTAAGAGGAAGGCACGTTGTGTAACTGATTAGCAACAGTGCAACCATGGCTAATCTATTGGTTGGGAATGTGCCCCAGTTAGAGTCTGGGTATACGTTTGAGGAATGGACCAAAGTCTTAGAGGCTTGGTTCACTTCAAATGATATCACTACAGAAGAGAAGAAAAGAGCATTGTTCCTTAGAGGTTTAGGAAGCAAGGGCTATCACACCCTACGTGCGTTGCTGCAGCCAGCAAAGCCCGCTAGTTAAACATACGAGGAATGTAAGGCATTAATTGCTCATTTCTCGCCAAAACCAACAGAAATAGTGCAAAAATATCGGTTTTATACATGCACACAAGCAAATGAAACAATCCCTCAGTTCCTAGCAAAGCTTCGGCAGTTAAGCGAGGGGTGCCGATAACGGAACGGATCTCACGTGCGGGACAAAGCAAGGTGAGTTGTTTATTTTTACATGTAAACTCGCTTCTTAGGATGCCTTTAATCAAAATTTCACGTTGCGAAAAGGAGATTTAGGCTCCATATGAACCGACAGTGTTTTTCCTGCCGATATGGAGGTTTAAATTCACCACAAACCGCAACGTTACAATCAATCGCGTTCCACAAAATCCCACTAGCAAGATGATTTAAATGGCCATTCATTTACGGGAATTAAACACTAAATTCCTTCCATTTGGCCTATAAATTCATGACAATGAGATTTAAAAATCATGTTATATTGTGAATTCTTGTGTGAATGTTATTTGGACACTTAGGCTATTTAAAAATTGTAATCTTTTCTTAAGAAATGGATAGATGTTTAAATCTAGTAATTGAATTTTGTAATTAGCTACAATTAGGTAACTAACTAATTATATGCTTTAATTTCAGGTCATCCAAGTAAGATTGTTTCATATTTGTTTCAAAATGCTTCAATCTATAATAACTGAAAATTCATTTCAGTTCTCTTAATGTTTAAGAAAGTTATGGGCTTTTGACTGTCCTCCACAGTTTTTGTGTTAAGTCAATGGAAAAGCAATAGGGAACAAGATCTGGAGTATGGTGTAAAATTTTGGTCGCCTAGTTATAGGAAGGATGTCAACAAAATAGAGAGAGTACAGAGGAGATTTACTAGAATGTTGCCAGGGTTCCAGCAACTATGTTACAGAGAAAGGTTGAACAAGTTAGGTCTTTATTCTTTGGAGCACGAAGGTTAAGGGGGGACTTGATTGAGGTCTATAAAATGATGAAAGGGATAGACAGAGTTGACGTGGATACGTTTTTCCCATTGAGGGTAGGGAAGATTCAAACAAGAGGGCATGACATGAGAATTAAGGGACAGAAGTTTCGGGTAACGTGAGGGGGAACTTCTTTACTCAGAGGGTGGTGGCTGTGTGGAATCAGCTTCCAGCAGAAGTGGTGGAGGCAGGATCGATTTTAACATTTAAAAGTAAAGTGGATAGGTATATGGACGTGAAGGGAATGGAGGGGTATGGTCTGAGTGCAGGTATATGGGACTAGGGGAAAACAAATGGTCGGCACGGACTGGAAGGGCCGAGAGGGCCTGTTTCCGTGCTGTAATTGTTATATGGTTATATGGTTATATGGTTAAGATGCTAATTTCCGAGTATAAAAATGGCCATAACCTTTATAATACTAATGATATGAAAGTGAATTAGGTGTCAAATTAAACTTATTTTTATGCTTTATCTGAAGGGATAAATTGCAGACTTGATTTTTAAAATCTCAACATTGTGTAACATTGTTAATTACAGGACGTTTATACCCAACCTGTCACAGGAGATTGCATCATTGATTCTAATGCTGAAGGATGAGTGTAGATCAGCAGATTCAAACAGCGGGAGGAGAAGCAGCGAGCCTGCTTCCAAGTTCAAATGGGGAAAGGAACAAGAGCAGGCATTCCAGAGATCCAAGCGTCTTCTTCAGAGTGATAGTGTGCTGACGCATTACGATCCAGCCAAACCCATCCTGCTCCAAACGGATGCAAGCCCCTATTAGGTGCTTGCTTAGGTGCTATGATAAGCCTTGTGGATTCAGATGGACAAGAATGCCCGATAGCTTTTGCCTCAGCAAAGTAAACTACGCACAATATGAAAAGGAGGGTTTATCCATAATCTTCGGACTGAAGAAGTTCCACTAGCAGTTACATGGGGGGTCTTTCACCATTGTGACTGATCGCGAGCCGCTGATGGGACTCTTTGGAGACCACAAGCCTGCCAGCCCAATGGCCTCTGCTAGTTTTGTAGCAAGATGGCATATGACCCTGTCTGCCTACAGTTACAAGATAGCCCATCGGGAAGGCAAGAAACACCAGAATGCAGATGCGTTGTCATGCTTGCCGATCCATGAAGATGACTCTTCATGGAATCAACCTGAGCTCGCGGAGCTTGATGAAGCCACCAGAGGCACGCATCAACTTGCTCACCGATCTGGACACATGCCCTGTTGATGCACAGGAAGTGAAGAGAGCTACCAAGAAGGATATAGTTCTCTCCAAGGTGAAGAACCACATCATGGAACGGTGGCCAAGTGCAAGGAATCTTCCAGAGGAAGTAAAGCCCTTTGCCAGCAAGAAAGAAGAGCTGTCAGTTGGGAATGACATAATCCTGTCGGGACCACAAGTGGTCATCCCAGATAATCGGGAGATGAGGACTAGAATCCTTGAAGAAGTTCATAGCACGTATCCTGGCATCGTGAAAATGCAGGCATTGGCAAGATCACACGTCTGGTGGCCAGGAATCAACAAAGAGTTGGAACAACAAGTGAGAAGTTGTCCAAGCTGTCAGCAGAGTCAACATAGTCCTGTTGCAGCCCAAATGCATCCATGGGCATTTCCTGAGAGACCGTGGAGTCGGGTTCACTGTGACTAGGCCAGCCTCGACGATGAGAATTTGCTGATTGTGGTCGATGCTCACAGCAAATGGATTGAAGCCATTCGGGTGAGACACGCGACAGCAGCATCAGTCATTACCCTGAGACGCTTGTTTGCAACTCATGGGTTATCGGAAACGGTGGTGACAGACAACGGTACGCAGTTTGTGTCTGAAGAATTTGCCAGGTTCCTCAGCAGCAACATCTGCCACATTCAAACATCACCCAAACACCCGTCCAGTAACAGACAAGCTGAAAGAGGAGTACAGACGGTGAAAGCAGCTGTGAAGAAAGGGAAAGGATCAGACTTGGAACTAACGCTCCAGAGGTTCTTGCTGACTTACCGAGTCACACCTGAAGAAACGACTGGAAAGTCACCCAGTGAACTGATGTTCAGACGAAAGATCTGCAGTAAACTTGACATTCTGCGACCCGATCTCAGCAAAGCTGTCCCAAGGAAGCAAGCTTCAATGAAACAGGCAGCAGATCGAGGAAGCAAGGAACGAGTCTTTGAGGTGAATGATCATGTCATGGTCAAGAACTTCACATTAGGTCCTACTTGGCTTTACGGAATGATAGCAGAAGTCATCAGTGAAGTCATGTGCAACGTAAAGTTGAGTGTGGGAAGAGTCGTGCGTCGTCATATAGATCAAATGAGAGCAAACTTGCCAAAAGGTGACCAGCACACCGACTCCCAGCAAAGAGAAGTGGTTCAACCAAGCGAGGAGCCAATGATAGTTCTGCCCACTCCAACCGCAGGTGTAGATTCTGAAAGAACTGCAGAGAGGGACGAAAGCCCATAGTGATAACACAACATCACAACCAGAGTCACAACCAGAGCCTGATATCGCAGATAACATGCAAAGTTCAACTCAGACAGAGAGACGCAGGTCTAATAGGACTAAAAGAATACCTAAACGTTTTGAGGATTTTGTTCTTTATAAATGAAAAACACATAAAGCAATGTGTAATGTATTTGGCTTGCCACACCATGTTTAAGGAAGATGGGTGGAATGTAAAAATCAAAAGTGCCAAGTTTCTACCTGATTATTACGGTTATGACGATGTAATTGTAAGATGACTTTAATAATACAACTTGGGAACAGTGTATTAGCCGATTATATTTTGGGGTAAAAGATCATATACCCTGGTGAAGTTGTGTAACCTGTCTCCAAGTTAAAGGGGGGGAGGAGTGTTATGTGTGAAAATATGATTAGCATATTTAATGTCTTGCTCAATTGCACGCATGTGCAGTGAGACTCAACTTGGTGATCATGATACAAGCAGCTTGTTAATTACTCGTGTCCGAGGCTTATTTTGAAGTCCGTTTCAAGCGCGAATACACAACACCTATTTTATCTTGTACATCGCAGGTGAATTATGAATATTTCCCGTTTTCTAAGGGATTATGGGCAGGTGACAAGAAGTTTCTGCATCACCACTTCACTGACATATTAACAAGTGTGCACATTATCCGGGAGGTCACAATCAAATATGCCTGCAGTTCAAAGCAAAGAACCTGAAGAAAGACTGGTCGGGTCGCCGAAATTGACGATTCGAGCAATACGCTCCAAAGATCCTATAGTGGAGCAAGATAGACCACTCCTGCTAAATGCAATGGGCTGAGGTGTAGTACGCAACAGAACGGAACGGAACGTGGGCCTTTTTTTCATCCATTTCCGTAACCGGATCCGATCCGACCCGACCCAATTCGCAGTATAATCAATGTTGTGGGGGAACAGTTTGTGTTAATAAATAAAAATTCTGAAAATGAGGAGAAGATTTTTACCAAATAACTTTTATTTTTTACGAGGATGTTTCCGTAACCGGCTTCTGTCAATGCACTATTATCCTATGGGATCTTTGGTGCGGAGACGGAAGCCGGTTACGGAAATGGAGGCCTTAAATTACCCGTGAATCTGCCCATGACCGCACTACGTCTTTTTCGTCGAGTGGAATATCTTGCACGCTATGGGATCTTTGGTATGCTCCACTTGTAGATTTGGATGCCGCCATGACAGGCGCTGGTTACGGAAATGGCGGTGAAGATTACCCATCAGCTACTACGGCTTTTTCGCTGAGTGGACCATCTTGCACCGCTCTATGATCTTTGATGCTGCCTGACCTGCTGAGTTACTCCAGCACTTTGTGTCTATCCTTGGTAGAAACTGCAGTTCCTTTTTATTACAACCCCTCACCAGTGTTTCTCTGGATCGCTGGACTTCCTTTGCTTTCACCTATACTTGGTAATAGCCACAGATTATTTTAATTCTCCACAGCCAGCCCTGTTTTAACTCTGGGGAGCATTGTGTTGTAAATATGCACACTAGCCCCCCAATTGCTACGATTACTCATAATCATACTTTATTAGCCAAGTATGTTTTGCAACACACGAGGAATTTGATTTGCAATACAGTCATACGAAAAAAAAGCAACAGACCACTCAAAATACATTTTAACATGAACATCCACCACAGTGACTCCTCCACATTCCTCACTGCGATGGAAGGCGAAAAAAAAGTTCAAACTCTTCCCTTCTTTTCTCTCCCGCAGTGGGGGCACTCGAACCTTCCGTTGTCGAGCCCTCCTCATCAGAGCGACCAAGCTCCCGCATCGGGGGGAGGAATTCAGCTCCCCGTGCCGGGAGTCAGGGCTAGTCGAACCTCCTGCGGAACCCCCCTGCAACTTTGGAGCTTCCCGACATCAGTCTCTACCCGAGACTGCGAGCTCCTCGATGGCCGCGGTTGGAGCGTCGATCCCAGGCAAGGGGTGGGGCTCAATGTCAGTCTCGAGCACGGTCCCCAGCTCCATGATGTTAGGCCGCAGAGCAACCAGAGATACGCTCACCACACCGTTAACTAAATCTTTGCTAATTTCCCCAGAGGGTGGTCAACGTGGATTCTCTGCGCTTTAAGACTCATTTATCAGATTCATAGAACTGTTCATAGGTTCTCAGAGCAGAATTAGGCCATTCGGTCCATCAAGTCTACTCCGCCATTCATTCACAGCTGATCTATCTTTTCCTGTCAATCCCATTCTCCTGCCTTCTCCCCATAACCCCTGGACACCCGTACTAATCAAGAATCTGTCAATCCCCACCTTAAAAATATCCATTGACGGCCTCCACAGATTCACCACCCGCTAAAGAAACTCCTCCTCATCACCTTTCTAAAGGAACGTCCTTTCCTTCTAAGGCTGTGACCTCTGGTGCTAGACTCTCCCACTCGTGGAAACATCCTCTCCACATGCACTCAATCAAGGCCCACAAAACAACTGGCCTTGTCCAGTTTATTGTATGTTAATTGTACACAAAGGGGGGGATTGGTATTTAATCATAGAGTCATAGAGCATGGAAACGGGCCCTTCGCATAATCGACCAGCAATCAGCGCACACTAGCACAATCCCACACACACCAGGGATAATGTTACGTTCATGCCAAGCCAATTAACCTACAAACCTGTACGTCTTTGGAGTGTGGGAGGAAACTGAAGATCTCGGAGAAAACCCACGCGGTCACGGGGAGAATGTACAATCTCCGTACACACAGCACCCGTAGTCGGGATCGAACCCGGGTCTCTGGCGCTGTCAGGCAGCAACTCTACCGCTGCGCCACCATGCCGCCCCTTTGAACAATTAGAAAGCAGGAAGGTTTGAGGTGGAACTCTGCCTCTGACTCCGGCCCATTGAAGCTGATGGATTTTTACGTGTTTTGACGAGAAGACGAAGCAAAGAATTCGAAGCCAAAGAACCGAATGGAAACAAGGCCGAAACGCCAATAAACCGAAAGCGTACGAAGATGAAACGCCTACTAACCGAAAGGGCGGGACGCCTAAAAGCCAACGAACTGAAAAGCTGCGTCGCCTAAAAGCAAGCTTACCGAAGGGCCGCTCTGTCGAAACGCCACCTACCCGAAAGGCGGCGTCGCCTACACGCCAACGGACCGCCTGCCGCTCAACAGAAAAGTCCAATAACGGACATGACGTTGCCGGGGGGCGGGACTTGTCAGCGATTGGTCCAGACCCCCGCGTCCATCACATCACTGTGAAGGCATGAACATTGTCCCACACCTCCGCTCCACCCGACCCACAGCCCGCGGAGGGTGGCCGTGGGAGAGTGGGGGCTGTCCCGAGCGATGCGCACCTTCGGCCGCTTTCAACTTGGTGCTTGGGTTCAGATTGCCCAGTCACCTATGGCTTGTGTGGGAAAATGAACCCCACGCTCCCGTCTCCCCCTTCTCTCTCCTCTCTCCTCTCTCTCCCCCTCTTCTCTCTTTTCTCTCTCTCTCCCGTCTTCTCTCTCTCTCCTCTTCTTTCTCCACTCTTCCCTCTCCTCTTCCCCTCGTCTGTCCCCCCTCTCTCTCCCTTCACTCTCTCCCCCCCCCTCCCTTCTCTCTCTCTCCCCCCCTCCCTTCTCTCTCTCTCCCCCCCCCCTCCTCTCCCATTGACTCCTCCTTCTCTCTCTCTTCCATTTCCGCCCGCAGGAGCGTCCCACAGCCACTGATCACGATTCACCCCCATCGGACGCCAACCTCCACACCAGGGTGATTCCCCTTTCGTGCCGAGATCATTCTTCAGAGTGCGTCTGAAAGGTCTCGACCCGAAGCACCACCCATTCCTTCTCTCCAGAGATGCTGCCTGTTTTGTGCGTGGGAGCTCGGGTGCGTTCCGCAAGCACCGAGATGGTAATAAATAAAACATCTGTCCCTGCAGCCGGGGTGAATCACCCGGTGTAGGTGTGAAAGTCCGCGGGTCGGAGGGGGGCAATCACCCTGGTGTGGAGGTTGGGGTCCGATGGTGGTGCATCGTGGTCAGTGACTGTGGGATGCTCCAGTGTTTCAATGTGACTCTGTCCATAGTCTCCCAGTCTGAAACCCTACTCACTTAGACACGGAGGTAGTGCTGTGCGGATGAATAAGTAAATTACTTAGATGAGGTATTAAACTGAAGTCCTTGGAAATCCAATTCTACTACTTGAAGATGAGGTGGCCGTTGAGATTTGCTGCTATTTATCCCTCACTACCAAGAGATCTGATTGAGTGAGTGCCAATATTTAGTTTATAGACACAGCACGGAAACAGGCCCTTCGGCCCACCGGGTCCGCGCCGACTGGCGATCCCTGCTCACTAACACTATCCCCACATATGCTATGGACAATTTAAAATAAAATGTCAATACCAAGGCAATTAACTTACATACCTGTACGTCTTTGGAGTGTGGCTGGAAAACCAAAGATCTTGTAGAAAACCCACACGGACAGCACCCGTAGTCGGTATCGAACCCGGGTCTCCGGTGCTGCAAGCGCAGCAACTCTGCGTCAGTGATTCACGGTATGGTCTCCAATTTTAAGTAATGCCCCCTCCTTCCCCCACTCTCTTTCCTATGTCCCCCTCCCCCTGACGTGAACCTATTTCTCCCACTACCCCTGCCTTTAGTGCAGTTTAGAGATACAGCGCGGAAATAGGCCCTTTGGCCCTCCGAGTCCGTGCCGACCAATAATCACCCCATACACTAGTTCTATACCTCCAGGGGGAAATTTACAGAAGTCAATTAACCTGCAAGTCTTTTGAATGTGGGTGGAAACCGGAGCACCCGGAGAACATCCCACGTGGTCATTGGGAGAACTTACAAACTCCGAACAGACAGCACCCGTTGTCAGGATCGAACCTGGGTCTCTGAAGCTGTAAGGCAGCAGCTCTACCGCTGCAACACTTTGCCTCCACGTCTCTGGCTTTACATTCCACTCCTCTTCTCTCCATATATAACATCCTTTTGTCTTTTTTTCATCTCATGCCTTCGTCCCCCCATCTGCGGATCATCCACCCACCTCAACTGTATCCACCTATCACTCGCCAAGCGTTGTCACATGACCACGTCTTTTTAAGCTTTCTCCCCCTCCCCCTTGCAACAGTCGGTTCGAACAAGGGTCCCATCCTGAAACGTCACCTGTCCATTTCCCTCCACAGTTGCTGCCCGACCCGCTGAGTTCCTCCAGCACTTTGTGTTTTGCTCGAGATTCCGGAATCTGCAGTTCCTCCTCATGTCTCTCCACTTTACAACAGGTTGATTGTACAAGTGTTTTGGACGGATCGTAAAAGCAGGATTGACCCGGAATAAAGGAAGGCCTTGAAGGTGGCATTTGTGACACCGAAGGAGACCATTTGGCCCGTTGAGACCATGCTTGCTATTATTGAGCTGAAGTCACCCTTCAGTTCTTGGTCAACCAATGTCAGAGCGTACAACCCTTCGGGTGCAAGCATTAGAAAATCTTCCTCTCCACAGCGTTTCAGACAGAGCGTTCCACAATCCCATCATATTCTGGGGGAAAAGGTCTTTCAATAGACAATAGACAATAGGTGCAGGAGTAGGACATTCGGCCCTTCGAGCCAGCAACGTCATTCACTGTGATCATGACTGATCATCCACATTCAGTACCCGTTCCTGCCTTCTCCCCATATCCCCAGACTCCGCTATCTTGAAGAGCTCTATCTAACTCTTTCATTTTGCTTCCCCGATTGACAGTAAAACTAAATCTCTCCTGTACAGTAAATTAACTCTTTGCTAAAGAAAATAGGACCATGGTAATCCATTCAAGCTTATCAGAGCTACTGAGCAAAATAACTGTAAAATGGACTGAACTGGAAGGATGTCAGAGGCGTCAGAACTTAAGAATCGTTGGAATTCAAGAAGGGAGAGAGGGGAAACGAGACCCTCGCTGCAGACTTATTGCAAAAAGTCTTAAATCTGGATCAAATGCCTCTGCTAGCTCGAGCACACAGAGTGATGAGACGTCGCTCACGGGCGGATGCCCCTCCAAGACAAATGATAGTAAAGGTGCAATATGACCATGTACTGGAGGAGATGATGAAAAAAATTGTCTGCACCAGGAATCTCACATATGAGGGAGATAAGATCAGCATTTACCGAGATTATCCTGTGGAGGTCTCCAGGAAGAGAGTCTGAAGAAGGGTCTCGACCCGAAACGTCACCTATCTCCTTCGCTCCTTAGATGCTGCTGCACCCGCTGAGTTTCTCCAGCCTTTTGTGTACCCTCCAGGAAGAGAGCGTTGTTTAAAGAGACAAAAAGAATACTGAAGGATGTGAAGGATCTGAAGTATGGTCTGATGTACCCGGCTACACTAAGAATTACCTACAATAAGAATGAACATATCTTCACCAACCCTGTGGATGCATTGGAGTTCGCCAGAAGATCAAGAACCTGCCTGCTGACTGAATATTATCTACAAAATGAATGACGCCAACGAACAATGTAACTTTGTAAGATCGGATGGAACTAAGGACCTGTTATCCCTAAGGACAATCGAAACTGAAGAAGGATGCTGAATGAGGCCTTTCCCATGGACGTTACACTCATAGCTACTATTATAATACTATTAATATAAACAACTAACAAATACTAATATCACTGCGCGGTACTATTAATAATTATTACAAATGGTCACTAATTACTTGCAACTGAATTACTTAGAATTAGCTAAATGGTAATTATGCGTGCGGTTGGATTTAAAGTTTGATTTCACTTCTCTTCTTTTATTTTTTTTAAAATATGTTTTATATATATATATATATATATATTCAAATTCCATTAATCAAATATATATATATATATATATATATATATTCAAATTCCATTAATCAAATATATATATATATTTATATATATATATATATATATATATATATTTATATATATATATATATATATATATATATATATATATATATTATATATATATATATATATATATATATATATATTTGATTAATGGAATTTGAATACTTTGGAACCTAAAACCCACCCCCCCCCCTCCCCCCCCCACCCGGTAAAATATTGTTATGGAAATGTCAATTTAAAGAAAGCATGGAGCTAGTTAAGTTTTTTTTTACATCGACTAAGGAAGTCAGTAGATGGTTAGCCATGCTAGTATGGCTATCACTAACTACTACGCTACTAATAGAGGTAGTTTTTTTCCTTCTTTTTGCACTTTACTAACCTCTTAATCTATCCCTTTTTTTATATAATATTCTAGTATAATTTTAAGTTTGAATGGAGTTATAAGTTATATCAAAGGAGATATATACGTGAGAAAGATAAACGGAATTTAAAATTCGTCTATCTGAAGTTCGGGTGTAATGTCGGGTTTGTCGAACTGAACCATTCGCTCTATTATAGACCTCTCTAAACAAAAGATACAAGACTCAAAAATGAAGACTGGGGGTGAAGGTATAACATTTTGTAGCTGGAACGTTAAGGGTATTAAACTATCCAATTAAGAGAGATAAAGTATTAGCACATTTAAAAGCACTTAAAACAGATGTAATATTCCTCCAAGAAACTCACCTAAAAAAGGATGCAGAGCATAGATTGAAAGCTAAATGGATTGATAAAGCGTATCACTCTTCATTTACACATAAATCCAGATACTATAGATTGCAATATTAATCCGTAAAAGGATACCTTTTAAATATATATCAACTATAACGGACAGTGATGGTAGATACATTATATTAATAGGTGAATTATATGCACAAATTGACTCTTATTTATGTTTATGGACCAAATTTTGATAGTCCTTTGTTTTTTAAGAAAATATTTAATACAATTCCGGAATTAGCACAACACAATTTAATAATTGGAGGAGACTTAAATTGTACATTAGATCCCTATTTAGATAGATCATCAAGACAACAGAAAAACAAAATCACACTCCAGTGATTTATTAAATGCATATATAGATACTAGTAATATCAAAGATGTTTGGAGAATAGAAAATCCAACTGGACGAGAATATTCATTTTATTCACCAGTACATAAAACATATTCAAGAATAGATTATTTTTTGGTGGACTCTAAGCTTATTCCATTTTCTTATAATTCGAAATACCACAATATTATAATCTCGGATCATGCCCCTTTAACATTTATGATTAAAATAAATGGAAGGACAGAGAAACAGGTACAATGGAGACTTAACTCACAAATTTTAAAGGAAAAAGCAGCTCAGGAATATCTTACTAAACAGATTAATACATTCTTTGAAATAAATGATAACCCTGAAACGCCTGCCTCCTTACTATGGGAAACATTTAAAGCATTTACTCATGGAGCCATGATCTCCTCCCAAGCATTTCATAATAAAGAGAATCGGGTGATACAACAGGCATTGGAAAGGGAAATTAAACAATTAGACATAGAGAATGCGGCTACACCCACCATGATAAAACACAATAAAATTGCAGCATTTAAATATAAATTAAATAAAATATATTCAGACCAAGTTGTAAAATTTTATCAATATACTAAACAATTACACTTTGAATTTGGAGATAAAGCTCAAAAATTACTTGCTCGTCAATTACGGAAACTGGACGGGGTAAAAACAATTCATAGGATTAAATCAGACAAAGGAGAACCACTAGTGCAATCTAAGGATATTAATGAGAGATTTCTGCAATATTATCAAAACCTTTATTCTGCCAAAACGATAGATCACCGGACAGGAATAGAAGCTTTATTACAAAAATGCAATCTTAAAGGGTTAGATTTGAAAGATAAAGAATTAATGGACGCTGAAATAACAGTAAAATAAATTGAAGAGTCTATCAGATCGCTAAAAAATGGTAAATCCCTGGGACCAGACAGAATTGGCTCGGAATTTTATAAACCATTCTATGATCTGATTGTTCCGCGTTTAAAGACACTGTACGAACATATTTATACCCAACAGAAATTACCAGAAATGCTAAATGAATCTATTATAACACTTATATCAAAAATAGATAAGGATCTGGATGATCCAGGATCATATAGAGCTATAGCTCTTCTAAATACTAATCAAAAAATATTAACTAAAATCCTAGCGCAAAGATTAAGTACAGTGATTAATAAACTAATACACCCGGATCAAACAGGATTTATACCAAAACGGTATTCCTCATATAATCTGAGACGATTATTCAATATTATATACTCAAAAAGAAGTATTAACAAAGATCTAGCAATTATTTCATTAGATGCTGAGAAAGCTTTTGACCAGATGGAATGGCCCTATTTATTTTCGGTTATGGAAATTTTTCAATTGGGCGAGAAGTTTAGTATATGGGTAAAACTTTTATATACTAATCCAACAGCTAGAATATCAACAAATCAAATGTTATCAACTAAATTTAACTTATCTCGAGGCTGTAGACAAGGATGTCCATTATCCCTGCTATTATTTGCACTTGTAATAGAACCGTTAGCAAAAAGTGTGAGGTCCCATCCTGAAATATAAGGGTATAAAACTAAAGATACTGAAAATAAAATCTCCTTATACGCAGACGATGTATTAATTTACATCACAAAACCTGAAGTTAGTATCCCTAACTTATTAAATTTAATAACTCAATATGGCTCGTTTTCAGGATACAGAATTAATTGGAATAAAAATGAAATCATGCCAATAATGGAAAATAATCCACATATATTACAACAATTCCCTTTTAAAATAGCAAATGAAAAACTCAAATATCTTGGAATTTATGTAACAAAGAGATATACTTCTTTATTTAAATCTAATTTTCCGCCTTTATTGAACAAATTACATAAGAATATTTTATATTGGAAAACATTACCTATTTCAATGTTGGGTAGAATTAATGCGATAAAAATGATTTTTCTCCCGCAATTATTGTACCTCTTTCAATTAATCCCGATATATCTCTCAATTTTTTTTTAAGAAGGTTGACTCTATAGTCACCAACTTTATCTGGGATTATAAGAACCACAGAATAAATTAAAAAAACATTTATGTAAATCAAAAATAAATGGAGGTTTAGCACTACCGAATTTTATGTTTTATTACTGGGCAGTTAATATTAAAAATATGAATTTTTGGTTGGAGGAACTGGACAAACAACCGGATTGGTTAAAAATGGAAAAGGAAGATTGTTTACCCTTTGAAATTGGGTCGATTTTATTTGCTATTACTAAATTAAGCAAAAAAACCTATAAAGAAAACCCTATAATAGACAATGGAATACACATTTGGAAACAATTAAAGAAGACACTAAAATTGGATTGTTTACCACTATCTCTCCCCATTGTAAACAATGCTACATTTAAACCCTCAATGATGGATAAAGGTTTTTTACAATGGAAAAATCACGGAATTACTAAGATGGGCGATCTCTATAGGAAAAGTTCCTTTCTTTCATTTCAGGAACTACAACAAATTTATGGGCTTCATTCAAAAGACAACTTTAGATATCTACAAATTAGAGACTATGCTAAGTCAAATACACAGGACTATAGAAATAGAAAGACAGAAATTCTTGATGAATGTTTGAATAAACACCCGAACACAGAAAAATTGATATCTTATATTTATAATATTTTATTAGATAATGATGCACCCATGATGGAAATATATAGGCAATCATGGGAAAACGAACTAGGTCAAATAATAAGGCCAGAAATATGGGATGAAAGCTTACAACATATACATCACTATTCGTTAAATGCTAGACATTCTTTAATACAATTTAAAGTATTACATAGATTGCACTATTCGAAAACCAAATTAAACAGAATTTTCCCATGTGTATCCCCTATTTGTGATAAATGTCAACACTTAGAGGCTAATCTAACACACACATTTGTAAGCTGTATAAAAATTAATAATTTTTGGACAGAAATTTTTTAAATAATTTCGGAAGTTGTCAATACCAAATTAGTCCCTGATTCAAAATTAATAATATTAGGAATACTAGAACCAAATCAATTATTCACAACGAACCAAAGAAATTTTATCGATTATAGTTTAATAATTGGGAAAAAACTAATATTCAAATTTTGGAAAGGCACTATAACCCCCACAATTAAAATGTGGACTATGGAAATGTCGGAGACCCTACATTTGGAAAGATTAAGATTTGTCTTAATGGACAAACAAGAACTATTTACAAGAATATGGTCCCCATTCATTGAATATTTGAAGGGGCAAATTGGTTCGGCACGAGAACCTGACTGAAACCTGAATTAAGGAATAGATGAAGAATTACATTTTATGACCCGTGGATATCGAATACTCCATTCTTCTTTTGTTTTTTTTCTTCTCTTTTTTTCCCTTCTCTACTACTTTCTATCCATATAAAAATTTAAAAAATATAGAGAAGTACAATTACTATACAATTGTTAATATAAATAATATTAATAAGGTATGACTATAACAAACAAAATGTATTTTATTATGTATTTACTTCTAATTTAAAAAAATATTTAAAAAATAAAAAAAATAAAAAAAGGTAAGGGTCAAGAGCTTCAAATTCCTGGGCGTGCACATCTCTGAAGATCTCTCCTGGTCCCAGAACACTGATGTAATTATGAAGAAAGCACATATGCGCCTCTACTTCCTGAGAAGATTATGGAGAGTCGGTATGTCACAGTAGAGAGCATGCTGACCGGTTGCATCGTGGCTTGGTACTGCAACCTGAGTGTCCAGGAGCAGAAAAGACTGCAAAAAGTTGTAAAAACTGCCCAGTCGTCAGTCATCAGCTCTGACCTCCTTACCATCGAGGGGATCTATCGCAGTCGCTGCCTCACAAAGGCTGCCAGCATCATCAAGGACCCACACCATCCTGGCCACACACTCATCTCCCCGCTGCCTTCAGGTAGAAGGTACAGGTTGCCTGAAATCTGCAACATCCAGACTCAGGAACAGCTTCTTCCCCACAGCCATCAGGCTATTAAACACAACTTCAAACAAACTATGAACTATTGCACTTTATCTGTTTATTTATGTGTGTATATATATATATATATATATATACTATATATATATATATATATATATATATATATATATATATATTCTATGGTATATGGACACACTGATCTGATCTGATCTGTATTTATGCTAAAATACTCTGTCATGTTGCAGCAAGCAAGAATTTCATTGTTCTATCTGGGACACATGACAATAAACTATCTTGACTTGACTTGACTTGAGGGATTTGTCTGCGTACGGTGGTGACGGAGCGATCTCCTCCTCTGCATCCTTGGCCGGCTTGGCCAACTCTCCGCAGTCCACGCAGGTGTAGTGGTAAGCCATGATGGAGAATATGATGCAGACAGCAACCAGGAGGCAGGCAAAGAGCACAAACTCTTCCCACTGTGGGTGGAAAAAGGGACATCGTCACTATCATCGGCGCTGATGGAATTTTACACGACGCAGCACCCCCTCCCCCCTCTGTTATCCGACAGGTTTTCAGGCTGAAGTCCTAAGGCTTTAGACTTCAGAGATAGTGCGGAAACAGGCCCTTCGGCCCATCGAGTCCGCGCCGAGCAACGATCACCCCTGACACTATCCTACACACCAGGGACAATTAACAATCATTCAGAAACCAATTAACCTACAAACCCGCACGTCCTTGGAGTGTGGGAGTAAACCGGAGCAACCGGAGAAAACCCCACACGGGAGAACGTACAAACTCTGTCCTAATAGGAACCCGAGGGGTAACGTTTTTACACAAAATGGTGGTGGAACGAGTTGCCGGAGGAGGTAGAGGTGTATAAGATCATGACAGGAATAGATCGGGTAGGTGGGCCAAACACAGGCAGGCTGGTGGGACTAGTGTAGATGGGGCATGTTGGTCGGTGTGGGCAAGTTGGGGCGAAGGGTCTGATTCCATGCTGTATGAATCTATGACGATGATTCCACATACTTATACACACACAAATACACACTGTAAAAAGTAGACACAAGGAATTCCAGATGCTGCTTTATAAAAAATGGCATAGAGCGCTGAAGTAACCGCGCATCAGACAGCATCTCTGGAGGCTATGGATAGGCAGCATCTCATGTAGGGATGTTTCTTCAGATATACACACACCCACAGACACACACACACATAGACACACACACACACATAGACACACACACACATAGACACACACACACACATAGACACACACACACATAGACACACACACACACATAGACACACACACACATAGACACACAGACACACACATACACACAGACACACACATACACACACACACACACACACACACACACACACACACACACACACAGACACAGAACACACACACATAGACACACACACATACATAGACACACACACACGTAGACACACACACACACATAGACACACACACAGACACACACACATAGACACACACACAGACACACACACACATAGACACACACACACACACACACACATAGACACACACACACACATAGACACACACACACATAGACACACACACACACATAGACACACACACACACACACATAGACACACACACACAGACACACACACACACATAGACACACACACACACATAGACACACACACACACATAGACACACACACATAGACACACACACACAGACACACACACAGACACACACACACATAGACACACACAGACACACACAGACACATAGACACACACACAGACATAGACACACACACAGACACATAGACACACACACACATAGACGCACACACACACATAGACACATAGACATATACACATAGACACATAGACACATAGACATAGAAACATAGAAAATAGGTGCAAGAGGAGGCCATTCAGCCTTTCAAGCCAGCACAGCCATTCATTCTGATCATGGCTGATCGTCCCCTATCAATAACCCGTGCCTGCCTTCTCCCCATATCCCTTGACTCCACTAGCCCCTAGAGCTCTAGTGGAGTCAAGGGACTCCACACACGCACACACACACACACACATAG
Organism: Okamejei kenojei; assembly: GCA_035221665.1. Classification (NCBI taxonomy): domain Eukaryota; kingdom Metazoa; phylum Chordata; class Chondrichthyes; order Rajiformes; family Rajidae; genus Okamejei; species Okamejei kenojei. The sequence goes on along the minus strand of CM069137.1, from coordinate 8,156,218 downwards.
AGACACATAGACACACACACAGCCACATAGACACACACACACATAGACACACATAAACACACACACACAGACCATACACACACACATACACATACAAAAGTTGTCATACCCCTTGAACTTTTCCACATTTTGTCACGTTACAACCACAAACGTAAATGTATTTTATTGGGATTTTATGTGGTAGACCAACACAAAATGGTGCATAATTGTGAAGTGGAAGGAAAATGATATATCGTTTCCAAATTTTATAACAAATAAAAAACTGAAAAGTGTGGCGTGCAAAAGTATTCAGCCCCCGAGTCAATACTTTGTAGAATCACCTTTCGCTGCAATTACAGCTGCAAGTCTTTTGGGGTATGTCTCTACCAACTTTGCACATCTAGAGACTGAAATTTTAACCCATTCTTCTTTGCAAAATAGCTCAAGCTCAGTCAGATTGGATGGAGAGCGTCTGTGAACAGCAATTTTCAAGTCTTGCCGGAGATTCTCAATTGGATTTAGGTCTGGACTTTGACTGGGCCATTCTAACACATGAATATGCTTTGATCTAAACCATTCCATTGTAGCTCTGACTGTATGTTTAGGGTCGTTGTCGTGCTCGAAGGTGAACCTCCGCCCCAGTCTCAAGTCTTTTGCAGACTTTTCTTCCAAGATTGCCCTGTATTTGGCTCCATCCATCTTCACATCAACTCTGACCAGCTTCCCTGTCCCTGCTGAAGAAAAGCATCCCCACAGCATGATGCTGCCACCACCATGTTTCACAGTGGGGATGGTGTGTTCAGGGTGATGTGCAGTGTTAGTTTTCCGCCACGCATAACGTTTTGCATTTAGGCCAAAAACTTCAATTTTGGTCTCATCAGACCAGAGCACCTTCCTCCACATGTTTGCTGTATCCCCCACATGGCTTGTGGCAAACTGCAAATGGGACTACTTATGGCTTTGTTTCAACAATGGCTTTCTTCTTGCCACTCTTCCATAAAGTGTGGAGTGCACGACTAATAGTTGTCCTGTGGACAGATTCTCCCACCTGAGCTGTGGATCTCTGCAGCTCCTCCAGAGTTACTATGGGCCTCTTGGCTGCTTCTCTGATCAATGCTCTCCTTCCCCGGCCTGTCAGTTTAGGTGGATGGCCATGTCTTTGTAGGTTTGCAGTTGTGCCATACTCTTTCCATTTTCGGATGATGTCATTGAACAGTGCTCCGTGAGATGTTCAAAGCTTGGGATATTTTTTTATAACCTAACCCTGCTTTAAACATCTCCACAACTTTATCTCTGACCTGTCTGGTGTGTTCCTTGGGCTTCATGATGCTGTTTGTCCACTAATGTTCTCTAACAAACCTCTGATGCCTTCACAGAACAGCTGTATTTATACTGAGATTAGATTACACACAAGTGGACTCTATTTACTAATTAGGTGACTTCTGAAGGCAATTGGTTGCACTGGATTTTATTTAGGGATATCAGAGTAAAGGGGGCTGAATGCTTTTGCACACTACACTTTTCAGTTTTTTATTTGTAAAAAAAAAATTGAAAACCATGTATCATTTTCCTTCCACTTCACAATTATGTGCCACTTTGTGTTGGTCTAGCACATAAAATCCTAATAAAATACATTTATGTTTGTGGTTTTAACGTGACAAAATGTGGAAAAGTTCAAGGGGTATGAAAACTTTTGCAAGCCACTGTAGAGACATACAAGCACTCCTACACGCACAGACACATACACATGGACACACACAGACATACACACACTCCTACACACACACAGACAGATACACAGACATACTCACCTACACACACACACACAGGCATACACACTCCTGCACACACACATACGCATAGTCACATAGAGATACACACACTCCTGCACACACTGACACACGCACGCACACACAGACACACACACACACACACTCCTACACATGCATGCACACACACACACTCCTACACACACACACACACACACACACTCCTACACACAGACAGACACACGCACACACACACTCTCCATTTTCTTCCATTGAAATGGTACAGAATAAGGTGTCAATTTAACACGAACCAGTGCCAGCTAATTTCCACAGGCTACTACAGATAAAGGATTGGCAGATGATGCTGTTGCAATCTGGTACCTGCTCCAAGAGCGAAGACTTGGCCACGATAACCACAATGATGTTCCCGAAAGCCACCGTCAGGAGCCAGCCAGACTGAAGCACAGCTTTCATGTTCATAGGAGCCTGAAACAACAAAAGTAGAAGCAATTTAATTGTTAAAGAAGGAACTGCAGATGCTGGAGAATCGAGGGTACACAAAAGGCTGGAGAAACTCAGCGGGTGCAGCAGCATCTAAGGAGCAAAGGAGATAGGCGACGTTTCGGATTGAGACCTTTCTTCAGGGTCTCGACCCGAAACGTCGCCTATCTCGTTCGCTCCTTAGATGCTGCTGCACCCGCTGAGTTTCTCCAGCCTTTTGTGTACCCTAGAAGCAATTTAATTTAGTTTGAGTTTAGTTTATTGTCACGTGTACCTTTTGTTGCGTACTATCCAGTCAGTGGAAAGACAGTACATGATTACAATCGGGCTGTCCATGGTGTACAGATCCGTGATAAAGGGAATAATGTGAATAACATTTAATGCCAGATGAAGTCCAGTAAAGTCCAATCAAACATTGGACCCCATGTTATAGAAAAGATGTTGTCAAGCCCGAAAGGATACAGAGAAGATTTATAAGGATGTTGCCAGGGCTAGAGGGACTGAGCTATAGGGAGAGGTTGAGTGGGCTGGGACTCCGTCCCTTGGAGCGCAGGAGGATGTGGGGTGATCTTATTGAGGTATATAAAATCATGAGTGGATGATGCACAGAGTCTCTTACCCAGGTTAGGTGAATCGAGGACCAGAGGACATAGGTTTAAGGTGAAGGGGAAAAGATTTAATTGGAATCTGGGGGGGCAACCTGTTCACACAAAGGGTGGTGGGTGTATGGAACAAGCTGTCAGAGGAGGTAGTTGAGGCTGGGACTATCCCAACACTTAAGAAACAGTTAGACAGGTACATGGATCGGACAAGTTAATAATAATAATAATAATAATAATAATAATAACAATAATAATAATAATAATAATATCTTTTATTGTCATTACACATAAGTGCAACGAGATTTGGTTTGCAACTTCCATCCGATGTCATAAATAAAATTTAGGTTTAGATACCCCGAGAGCAAGGTTTGTAAAAGCGAACATTAGACCAGAAAAATCAACACAGACCAAAGTGCGAGGCCGGGGGAGACCAGTCCATGGGGGGGGGGGGTACTCAGCAGGGCCGATTCAGAGCCGCTATAGCTCTGGGAATGAAGCTGTTCCTGAGTCTGGAGGTGCGGGCGTAGAAGGCCTTGTAACGTCTGCCGGAAGGGAGTAGTTCGAACAGTCCATTACAAGGGTGAGAGTAGTCTTTTACGTATGCTGACGGCCTTCCTGAGGCACCGTGTGTGGTAGATGCCCTCCAAGGCTGGTAGTTGTGTCCCAATAATCTGTTGCGCTCTGTGGACAACGCGCTGAAGAGCTCTCCTCTCCGCCTCCGTGCAGCTGAGATACCACACAGAGATGCCATACGTTAGTATGCTCTCTGTGGTGCAGCGGTAGAAGGTCGTCAGCAGCTGTTGGTGCAGACCAGTCCGTTTCAATGTTCTTAGGAAGAACAGCCGTTGCTGTGCCTTTTTGACCAGCGCAGCGGTGTTGGTAGAGCATGTGAGGTCCTCTGAGATGTGAGTGCCCAGAAACTTGAAGCTGGACACTCTCTCCACACTGTCTTCGTAGATGGAGATTGGGGCGTATTCCCCATTCTGTGACCTCCTGAAGTCGATAATCAGCTCCTTGGTCTTGGAGGTGTTTAGTGACAAGTTATTCCGTGAGCACCAGTCCGCCAGGTTCTGTGTGTGTGTGCGTGTGTCCGTCCCCAATCAATAACCTGCCTGCCTTCTCCCCATATCCCTTGATTCCACTAGCCCCTAGAGCTCTATCTAACTCTCTCTTAAATCCATGCAGTGATTTGGCCTCCACTGCCCTCTGTGGCAAGGAATTCTACAAATTCACAATTCTCTGGGTAAAAATGTTTTTTCTCACCTCAGTCTTAAATGGCCTCCACTTCATTCTAAGACTGTGGCCCCTGGTTCTGGACTCGCCCAACTTTTGGGAACATTTTTCCTGCATCTAGCTTATCCAGTCCTTTTATAATTTTATATGTTTCTATGAGAGACCCCCTCATCCTTCTAAACTCCAGTGAATACAAGCCTAGTCTTTTCAATCTTTCCTCATGACAGTCCCGCCGTCCCAGGGATCAATCTCGTGAACCTACGCTGCACTGCCTCAATCAAGTTTGTCTCCATTTGGTGGCACCAGATGGATCCCTTGGTTGCCTGACTACTGCGGAGATGTAGAGGTCTGAAGAAGGGTCTCGACCCGAGACGTCACCCATTTTGTCTACCCGGAGATGCTGCCTGTCCTGCTGAGTTACTCCAGCATGTTGTGCCGATCTTCAGTGTAAACCAGCATCTGGTCTTCCTTCCTGCACATTGTGCAGGTGTGAGGGATGTTATATGTATCAATCTGTTTCATTGCGACCTTTTGTGTTACTGCCTAACCTCAACAAAGATTTATTAACAAAATAAAAAGTCGAAAAGGGTGCAGATCCAAAACGTTACCTATCCATTTTCTCCAGCATCATGAGAGGACTGGATGGGGTAGACGGTGCCCGGATGTGGCACCGATGGAAGAGAGGCAGAAGCAAAGAATTCGAAGCCAAAGAACCGAATGGAAACGAGGCCGAAACGCCAATAAACCGAAAGGGTACGAAGACAAAACGCCTACTAACCGAAAGGATGGGATGCCTAAAAGCCAACTAACTGAAAAGCTGCGTCGCCTAAAAGCAAAGTTACCGAACGGCCGCTCTGTCGAAACGCCACCTACCCGAAAGGCGGCGTCGCCTACACGCCAAAGGACCGACTGCCGCTCAACAGAAAAGTCCAATAACGGACTTGACGTACGTTGCTGGGAGGTGGGACTTGTCAGCGATTGGTCCAGACCCCCGTGTCCATCACATCACTGTGGAGGGATGAACATTGTCCCAAACCTCCGCTCCACCCGACCCACAGCCCACGGAGGGTGGCCGTGGGAGAGTGGGGGCTGTCCCGAGGGATGCGCACCTTCGGCCGCTTTCAACTTGGTGCTTGGGTTCAGATTGCCCAGTCACCTATGGCTTGTGTGGGAAAAGGACCCCCACGCTCCCATCTCCCCCTTCGCTCTCCCCTCTTCTCTCTCCCCCCTCTCTCTCCCTTCTTTCTCTCCCCCTTCTCTCTCTCCTCCTCTCTCTCCCCTCTTCTCTCTCTCCTCTTCTCCCTCTCTCTCCCTTCTCTCTCTCTCTCTGTCTCTCTCCCTCCCTTCTCTCTCTCCGCCTCTCTCCCTCCCTTCTCTCTCTCCCCTTCTCTCTCTCCTCCCCCTCATGTCTCCCCCCCTCTCTCCCACCCCCCTCCCTCCCTTCTCACTTCTCCCACCCCCCCCCCTCCCTTCTCTCTTTCTCTCACCCTTCTCTCTCTCCTCTGTCTCCACCGGCGGGAGTGTCCCACAGTCACTGACCGCGATGCACCGCCATCGGACCCCAACCCACACACCAGGCTAAAGCAAAGGCCGTTAGGACAGGGAAATAAAGCCACCAGTTAATTAACCAAAAACTGGCAGCCGTCCGTGTGAAAATGAAGGCACTGTGAAACCAGTGGCCACAAGCCCTTCCCACGGGGCGGGGTTTTAACTCGGCATTAAAAATCAAAACAGCTACATTAATTTAAAAACAAAAATGTTACATGTATAAATCGTTCTTACATTTGGGAACATGGTTAATTAACTGGCAATATTTCCCTGTCCTAACGGCCTTTGCTTTAGCCGGTGATTACATCCATTCCATCCATCCCTCCTTCGCAAAGATGTAAGATTTCAATTTGAGTTCACTTGTTTGAAGTCGGAAGGGGTGGGGGGGCAATCACCCTGGTGCGGGGGTTGGGGTCCGATGGCGGTGCATCGTGGTCAGTGACTGTGGGACTGGAGAAGGAGTGGAGACAACTTTTCAGAAGCCAGAGATACATGGCTGTGAAGCTCGGCGAACATTAACATTACCGGTCGGTTATCCTTGGTTCTGAAAATTACTGCTTACCTTTTTTTTACCAATGAGCCAATGAAATTCACCAGTTAGCACCAGCTACAACCTACGAGAACCTAAGAGAAAGTTCAACGTCCTGGCAACCCACTAGGACCTCCTGGCAACCCACTAGGACCTCCTGGCGACCCACCTACGGCACGAGAATTCTCGATACTCTCCATGGCGGCTTCATTCTAGTCACCGCTAATTTTTCAACATGTTGAAAAATTTGCAGCAACCATAATGGGGCCGCGACTAGTTCCAAGAATGCGGGAACTCCTCATGGCCATGAAGGCGACTCCCCGGCAACCACCCGTGAACATGTTCCGATCGCATAGTCTCCTGCAGTCGCCTAAGTGGGACAGGCCCGTTATGAGGATGTTGCCAGGACTCGAGGGTGTGATCTATAGGGAGCCGTTGACTAGGCTGGGACTCTATTCCTTGGACAGTAGGTAGATGAGGGGTGATATTATAGAGGTATATAAAATCATTAGAGGAACAGATCAGGTAAATGCATGTTTAAGAAGAAAATGCAGATGCTGGAAAATTGAAGGTAGATAAAAATGCTGGAGAAACTCAGCGGGTGAGGCAGCATCTATGGAGCGAAGGAAATAGGTTACGTTTCGGGTCGAGATCCTTCTTCAGGCTGATGTGGTGGTGGGGAGGTGCGGGAAGAAGAAATGAAGAGGCGGAGACAGTGGGCTGTGGAGGGCTGGGAAGGGGAGGTGAAAGAGGGTGAAAGCAGAGACTACCTGAAATTGGAGAAGTCAATGTTCATACCGCTGGGGTGTAAACTACCCAAGCAAAATATGGGGTGCTGCTCCTCCAATTTACGGTGGGCCTCTGGCCATGGAGGAGGCCCAGGATAGAAAGGTCGGATTCGGAATGGGATGGGGAGTTGAAGTGCTGGGCCACTGGAAGATCAGGTTGGTCCCTCCGCTCGGTTCGCAATAACCAACCTGATCTCCCGGTGGCTCAGCACTTCAACTCCCCATCCCATTCCGAATTCAACATTTCTGTCCTGGGCCCCCTCCATGGCCAGAGTGAGGCCCACCGTAAATTGGAGGAGCAGCACCTCATATTTTGCTTGGATAGTTTACACCCCAGCGGTATGAACATTGACCTCCAATTTCAGGTAGTCCCTGCTTTCTCCCTCTTTCCCCTCCCCTTCACAGCTCTCCCACAGCCCACTGTCGCTGACCCTTCCTTTCTTCTTCCCGCCCCCCCCCCCCCCCCAATCAATGTCTGAATGAGTGGCTCATCCCGAAACGTCGCCAATTTCCTTCACTCCATAGATGCTGCCTCACCCGCTGAGTTTCTCCAGCATTTTTGTCTATCTCAGGTAAATGCATATTCGTTTGCCCAGAGGACTGTACCTAAGTACAGGATTAGTTCCACCAGTTCAACTAGTCCATTTATTTCCATTAGTCAGGCCAGTTAAGATCCTTTATCTGCCCTCTGGATAACTTATTGCACTGACTCCCATTCACTCTGGGTTAGTTTAAAAGAGGGTTTCTAACAATCTTTGTTTTAGATAGACACCAAATGCTGGAGCAAGTCAATGGGACAGACAGCAGAGTCATACCCCGTGCAAACTGGTCCTTTGGCCCAATGCCCACACCGACCAACATGTCGCATCTACACTAGTCCCACCTGCCTGTGTTTGGCTCATACGCCTCCAAACCTGTCCTATCCATGCACCTGTCTAATTGCTTCTTAAATGTTGCAATAGTCCCGGCCTCAACTACCTCCTCCGGCAGCTCGTTCTATACACCCACCACCCTTTGCGTGAACAAATTTCCTCGCAGATCCCGATAAAATCTTTCCCCCTTCACCTTAAACCTATGGCCCCTGGATCTTAATTCCCCTTCTCTTGGCAAGAGACTCTGGGCGTCCACCCGATCAACTCCATGTTTCTTAAAGGTTGCAATAGTACCTGCCTTGGTCTGAATTAAATCCACCATTGCCGATATGAATATTTGTCTACTCAAAGTTCAAGCTGGGTCTCCATGAATAAGTGGACGTCAGAGGAGGCCCGTACCTGAGAGTAGGAAAACTCCATCCCAGTAAGTATGAACATCACTTCTCCAGCAGACATCAGAATGTACTGAGGAATTTGCCATGCGATGTGGATTGTATTCGCTCTGATGTCTTCAGTCTTCCAGATCTTCAACCTGCGTTCTTCGGGCTGAGGATGGAAGAAAATAGCGGGTTAAAGTCCCCAAATTGATGGTTCCAAGATGGCGCCCGACCCTGGCGATCATTTGCGTGCTTGCCACAGAAGGTGACCACGGTGGCGCAGCGGTGGAGTTGCTGCCTTACAGCGCTTGCGGCCCCGGAGACCCGGGTTCGATCCTGACTACGGGTGCTTGTCTGTACGGAGTTTGTACGTTCTCCCCGTGACCTGCGTGGGTTTTCCCTGGATGCTCCGGTTTCCTCCCAAATCCCAACGATGTACAGGTTTGTAGGTTAATTGGCTTGGTATAAATGTAAAAATTGTCCCTAGCGTGTGTAGGGTTGTGTTAATGTTCGGGGATCACTGTTCGGCCCGAACCCGACAGGCCGAAGGGCCTGTTACCGCACTGTATCTCTAAACAAAACTAAACTGATCTACAATCGCATATTACAATCGCGCCACACTCTTGAATCTCTAATCCTACAGCAACATTTCCATTCCCTTATCATGTATCTGTACACTGTAAGCGGCTCGATTGTAATCATGTATAATCTTTCCACTGAATGGTTAGCACACTGTACCTCGGGACATGTGACCATAAATTGAACTGAACTGAATACAGTGATGTGGGGATATGCAGAGGATGCCAATGGTCTTCAGATCCTTGTCAACATGGGTCCTAGAAGAAGATCTGGAGGTACCTTCTAGTCAGTCACACAGCGTGCAAACAGTCTCTTCAGCCCATTTTCACACGCCGACCAACATGTCCCATCTATACTATTCCCACCCGCCTGCGCTTGGCCCATAACCCTCTGAACTTATCCAATCCATGTATCTGTACAAATGTCTCTTAAATATTGTGATATTAGTACCTGCCTCAACTACCTCCTCCCACAGCTCATTCTGTACACCCAACATGGGGTGGCAGGGTGGGGCAGTGGTAGAGTTGATGATGCCTTACAGCGCCACAGACCCGGGTTCGATCCTGACTACGGGTGCTGTCAGTACGGAGTTTGTACGTTCTCCCCGTGACCTGAGTGGGTTTTCCCCGGGTGCTCCGGTTTTCTCCCACACTCCAAAGACTTGCAGGTTTGTAGGTTAATTGTATCTGGTAAAATTGCAAATTGTCCTGTGTGTGTGTGTAAGAGAGCGTGAGTGTGCGGGGATCGCTGGTCGGCGCGGACCCGGTGGGCCGAAGGGCCTGTTTCCGCGCTGTATCTCCAAACTAAACTGAACTGAACTAAACCACCAGTAGCTGGGCATTTCACAAGGATGGGATCACAGATCATCCGGATTTTCCTGTATATCCCATGTAGCGGGGGTGGGGGGAGGCACTTACTACCACGTCTGTAACGATGGTGTACGCCGCTCCAAAGTCCAACATTCCCAAATCCACAGGGTATTCGATCGCACCATCCTCACACATTCCCTGGTAGCTGTAGGGACAGCAACAGATTAGGATGAGGAGCAAGGAATCTGCAGCTGCCTGGGGCATCTTCACTAGATGTGTAGGAAGGAACTGCAGATGCAGGTTTAAACCAAAGATAGACACAAAATGCTGGAGTAACTCAGTGGGACAGGCAGCATCTCTGGAGAGAAGGAATGGGTGACGTTTCAGGTCGAGACCTTTTCGGGCGGGTCGAGACCCTCAGTCTGAAGAAGGATCTTGACCCGAAACGTCACCCATTCTTTCTCTCCAGAGATGCTGCCTGTCCCGCTGAGTTACTCCAGCATCTTGTGTCGATCTTACATTTTTACTTTAGTTTACTTTAGAGATACAATGTGCAATGTTCGTTCATAAGTTGTTTTCTCTGGAATGTCAGAGGCTGAGAAGAGATATGATAGAAGCGTATGGTCTTACGTTCTACAAGCAGAATTGGCCATTCGGCCCATCAAGTCTACTCCATCCTTCAATCATGGCTGATCTATCTTTCCCTCTCAACCCCATTCTCCTGCCTTCTCCCCATAATCCCCTGATACCCGCACTAATCAGGGACTTGTCAATCTCTGCCTTTAAATTATCCAGTGACTTGGCCTCCACAGCCGTCTGCGGCAATGAAGTCCACAGATTCACCACTAAAGAAATTCACCCTCATCTCCTTCGTAAAGGAACATCCTTTTATTCTGAAGCTGTGGCCTCAGGTCCTAGACTCTCCCACTAGTGGTAAACATACTCTCCACATTCACTCTATCCAAGCCTTTCACTATTCGGTAAGTTTCAATGTTCCCGCTCATCTTTGTAAACTCCAGCGAGTACAGGCCCAGTGCCTTCAAACACTCATCAAAGAAAATAGGTGCAGGAGGAGGCCATTCGGCCCTTCGAGCCAGCACCGCCATTCATTGTGATCATGGCTGATCGTCCGCTATCAATAACCAGTGCCTGCCGTCTCCCCATATCCCTTGATTCCGCCAGCCCCTAGAGCTCTATCGAACTCTCTTTTAAATCCATCCAGTGAATTGGCCTCGACTGCCTTCTGTGGCAGCGAATTCCACAAATTCACAACTCTCTGGGTGAAAAAGTTTTTTTCATCTCAGTTTGAAATGGCCTCCCCTTTTTCTTATTCTTTTTCTTATTCCCCTTTATCATATTCATCATTCTCGGGATCATTCTCGTAAAAACCCCCATTAGCCCACCGAGTCCGCGCCCATCCAGCGATGACCCCGTACACAAGTGCTATCCTATGCACAAGGGACAATTTACAATTTAAGGAAGCCAATGAACCTACAAACCTGTACGTCTTTGGAGTGTGGGAGGAAACCGGAGCACCTATGTGGTCACAGGAAGAACATACAAAGTCTATATGGGCAGTACCCGTAGTCAGGATTGACTAGTGCTGGCTTGAAGTGCCGAATGGCCTACTCCTGCACCTATTTTCCATGTTTCTATCTTCCCTCCAGAGATGCTGCCTGTCCCGTTGAGTTTCTCTGCCGTTTTGTGTCCATCTACACTTACTGGCCTCGCGTGACGACTTTGTACGTGGAGCTGCCGTAGTTTGCTTCCACCGTGCCGAATTCCTCACCGCCAAGCGTGCAGTTCAGGTCTCTGCCGTAGGCGTTCACGAACCTGCGGGGAGAAGCCAAGAAACCTAATAATAACAAAGTACATTATTTTGCATTGCTGAAAAATACATGGCCAGACTTTATATTTTATATAATTGCTGCTCGGGTGGTGGGAACGGGGTTTGCCGGCTGGTAACAGGCGGTGGGGGTTAGTGGGGAGCTGTCCTACCTCAGGGTGGCCTTGCCCTTCTGTGGCTTGGACTTCTCGTCTTCCAACTGGGGGTAAAGACAAGACAGTTACCATAGAGACATAGAAAAATAGGTGCAGGAGTAGGCCATTCGGCCCTTCGAGCCAGCACCGCCATTCAATATGATCATGGCTGATCATCTAAAATCAGTACCCCGTTCCTGCTTTTTCCCCATATCCCTTTATTCCGTTAGCCCTAAGGGCTAAATCTAACTCCCTTTTGAATTCATCCAGTTAATTAGCCTCCACTGCCTTCTGTGGCAGAAAATTCCACAGATTCACAACTCTCTGGGTGATAAAGTTTTTCTTCATATCAGTCCTAAATGGTCGGCCCCTCATTCTTAAACTGTGTGACCCCTGGTTCTGGACTTCCCCAAAATCAGGAACATTTTTCCTGCATCTAGCCTGTCCAATCCTTTAAGAATTTTATGTTTCTATAAGATATCCTCTCATCCTTCTAAATTCCAAAGCGTACAAGTCCAGTTGACCCAGGAAGTCAGGAAGATGCCTGCAATGGTATTCATGGTGAAAATAGTGCTGGAGTAACTCAGCGGGTCAGGCAGTATGTCTGGAGGGCAGGAATCGGTGACATTTTAGGCCGAGATCCTTCTTCAGACCCGAAATGTCACCAATTTATTTTCTCCAGAGATGCTCCCTGATCTGATCTAGTCGACATTTTCCTTGCACTCCGTCCCCTTTGATGTTTCGTTTTCACACCTTACCCTTCCATATTTCTGTCTCTCCCTCTCCCCCGATTCTCAGACTGAAGAAGGGTCTCGACCCAGAATGTCACCCATTCCTTCTCTCCAGAGATGCTGCCTGTCCCGCTGAGTTACACCAGCATTCTGTATCTGTCTGCGGTGTAAACCAGCATCTGCCGTTCATTCCTGCCACACGGTATTTATACTAAAACTCCTGACTCACGGTGCGAGTCGACCCACGAGTGACCCCGAGTTTTCACTCGTGGTAATCACGTACAATTAACGTAGCGGGAACGTCGGAACTTGCCGACGCAACTTAGCGACTCGTGGCGCTAACGGCAGGTACCCGTGAAACTTGTTAACTCTTGAAAAAATGCAAACATGTTTAAAGTTTTCCGCGAGTCAAATTTACTGTTGAAGTTAAAAATTGAAACTCGTTGTAAGAACATAGTGGCCCATGAGTTTACATTAGTGACTCGTGAGTCTACCATGGGCACTTTTTAACTTAGCGGGCAGGCAGCATCACTGGAGAGAAGAAATGGGTGACGGGATGACGTTTCCAAATTTCTGCTGCGTCTTTGTGTTACTCCAGCACCGTGTGTTCACTTTTTGTCAACCAGCATCTGCCCTTTCTTGTGTATGACATTATTTGTATCCGTGGCTGTTGATTGTCGCTCCCTTCAGTTTCCCAGGGGGTCGGGACGGGACTGGAGTTGGGAGGGAAAGGGAGGGGGGGGGGTTGGGGTGACTTAGTACGGGAGACAGGTGCACTGACTGTGTGAGCAGACACTTTGGTAGTGATTGCCCAAGGGGTTCACTGTCGAGGACTTCATAACGCAGAGAGCATTATAAACAGTGGAGCGATTAACCCTGGAAAGGGGGAGACTTCTCTCTGAGTTGGACCCAGGAAACTGAAGCAGGAATTGTTTTGAGGTTATTAACGACAGATAAATGGATGGGAAGGGTTTAGAGGGCTATGGGCCACATGCAGGCAAATAGGACTACCCCAAGACACCAAATTGGACGGCACGGCCAAGCTGGGCCGAAGGACCTGCTTCTGTGTTGTCCAGCACCATGACTAAGGCCTATCCAGTGGTATTGACATGTTTTGTATTTTTCCTTTCTAAAGATGCAGTGCATTTCGGTAACTATTGCACACTGCAGACCAGAAGCGCCTTCAATACCCAGAGAGAAGGGATGGGCGGGTTAGGTGAGCAGGAGAGTGGGGTTGTTTGCAGTTGCAGAGGGAGGGTGCAAGGGCGGTACAGTTCCCAGTCTGAACTCCTGTTCTACCGAGCGTGTGGAAGTGGACGGGTGGCTTGGTTGGCGGCGGCCCATGGCGTGCCCTCTGACTCACTCATGGCTGATCGTCCGCAATCAATAACCCGTGCCTGCCTTCTCTCCATATCCCTTGATTCCACTAGCCCCTAGAGCTCTATCTTTACTCCCTCCTAAATCCATCCTGTGACTTGGCCTCCACTGTCCTCTGTGGCAGGGAATTCCACAAATTCACAACTCTCTGGGTGAAAACGTTTTTTCTCACCTCAGTCTAAGACTGTGGCCCCTGGTTCTGGACTCGCCCAACATTGGGAACATATTTCCTGCATCTAGCTTGTCCAGTCCTTTTATAATTTTATATGTTTCTATAAGATCCCCCCCTCATCCTTCTAAACTCCAGTGAACACAAGCCTAGTCTTTTCAATCTTTCCTCATATGACAGTCCCGCCATCCCAGGGATCAATCTGGTGAACCTACGCTGAACTGCCTCAATCACAGGATGTCCTTCCTCAAATTAGGAGACCAAAACTCTCAGTCCGGAGAAGGGTCTCGACCCGAAACATTACACATTCCTTTTATCCAGAGATGCTGCCTAACACGCTGAGTTAGTCCAGTTTTTGTGTGTTTAAAGGCCCTGTCCCACTTGGCGATTTTTTTCGGCGACTGCCGGCATCATTGACTGACCTATCAAGCAGGCACGTGCCGTCAGGGTAGGCAAGGTAGGCACTGCCTACCCTGACTAAAATTATGAAATGGCAATTATTAAATATAAATAGTAAAGCCATGGGAGAATTATGCCTATGTAAGAGATCGATCTCCTAGGTAGGCATAATTCTCCGTGCCTTTCCTCCGCAGCGCTTGTAACACGCGAGGCTCTGTGCAGCCCACGTGCCGTCAGCGCTGCCTGAGCCGTCAGTTTCAAGGGGAGCTGAAGGCAGCAGAAATTCTGCCTTTGCAGCACAGCGCATGCCCAGCATCATACTGCGCATGCCCAGCGCGAGTTTCTTGGCGGGATTTTCAAATATGGATTGCCATTATTTAAATTGTATCTCAGGAAACAAAGAGTGAAGAATGGACTTAATGTACCAATAACGTGGTAAGTGCATTTCTTGGTGCTTAATTTTTATAAATACTGTATTTCCCGGGGTGGGGGGAGAGCTCTGTTCACAGTGTTTGGGGAGTCTGACGTTGTGCAGGAGGGGATTGGGATCAGTAACCCACTTGCCACGCTCCGGTCTGAGTGCAGGTAGATGGGACTAGGTGAGAGTAAGTGTTCAGCACGGAGTAAAAGGGCCGAGATGGCCTGTTTCCGTGCTGTAATTGCTATATGGTTTTATTGTGGCCGGGGAGTGAATTAGCTTGGGTGGCTGCCGCAGCGCTCCGGGCACGGACAGCAGAACTGGCCGCCACTTCTGAGGAAGGAAGCAGCTCGGGTGACTGACTTTGAGCGGCCGCCGGGACCCGACAGCAGAACCGGCTGCCACTTCAGCCCCTTCTGCTGGTCCCCACTCACCTCTGGCAGTGCTCTCCATCTGAACATCTCTCACCTGTCGCTCGCCGGCCGGCTTCCCGCAAATCTTTAAATCCCGACAGCGCGTTCACGGGACCAGTTGAGGTTACTTGGCTGTGGGAATTTAAGGATTTGCGGGACGCGGTTGACATGAGCGAAGGCGGCGATCGGCAGGTGAGAGATGTTCAGACGAAGAGCACTGCCAGAGGTGAGCGGGCCGGCAGAAGGCGCTGAAGTGGCAGCCGGTTTTGCTGTCGGGTCCCGGCGGCCGCTCGCACCCGAGCTGCTTCTATCCCCGGAAGTGGCGGCCAGTTCTGCTGTCCGTGCCCGGAGCGCTGCGGCAGCGGTGAGTGAGTTACTTATATGATCTCTGACCCCCATCCTTCTCAACACTCCTGCCCCCATTGCCACTCCTGCACCCCCCCCCGCCCACTCCTGAACGCAATGAATTTCGTTCAGACCGAAAGGTCTGAACGACAATAAAGGATACTTTGACTTTGACTCCCCGCATCTTTAACCCCTGGCACAGACTCTCCACACGCTGTGAAAGGAACTCTCCCTCCAAATGGACCCTTGAATTAGTATTGGCATTCAATAAGATGACAACTGATTCAATGTCCCAGTGTGCTCCCGTTTTTCCCACGATCTCTCCGCCTAACTTCATCCTCCGTCCCCACCCATTCAGTAATTACAAAATTAAGGAGATTGAGAAGCCTTTGGAAAATTGAATTGTTAATTATTTTTTATTTTTTACAAAGAGAACAATCTGCGCATGCGCGGTTTACGATCTTTTTTAAAGCCGGCTGACTGTCTACCCCGAGTAATTACTCACGGCACGTGCCTGGTATCAGGTCACCGAAAAAGTCGCGGCGTGATGACGTATTGACGCGCGGTGTCTCCTCAAGTCTCGCAACATTTCTTTTGTCGCCGCTGGATTTTGAAATGTTCAAATTCTTTCGGTGACCCTGATATGTCAGTCAATGATGCCGGCAGTCGGCGAAAAAAAATCGGCCAAGGTGGGACAGGTCCTTAAAGGTTCCAGGCGATGGTTAATACCTACCAATCTGCAACGTAGGTTTGTGCTCTCCTTATAGAACAGAATGCTGTAGGCATTGGCTTCACTGAGAGTTTGCAGGCATGTTGTGTTCCTGCCTTCATAGCCCAGATCAAACACGAAGGTTTGGTTGTTAGAATCAAGCTGCAACTTGATGTAATCATCTGGATCCTGTGACACAAAA
The DNA here is from genome assembly GCA_035221665.1 of Okamejei kenojei. NCBI lineage: Eukaryota > Metazoa > Chordata > Chondrichthyes > Rajiformes > Rajidae > Okamejei > Okamejei kenojei. Next base: position 8,139,889 of record CM069137.1, on the reverse strand, counting down.
TAAATATTTTAGATTTTCTAAAGGCACAATGATAGAGAGCGTTATATGTCCCTGGAACTCAGTATGGTGACTGGGGCATTTAAGACTAGAGAGCATAGTTTTAAGACGAGAGAGACAAAGTTTATGTGTGAGGCGATTTTTTTCATAGAGAATGTTTTATGTTCCTGGAACTCAGCATGGTGACTGGGGCATTTAAGAGGCTTTTAGATAGGCATACGGATATGCAGAGTATGGAGAGATATGGATTATGTGCAGTCAGAGGACATTAGTTTAACTTGGCATCATATTTGGCATGGACATTGTGGGCCACAGTGTCTATTCTTGCACAGAACTATTCCGTTCTCTACGTTACAATCTACCCCAAAGTGGCCATTGCGCTTTTTCTGTCTGCACTTTCTCTGTAGCTGCAACTCTAGTTTTTTGCACTGTTTATTTTTTTCTTTTTGCATTACCTGATGTACTCATGCCCATCTCGTCCAAGCCAAACATTATGCCAAGTTGAACTAAACTTCCCTGGAATTTAGGCGGATGAGAGGGGATCTTACAGAAACATATAAAATTCTTAAGGGATTAGACAGGTTGGATGCAGGAAAAATGTTCCTGATGTTGGGGGAGTCCAGAACCGGGGGTCACAGTTTAAGAATAAGGGGGAGGCCATTTAGGACTGAGATGAGGAAAAACGTTTTCACCCAGAGAGTTGTGAATCTGTGGAATTCCCTGTCACAGAAGGCAGTGGAGGTCAATTCACTTCAAGAGAGAGTCAGATCGAGCTCTTAGGGCTAACGGATTCAAGGGCTGTGGGGAGAAAGCAGAAACGGGGTACTGATTTTGGATGATCAGTCATGATCATATTGAATGGAGGTAGACAAAAATGCTGGAGAAACTCAGCGGGTGAGGCAGCTTCTTTGGAGCGAAGAAATAGGTGACGTTTCGGGTCAAGACCCTTCTTCAGTAGGGTCTCGCCCCCGAAAAGTCACCAATTCCTTCGCTCCATAGACTTTTTTTTGCCTGCTACCCGCTGAGGTTTTCTCCATGGCATTTTTGTCCACCTTTGAATTTTTTCCAGATCTGCAGTTCTTCTTGTAAACCACTTGAATGGGAGGGTGCTGGTTGTTTTCAAGGGGGCCGAATGGGCGCCTGCTTCCCACAACATACTTTCTATGTTTTTATAGACAATTTCTCTATTTCTTGCAGAAAAACATTTGGGCTGATTGTCCACAATAACAAGCAAATCAAACTTTTTTCACATCTTTGGAGGGTCATAGAGTACACAGCAAAGGAAAGGGGGCATTCAGCCCGACCCTTCCATCGCAAAAACAAATGTTGCCCCAATCTACCACTGGTCACCTACCGAATTTTGGCCATATAGTCCTTAATAAAACTTAGTTTCCTATCCATGAAAATGTGCAAAATGTCTTTTAATATATAGGTCATACCACCTGGCCTCAACACTCTCTGGCAGCTGTTTCCTAACCCAACAAACTTATTGTGAAAAAAAGTTTTGCCATCAGCTTCGTAATTAAATTCTTTTTTTTCTACCGTTGTTTTAAAAACTATTATTCTCTGGTCCTTGACCCCTCTATCTGGGTTAAAAAGACTATGGAATTTACTCTATTCTATTCCTCATCATGATTTATACACCTCTTGCAAGCTTCACCTTTCATCCCTCCTAGCGCTCTAATGCCCCCGGTTCTCCACTTAGGATAAACCTGAACGGGAAAACCTCTGGAGACTTGCACCTCACCCAAGATTTCGTTAGGTTTCCCAGAGGAGGTTTCGTGGAGGTTTACTGGAGGTGGTTGGTCACTCTCTCTAATGGTTTCGAAAAGTGGGTTTTCTGCGTTATTTCGAGGCGTTCTTTCTATGTTAGACATAGAGGAAAAAAACAAGGTGCAGGAAGGGAGTAGGCCATTGGCCCTTTCGAGCCTGGCACCGCCATTCATATGATCATGGGCGATCAAATCCAATCGTATCTGTACCTGGCTTCTTCCTAACCCCTGAATCCCTTTAGTAACAAGGGCATTAACTCTCTTACAAATATGGGCCCAACGGAACCTGCCTCAATACTACTTGTGGCAGATATTCCCAGGGGAACAGTTTACCTACCTTTGCTTTCCTGTCTGCAGGTCAGTTCTCTATTCACATCATACTGAACCCCAATAACCGTCGTGCTTTAAGGTTGATACTAATCTCTTATGTGGGACCCTTGTCAACGGCTTCCTTCTGAAGTTTAGGATATAACCATTCCACTGGTTTTTTTTACTTCCCCTTATCACTCTGCAGTTCCATCCTCGAAAATTCTATAAAGATTGGTCAGACATGATATTTACCTTTCGTAATCATGCTGACTTTGTCTATGGATTTCACCACTTTCCAAATGTTACTGCTATCCCATCTTTAATACTGACTCTAGCATTTTCCCCACTACCGATGTTAGGGACTAAAAACTGGTCTGTAATTCCCCGTGTCTTGTTTCTTCTTCCTCTTTTTTAAAAAGTGGGGTTACACTTAGCTACCTCCCAATCCTCAGGAAACTGACTCCAGGAAATTCTTACGGATGATTTGAAAAATTATCACTAATGATCCACTATTTTGGGGCTACTTCTTGACTACTCTGGGATAGGCCGATATCTGGACCCTGGGGATTTATCGCCTTTACTCCATTTAATTTACCCAACACCAACTTCTCGGCTAACCTGGATTTCATAGTGCTCCACCTTAATTGACCCACGTCTCCCCTGCTATTCCGGTGATATTTATGTTCTTCCTTAGTGAAGACAGAACAAAGTAGTTATTCAAATGGTCTTGCCATTGTCTTGTTCCCATGAATCAATTCACTGGTTTCTGGCTGCCAAGGGACGTACATTTGTTTTTTAACTAATCGCTTTATTCTTCACATATCTATAAAAACTATTGCATGTCACGTTTTTATGTTCCTGCAGTTTTCATTATAATCTTATTTTCCCTTTCTAATTAAGGCTTCGTTCTTAATTAATCCTTTCCTAAATTAAGGCCCTTTCCTAATTAATCCCTCTGCTCTACATCCGCTCACAGGGTCCTGCATTATGTGAAGGTCCTGCCAGATTGGCTTCCCGACATGCAAACACATTCAACTTATTAAAAAAGAACTGCCGATGCTGGAAAAATCAAAGGTAGGCACAAGTGCTGGAGAAGAAATAGCGGAGTGAGGCAACATCGGTGGAGAGAAGGAATAGGCAACAATTCGGGTCGCGACCTTTTCCACTGATGTCGGGGGGGGGGGGGTGAGGGAGGGTCGCGAAACAAGAAAGGAAAAGAAGAGGCGGAGATAGGTAGGTAGTGGAGAGCTGGGGGAAGGGGAAGGGGGAGGGGAAAAAGGGGGGAGGAAAAGCAAGATATTTGAAATCGCGTATATGAAATATCTGCATGGTGAGGTGACAAACTTGAATTGGTAGTAAGGAGGCAAATGCAATGCCCGCATATATTCTGAGGGGGACTAGGATATAAAACGAAGGGATATAATGCTGAAAACCCTGTACCACGGTTACGAGCTCTCCCGAGTTTAAAAAACATCAAAATCAGCGGTAAGCACGGGGGAAGAAATGAACGGTAGGGGTAGTCGGCGCTGGGGGCGTCTCTTAGCGGCTGTAACTCAACGGCAGGTACTCGGGAAGGTTGCTACACGGCATGGTAAGCATGGGAAGCCTCGTGAAGGATTTTTTCAACATGTTGAAAAATGTCCACGTGAGCCCCGAAGTACGCGGCGGCATTACAGTATCCTTCCAATTACGAATCAGGTGCAAACTGGGAGAAAGCTCTTGGCATGAACTCATCCGTGGGACAGGGGTTTGAGGCTTGGTCAGCACTGGTCAGACTGTATTGGCGTATTGTGGAGCCAATTTTGGGCCCATATCTGAGGAGGGATGTGCTGGGGATGGAGAGGGTTCAGAGGAGGGCTTACAATAATGATTCTAGGAATGATTGCATTAACATACGACGAGTTTGACGGCACTTGGCCTGCACTCTTCAAGAGGTTATAGAAGCATGAGAGGGACCTTATTGTACACTTATCGAATGTGAAAGGCTGGATAGAGTGGAAGTGGAGAGGATGTTTCCATAATGGTGGGAGAATCAATTAGATTAGCCATGCCTCTTAGAATTAAAGGTGTTCCTTTAGGAAGGAGATGAGGAGAAATGTATTTAGTCTGAGGGTAGTGAATCTGTGGAATACTTTGCCACAGAAGGCTGTGGAGGAAATCCGTGGATATTTTGAAGCAGAGTAGTAGATTTTAATTAGTACGGGTGCCAGGAGTAACGGGGAGAATGGGGTTTGGGGAGGAGTAAATCAACATGATTGGAATGGCCGGTAGATATGATGGGCCGATGGCTAATCTGCTTTTCCTAGGGGGGGGGGGAACTTACCTGAGAGGTGCATCGGTGGTCGGGAAAGCCTCTTGGACCTTGGAGCGAGATGCTAATATTTTATCGGCAGGTTTTGGGACTGAACGTAACTTCTTTCACAACGGGTTCCGGCACAGAGTGCTCTGGGAAAACACAAAGACATAACTATTTCATGTGTAGGAAGGAATGCAGATGAATTGAAATAAGGAACTGAGATGCTGTTTTAAACTGAGGGGGACGGTGCAGCATTCTGCAGGGAAGGAATGGTTGATGTTCTGGGTCGAGACCCTTCTACAGAGAAGAGGAAATGCAGATGCTGGGTTAAATCAAAGATCGACACCAAATGCTGCGAGTAACTCGGCAGCTTCTCTGGAAAGAAGGAATGCTGCTGCCCGCTGAGTTACTCCAGCATTTGGTCAACTTATTTAATGGCTTTCTAGAAAGCTGCAGTATGGACAGGAAAAATGGATAATATAGATTAGCATGGAACGGGTGATTCATTGGTCCGCATGCTAGAGTGCATGTTTTCCTCCGGGTGCTCTGGTTCCTCCCACATTCCAGAGACGTGCAGGTTTGTAGGTAATTGTGCTTTGTGCATTTAAATTGTCCCTAGTATGTGTTGGATTAGTGTTTAAAAATGTTGGGTTTAGGCATGTTCGGCACTGTGTCACTACCCCCCCCGCCCCCTCCTCCCTCCCCCCCCCCCCCCCTCCTCCCCCTCCCCCCCGTCCCCCCCCCCCCCCCTCCCCCCACAAAAAAAAAGTTAGTTGTAAGCTGTAGAGAAAGTTGAGGGAAGAAAGATTTACAAGAATGATTCCAGGTGTGGGTTGCAAACATAGGATGAGCGCTTGACAGCACTGGCCTGGAGTTAGAAGGTTGAGGGGGGGGCCCTCATTGGTTTCTGTGGAATTCTGCGGAATTCTCTGCCTCAGAGGACGGTGGAGGCCGGTTCTCTGGATACTTTCAAGAGAGAGCTAGATTGGGCTCTTAAAGATAGCGGGAGTTAGGGGATATGGGAGAGAAGGCAGGAACAAGGTACTGATTGTAGATGATCAGCCATGAATGGCGGTGCTGGCTCGAAGGGCCGATATGGGCTTACTCCTGCACACCTATGTCTATTGTCTATTGTCTATTGTCTTATTGAAACTTACAGAATAATGAAAGGCCTGGATAGAGTGAATGAGGAAAGGATGTTTCCACTGGTGGGAGAGACTAGGAACAGAGGTCATGGCCTTAGAATTAAAGTGTGCTCTCAGAAAGGAGGTGAGGAGTCAGAGGGTAGTTAATCTGTGGAACTCATTGCCACAGATGGCTGTGCAGGCCAAGTCAGTGGATATTTTTATGGCAATGATAGACAAATTCTTGATTAGAACGGGTGTCAAAGGTTATGGAAAATGGGATTAGGAGGCAGAGAACAGCCATGATTAGGGTTGCCAAACTTTCTCACTCCCGAGCCAGTTCACGGACTCGTCCGCCGCCTGTCACTTTTGCGGCGTGGAGGAGACCGTGTGTTCCATGTCTACATGGAGTGTGAGATGTTGCAGCCCTTGTTTCGAGTATCTGAAGGGGCTGCTCCTCAAGTTTTGGCTCCACTTTAGTCCGACGTTATTGATTTTGAGCACCCGGTGCAGAGGGGGAGGGTGGTCGGGAGGGAGGAGGGGTCTCCCTGTCGGTCTGCTCCTGGGCCTGGCCAAGATGGCCATTGGCGGGTCCAGGCAGCGGGCAGTCGACGGCCGCACAGCAGTCGGCTGCTGCCCCTCTTCCGGGGTTACATTTTCCGGGCCCGCGAGCTGGTGAGGGAACACGCGGTGTCCACGGGGGACTGTGGAGGCTTTCCGTTGAACGCTGGTCACCGCAGGAGGTCGAATGTATTATAGATAAAAATGATAATATTTTAATTTGAGAACTTTCTTTGTAAAATGTCAATATAGGCATTCTCTGATCGTGTTACTGTTTTGTATTTGTTGGTTTGAATAAAAGCATTTGTAAAAAAAAAAAAAAGGGACAAAAGTTCAAAATAAGGGATAAGTTCCCGACGGCAATTCGTTGACCGACTCGGCCGTGGCTGGGTGAATGATGAGTTGGCCCGCATGCTGGACTGCACACAAAGCCCAGCCGGCGGGCCAGCTGAGGAGGTTTCGTCCAGGAATCGGACTTTGCGCGCGACATAGCACGCAAAGTCAGGCACCCACATCCAATTCATGAACCGATGATCGGCCATGAGAAGGGGGGGGGGGGTGGGTGGTGATGTCGGCAGTAAGCGAAGGTCTGAAGGTCGGACAGCTGGCCAGGCTGCCGACCGACAGGGCCACGGGCGAGGCGCTGCTGCTGCACTCCATGGGCTGCACTATCTCAGCACAGGTGAGGCGGGGCTGGACGCAACGCTGCAACCCGACAGTCCCCTCGACCCGAGCAGTAGCAGTCAAATATGGGACAAGGGCAGTCCCGTATGGGACAAACCAATTTAGCCCAATATACGGGATGTCCCGGCCAATACGGGACTGTTGGCAACCCTACCCATGATTGAATCGCGGAGTAGACTCGATGGGCCAATGGCCTAATTCTACTCCTATAACTTATTAACTTGCGGACTCAGTGGGCCAAAGAGTCTGTATCCTTAAACGACACTAAACTCTATAAGAAGAAGATACGATTAAAAAAAATATCAAAGGATAGCCTCAACAAAATCCAGAACGGTACATTGGGAATGTGCAAATTCCACAGTGGAGGAGCAGCTGAGGTCAGGCTTGAACCAGGAAACACTCAGCAGCTCAGGCTGCATCTGCAGAAAGAGAAACAGGGTTAACATTTCAGGTCGAATGCCCTTCGTCAGAGCTGGGAATGAGATGAACGAAGCTCGAATGGGACGTAAAGAAAGGGAATTAAAGAGGTGGCACGGTGGCGCAGCGGTAGAGTTGCTGCCTTGTAGCGCTTGCAGCACCAGAGACCCGGGTTCGATCCTGACCACGGGTGCTGTCTGTATGGAGTTTGTACCTTGTCTCCCTGGCCGCCTGGGTTTCTCCGAGAACTTCGGTTTCCTCCCACATTCCGAAGACATTCAGGTTTGTAGGTTAATTGGCTTGGTAAATGTAAAAAAATTGTCCCTAGTGTGTGTAGGATGGTGTTAATGTGCAGGGATCGCTGGTTGGTGCGGACACGGTGGGCCAAAGGGTCTGTTGTCGCGCTGTATCTCTAAAGTTAAAACTAAACTGAAATATTACTGATTGTACGCCTCGTTGTCACCTTCCCCTCAGCTTACAATGAACCATTCTGCATTTCCTCATCGCCGTCCCCTTTGATCTCTCCTCTTCACACCTTACCCTTCCACATCACTATGCCTTTTACTCCCATGACTCTCAGTCTGAAGAAGCGTCTCGACTCCGGAACGTCACCCATTCCTTCGCTCCAGAGATGCTGCCTGTCCCGCTGGGTTACTCCAGCTTTTTGTGTCTATATCTTCGGGGAAGAAGGGGGAGAAGTCCCCAGCAGGGTAAAACCAGGGTGACCATAGCAATAGGCTGTAAACATGGTTCGATCGACACAAAATGCTGGAGTAACTCAGTGCATCCGTCAGGCAGCATCCGTGGAGAGAAGGAATAGGTGACGTTTTTGGGTCAGAACGCTTCTTCACACTGTAATCAGTCTGCAAACATGGTTATCTGGCTATTGAGGGAATGGGAGAAATTAGTGATCAGAGTTTGGGTTAGTTTAATTTAGTTTAGCATAGTTTAGAGATATAGCTTGTAACCAGGCCCACCGGCCAGCGATAGTCACGTACGCTATCCTACACACTCGAGACAATTTACAATTTTTACCTCAGTCACACTAACCCATCAAACCTGCACATCTTTAGAGACTGGGAGGAAACCAGAGCTCCTAGAGAAAACCCACATGGGTCACGGACGAGAACGTACAAACTCCGTACAGACGGCACCCGTAGTCAGGATTGAACCCGGGTCTCTGGCGCTGTGAGGCAGCGACTCTACCGCTGCGCCCCAGTGCCAACCCATTGAAGAAGATTCCATTGTGCCCAGATGAGGAGTTGCTCCTCAACGTTGTGTCGGTAACAAGGCAGGAGGCCAGGGAAGGAACGGGGTGGAGACTTAAAATGGAAGGCAGTCACCCCTGGCCCTTCATGCCACACGTTGAGGGAGATGTGTGGGGAGCGGAGGGGTGGGAGTGCGGGATTCGAACCTACCTGCACCTGGAGCTCCACAATGGCCGCAGCTATAAACGCCACGGAAGCCAGCAGCATGCCGACCGTCATCCTTCTGAGAGGCCTGGGGAACGTTGAGAGAGAGAGAGAGAGAGAGAGAGAGAGAGAGAGAGAGAAGGAAATGATCAACCGTTTCATCAGGCCAATGAGGGAAGAAAGTTAAAGCACTATCACGGGGGATTAGACAGATACAAAGTACTGGAGTAACTCAGCGCGTCAGGCAGCATCTCTGGAGAACATACACAGGTGACCTTTCGAGTCGGGACCCTTCTTCAGACTGATTTTAGTGGCGGATGGGAGGGGGGCAGAGGGGGAGGGGTAAGAAATTGGAAGCGCGATTGAAAACTCGGGTCCGGCAACAGATTACCTCAGGCATCAAGGTTCCCCGCTAGGCCGATTGTTGGCTGGAGACCTTGTGATATTTCCAAGGCACAGATAGATAGATTCTTGATTAGTACAGGTGTCAGGGGTTTATGGGAAGAAGGCAGGAGAATGGGGTTATGAGGGAGAGATAAATCAGCCACGATTGAATGGCGGAGTAGACATGAAGGGCCGAATGGCCTAATTCTGCTCCTATCACTTGTGTACATGGTCCCAAGAGGGAAATGTACTCGGCTTGCACTCGCTGGAATTTAGAAGATTGAGGGGTGATCTCATAGAGACTTACAAAATTCTTAAGGGGTTGGACAGGCTAAATGCAGGAAGATTGTTCCCGATGTTGGGGAAGTCCAGGACAAGGGGTCACAGTTTAAGGATAAGGGGGAAGTCTTTTAGGACCGAGATGAGAAAATCGTTTTTCACACAGAGAGTGGTGAATCTGTGGAATTCTCTGCCACAGAAGGTAGTTGAGGCCAGTTCGTTGGCCATATTTAAGAGGGAGTTGGATGTGGCCCTTGTGGCTGAAAGGATCAGGGGGTATGGAGAGAAGGCAGGTACAGGATACTGAGTTGGATGATCAGCCATGATCATATTGAATGGCGGTGCAGGCTCGAAGGGCCGAATGGCCTGCTCCTGCACCTAATTTCTATGTTTCTATGTTTCTATGAAACATCGTTGAGGCTAGGAGCATATCACTGGCATAGAGAGTGGGGTGTATGGGGAATATAGGGTTACAGTCATAGTTATACAGCACTGTAACAGCCCATGGAGAGACAAAGGGTTACTGCCATAGATTTATACAAGCCTAGTGGGACCTGGAGTCATTGAGGTATACAGCAGTATAACAAGCCGTAGAGAGACATAGAACACATTCATAGTTATACAGCACTGTTGCAGTTCCTGGAGGAACATGCAGTCTTTTGTTTAGTTTAGTTTAGAGATACAGCACAGAAACAGGCCCTTCGGCCCACCGGGTCCATGCCGACCAGCGATCCCCGCACATTAACACTATCCTATACCCACTAGGGACAATTTTTACATTTGCCAAGCCAATTAACCTACAAACCTGTACGTCTTTGGAGCGTGGGAGAAAACCGAAGATCTCAGAGAAAACCCACGCAGTCCATGGGGAGAACGCACAAACTCCGCACAGACAGCGCCCGTAGTCGGGATCGAACCCGGGTCTCCGGCGCTGCATTCGCTGTAAGGCAGCAACTCTACCGCTGCGCCACTGTGACCGCCCATGGTTACTGCCACACTTTTGTACAAGCCACCATTCGATGATGGCTGATCTATCTTTCCCTCTCAACCCCATTCTCCTGCCTCCTCCCCTTGACCCTTGACAATCTAGAACCTGTCAATCTCCGCATTACATCAAGAGTTTAGGAGTTGGAAACGCAAGAAATGGCCATAGATGGAATCTTCAGGAAAACACACAAAGTGATTGATGAAGTCAGTGGGTCAGGCAACATCTGTGGAGGGAATGGACAGATGATATTTTGGGCTAAGATCTTTCTAACCTGATGCCCCACCTGGACTCCTACCTGATTCTCTCTCCCCCCCCCCCCCCCCCCCAACCCAACAAATACTTTCATCCCGTTATCTTCACAATCTCAACTCTTCAATCCTGTCTCGTGCCTTTTGCTCTTATCTCTGGCCTTTCTTCCAACCGTCTGCCTCTCAAACACCCCCCTTATCTGTGATGACCTAGTACCTGCCACGCTTTGTCCTGGCTCTCCCCTTTCACCTTTCTTCACCCCCTTACAAACAACCTGAAGAAGGGTCCCAACACGAAACATCACCTATTCATGTTCTCCAGAGGCTGCCTGACCTGCAGAGTTACTCTAACACTTGGTGTCCTTTTGGGTTCATGGACCTTTCTGATCAACCTCAGTTAGATGTCTTTCTCCTTCAACTTCCACCCATGCAAGCTAACACAACGTTGCCCTTCGTTTGGGCTGCTTACAACCCAGCAGTATGAGTATTGATTTCTCTAACTTCAGGTAACCCTTGCATCCCCTCTCTCTCCGTCCCTCCCCCACCCAAGTAGTTGTCATAGCTTCAAAGTTGTCTTGTTGAGTCTCATTGTCTGCAACTTGTTTTCACCTAGCCCACGGTTAACAATGGCCTGTTTCCTTTAATGGCTCATTGCGATTTTGCATATCTTTCATTCATTTGGGGCGAAGGAATGGGTGACGTTTCGGGTCGAGGCTCTTCTTCAGACTGAAGAAGAGCCTCGACCCGAAACGTCACCCATTCCTTCTCTCCAGAGATGCTGCCTGTCCTTCAGAGTGTCTATCTTTGACTTAAACCAACGTCTGCAGGTCCTTCTTGCAAATTACACCTTCCTGCGTTTAACAGCCACATGTTGTTAAGGTTAAAGCACGGAAATGGCTCAAGAAGGCGCAAATACTTACGTCAACTTAAGTTTACATTTCGCAAAGAGTGGATAAATGCCCATGTCAAAGATTGGAATAAAAGCGACAATCAAAATGGCGTTAATTGTCTGTGCAAAACAAAAAGACACAAAGCAATAATAATAATTAGTGGGATTTAGGAACATTGTCTTGCAATCGTAGTCAACCTACAGGACCTGTCCCACTTGCCGATTTTTTTGGCGACTGACGGCATCATTGAAACATAGAAACATAGAAAATAGGTGCAGGAGGAGGCCATTCGGCCCTTCGAGCCAGCACCGCCATTCATTGTGATCATGGCTGATTGTCCCAAATCAATAACCCGTGCCTGCCTTCTCCCCATATCCCTTGATTCCACTAGCCCCTAGAGCTCTATCTAACTCTCTCTTAAATCCATCCAGTGACTTGGCCTCCACTGCCCTCTGTGGCAGGGAATTCCACGAATTGACAACTCTTTGGGTGAAAACCTTTTTTTCTCACCTCAGTCTTAAATGGCTTCCCCTTTATTCTAAGACTGTGGCCCCTGGTTCTGGACTCGCCCAACATTGGGAACATATTTCCTGCATCTAGCTTGTCCAGTCCTTTTATAATTTTATATGTTTCTATAAGACCCCCCCCCCTCATCCTTCTAAACTCCAGTGAATACAAGCCTAGTCTTTTCAATCTTTCCTCATATGACAGTCCCGCCATCCCAGGGATCAATCTCGTGAACCTACGCTGCACTGCCTCAATCACAAGGATGTCCTTCCTCAAATTAGGAGACAAAAACTGTACACAATACTCTGGATGTGGTCTCACCAGAGCCCTACACAACTGCAGAAGAACCTCTTTACTCCTGTACTGAAATCCTCTTGTTATGTCGCAACATAATTTTTGTCGCCGCTGGATTTTGAAATGTTAAAAATCTTTTGGCGACATTGATATGACGCCGGCAGTCGCCGAAAAAAATCGCCAAGTGGGACAGGCCCTTAATGCTGTTAGAAACAGCACGACAACACTTGTGTGAATGGTTAACGTTTAACATTTAGCTGATATCGTCAATTGATCAAGATAGACACAAAATGCTGTGCATTCACCCTATCTATGACCCCTCATGATTTTATATATCTCTATAAGATCAACTCTTCATTTCTAATTCTCCAAGGTTAAAATCCTAACCTGGCTAACCTCTCCCTATAACTCAGTCCCTCAAGTCCTGGCAACATGTTTTGAATAGCAGGATGATCAAAGCTGTTATCACGCTTTCTGTCTAAAGGTAGTGCTACTGCCTTACAGCGCCGGAGACCCGGGTTCCATCCTGACTACGGGCTCCGTCTGTACATTCTCCCCGTGACCCGCACGGGATTTCTCGGAGATCTTCGGTTTCCTCCCGCACTCCAAAGGCGTACAGGTTTGCAGGCTAATTGGCTTGGTGTACATGTAAATTGTGCCTAGTGCGTGTAGGGTAGTGTGAGTGTGCGGGGATCGCTGGTCGGCGCGGACTCGGTGGGCGGAAGGGCCTGTTTCCGCGCAGTATCTCTAAACTAAAGCGAAGCCGGCAGAATCTTAGTCCTTATGGCATATTTACGGCATAACTAACGTCATAAATCTCACTGACTATCAAAGAGGTTTGAAATGCATTCACATTACCTGCATCTGATCAGGTTGTATGATAAATCCACCCTGAAATAAGAGTTCACAGCTTGTTAGTTCCACATAGTGATAATGTATGAGTGAGACATCTTCTGTTTAGTGACGGGACTGGGTGCTTTATCAGAAGGTGGTTACTTACAAAGTCACTATTCATTCCAGTGGCTTGTAGAGTCCATCGGGATCCCTGGGAACAACAAGTACACACATTCATGTCATTGTAGGAGAAGTAGGCCATTCGGCCCATCGAGTCTACTCTGCCATTTAATCATGGCTGACCTATCTTTCTCTCTCAACCCCATTCTACGGACTTCTCCCGACACCCGTGCTAATGAAGAATCTGTCAATCTGCGCCTTCAAAATACCCAATGATTTGGCCTCCACAGCTATCTGTGGCAATGAATTCCACAGATTCGCCACCCTCTTGTTGAGAAATTTCTCCTTATCTCCTTTCTAACAATGTGGGGTGTTGGTTGTTTGAAAGATACAGCATGGAAACGGACCCTTCAGCCCATCGAGACCATGCCGACCATCGATCACACGAGTACGAAGACATCCCAGTTTTCCCATCCACCCTCTACACATGAGGGACAATGTACAGAGGCCAATTAACCTACAAAGCCGTATTTGGGAAGTGGGATGCTTTGAGGGAGCGTGCAAACTCCACACAGAAAGTATGAGGGCAGAGGAGCAAGGATCGCCCGCTGGGGTCCCAACATGGGGGGGTCCGCCTGGTAAACCCGGCTTGCACACTGCAGACTCCCAACCTCCCTCTTTCTCCTCTTCTCTCTCCCTTTCTCTCTCTATCCCTCTCTCGCTCCCATCCTCCCTCCCTCTTTCCCTCCCTCTCTCTCTTTCCCTCCCTTCCTCTCCCTCCCTCACCTTCCCTCTCTCTCCCACCCCCTCTCCCTCCCTCTCCCTCCCCGTTCCTCCCGCCCTCCTTCTCTCTCTCTCCTTCTCTTTCTCCCCCTCTCTCTCCCCCCTCTCATTCCCCATCTCTCCCTCCCCCTCCCCCTCTTTCATTCATCTTCATTTAACTCTTTCTAAAGTTACCAAACAACCTTTAGTTTTGATGACTTGACTTCCTGTACAAGTTTCTTACCATCTGTTCAAAAAGTGCCCAAAACATTGGAAGAGGGAGATAAAGAAACAGGACTCGTGTAACCATCTTAATCTCCTTGATAACATGTTCCTGTGAGACAAAGAATTCTATCAAAAAAATACTTTGTTTTAGAAATGAAAAAGAACATATCTTATGATTTATTTTAAAAATTCAATTAAATTACTCAATAAAATTCAGTGGAAGAGTTTCACGTAACTGGATATTTTTCCGTTGCCCAGTCAAGCCAATGTTTCCTTTTCGGATAGGCACTGGAACGATGTTTCCAACGATTTCTGATTGCAAACTACAAGAAAGGACATTGCTTTTAACCAATTTCACTGGTTAGAAATTGATCCTGCATTTCAAGACTTGAAATGAACCTGCACTTCAGACTGATTAGAAAGGTCCCGAGCCAAAACGTTGCCTGTCCATGTTCTCCAAACCTCGTTGAGCTTACTTCAGTTTTATTTTTTATAGTTTTAGAGATAAAGAGCGGAAACTGCCCCTCTTGCCCATTTAATCCGTGCCGACTAGTGATCCCTGCAGAGAAACACTATCCTACACCATGGAACATTTTTACAATTACACAAAGCCAATTACTCCACAAACCTGTATGACTTTGGAGTGTGGGAGGAAACCGAAGTTCTCGGAGAAAACCCACGCAGGTCACGGGGAGAACGTACAAACTCTTGAAGATAGCGGAGTCTGGGAATTTGGTGAGAAGGCAGGAACGGGGTACTGAATGTGGATGATCAGCCATGATCACAGTGAATGACGATGCTGACTCGAAGGGCTGAATGGCCTACTCCTGCACCTATTGTCTAAACTCCGTACAGACAGCACCCGTAGTCGGGAATGAACCCGGGTCTCTGGCGCTGGAATACAGCAACTCTACGCCACTGTGCTGCCCGATTAGAAATTGACCCTGCATTTCAAGACTTGAAATTAACCTACATTTCAGCCTGATTAGAAGGGTCCCGACCCGAAACGTCGCCTGTCCGTGTTCTCCAGACACTGCCGAACCTGTTGAGTTACTCCAACGCTTTGTGTCCTTTTTTGTAAACCAGCATCTGTTGTTCCTTGTTTCTATATTAAATCCATGACCCTTGGTTACCCACTGATCTACCAATCTCCAATATCACAACTCCTCCTAATTTTCAATACCTCTCTTTAAACATCCCTTCCATTGACTCCATATATACCTCACGCTGCCTCGACAAGGCCAGCAGCATAATCAAGGATGAGTCATACCCTGGCCATTCCCTCTTCTCCCCTCTACCATGAAGCAAAAATGTATAAAAGTGTGAAAACGCACACCTCCAGATTTAGGGACATCTCTCATTTACACACCTTACCCTTCCATATCTCTGTGTCTCCCTCTCCCCTGGCTCTCAGTCTGAAGAATGGTCTCAACCCGAAACATTACCCATTCCTTCCCTCCAGAGATGCTGCCTGTTCCGCTGAGTTACTCCAGCATTTTGTGTCTTTCTCCAGTGAAAAACCAGCATCTGCAATTCCTTCCTACACAGGTTCTTCCCAGCTGTTATCAGGCAACTGAACCATTCTACCAACAACCAGAGAGCAGTCCTGAGCCACTATCTACCTCATTGGTGACCCTCAGACTACCTTTGATCAGACTTTGCTGGCTTTGCCTTGCACTAAACATTATTCCCTTGTCGTGTATCTGGACACTGTAAATGGCTCGATTGTAATCATGTATTGTCTTTCCACTGACTGGTTAGCATGCAAGATAATATTTTCACTGTACCTCGGTACATGTGCCCACCTGGCCAATCGATCTAGATCCTGCTGCAATCTGTCACAACTCTCTTCACTATTTGCAAAACCACTCACTTTTATATCATCAGCAAACTTGCTAATCTTCCCCTGTGTGATCTCATCCAAATCTCTGATGTAGATGACAAACAGTAACGGGCTGGCAGCAAACCCTGCGGCACGCCACTAGTCACAGGCCTCCAGTCCGAGAAGCAACCACCCACCATCACCCTCTGCTTCCTTCCATGGAGCCAATTTGCAATCCATTCAGCCATCTCTCCTTGAATCCCACGCGATTTAACCTTCCAGAGCAGCCTACCATGTGGAGCTTTGTCAAAGACATGTGTACTTGTCATCTAATTGTGCTCTGTAAATTGTTCCTAGTGCATTGGGAGTGGTTGAGAAAGTGGGATAAAACAGAACTAGTGTCACGTTCATAAGCTGTGGGAGCAGATTTAGTCCATTCGGCCGATCAAGTCTACTCTGCCGTTCAGTCATCCCTGATCTATCTCTCCCTCTCAACCCCATTCTAGGACAGTGCGCGTGTACAGGGTGACCGCTGGCCAGCACGGACCTGGTGGATTTTCCCGGAAACAGGTTCTTCGGTGTCCAAGATTGCGCCGACCATTGATCACCCCGTACTCTAACACTACCCGATGCACTAGTGACAATTTACAATCTTACCGAAGCCAAAAAACTTACAAACCTGCACTGTATCTCGAAGATCTAAAGTAAAGTCTGGAGAAAATAACGAATAAATCGTTGAAAGAGTTAGCACTGACTTAACTGGTCACTGCCTTCCTCGGATGCTGAAGGGATCGACTACTCCCTGACATCATGGCAGCATCCCAGCAATGAACAATTAAGGTGAAGAGCTGCTCTAGATAGTGGATGTGGAGAGGAAGTCTCCACCAGTGGGAGAGTCTAGGACCAGAGGCCACAGCCTCAGAATGAAATAACACTCCTTTAGGAAGGAGATGAGGAAGAATCTATTTAGTCAGTGGTGAACCTGTGGAATTCATTGCCACAGAAGGCTGTGGAGGCCAAGTCAATGGATATTTTTAAGGCATAGATAAATAGATTCTTGATTAGTACGGGTGTCAGGGGTTATGGGGAGAAGGCAGGAGAATTAGGTGCAGTCACGGTGGCGCAGCGGTAGAGTTGCTGCCTTACAGCGAATGCAGCGCCGGAGACCCGGGTTCGATCCCAACTATGGGTGCTGTCCATACGGAGTTTGTCCGTTCTCCCTGGGTAGAATAGGTAGTTGCACAACTTCAATCTGGAGCTAGAGAACCAAGGGGGAACTGTGATGCAGCAGTAGAACTACTGCCCTACAGCGCCAGAGACCTGGGTTCGATCCTGTCTACAGGTGCTGTCTGTACGGAGTTTGTACGTTCTCCCCATGGCCTCCATGGGATTTCTCCCAGATCTTCCCCCGACACTCCAAAGACGTACAGGTATGTAGGTTAATTGGCTTGGTAAATGTAAGAAATGTCCCAAGTGGGTGCAGGATAGTGTTAATGTGCGGGGATCGCTGGTCGGCGCGGACCTGGTGGGCCGAAAGGGCCTGTTTCCGCGCTGTATCTCTAAACTAAACTAATGTGGTGAGGAGGGAGAGACAGATCAGCCATGATTGAATGGCGGAGTAGACTTGATGGGCCGAATGGCCTAATTCTGCTCCTATCACTTTTGATCATGAACACCATACAAAGGAATTAACTAAGGAAGCTTGATCAGTGGGTCAGTTCCTACACACTTACCCCAATACACCTGGAGACATCGACCAATATGTTTCCTTGCGGTGGAAGGTTTTTGTACAAACCATTCCCAGATAGGAAGACGGCTAAAGAAAAGGGCAAAATAATACAATCAAGGCTCACATTTTCATGGCAATGTTTTGCCTGTTCTTCGTCTCCCTTGTGAGACTCACCTTTCTTCTGCTTCCACACGGAAATGTGGAGCATCAGGAATGTTTGTTCTATGTGGTGACAATCCTCCCCAAACCCGAAGATCGTGGCGGCCAAGATTGATCCCGATTACGGGTGCTGTCTGTATGGAGTTTGTACGTTCTCCCTGGATAGAATAGCTTCAATCTGGAGCTAGAGAACGAGGGCGGCATGGTGGCGCAGCGGTAGAGTTGCTGCCTTGCAGCGCCAGAGACCCGGGTTTCGATCCTGACCACGGGTGCTGCCTATGCAGAGTTTGTTCGTTCTCCCCGTCACCTGCGTGGGTTTTCTCCGGGATCTCCGGTTTCCTCCCACTTCAAAAACGTGCAGGCTTGTAGGCTGTTTGGCTTTGGGAAAATTGTAAATTGTGTGTGCAGGATAGTGTTATTGTGCAGGGATCGCCAGGCCCTCTCATAGATGAACTGAGGCCCAGGCCAATTTTAATTTTAGAGGCCCCCCAAACCAAGATCCCTTTGAAGCAGACAGCATGAGGCCCATGCCAAATGGCACTCGTTACCCCCCTCTGATAGGGCCCGGTGTGCACTCGGTGGGCTGGAGGGCCTGTTTCCGCAGTGTATCTCTAGACTAACTTACTCAAGTAGAGGACGGATACATGGCGGACTGCAACATTGCAGACGGGACTTGACCAAGGCGTCTGACAAGGTCCTACATGGTCGATTAATCTGCAAGGCAAGATCCAGGGTGAGCTAGACAATTGGTTTAGTAAAATTGGTTTAGTGATAAGAGTCAGAGGGTGGCAGAGGAGGATACAAGGAATCGCAAATGTTGATTTACAAAATAAAGACACATAGTGTTTGGGTAGCTGACAACCCAATGGTATGAAGATTGAATAAAATCATAGAATCTTACAGCATGGAAACAGGACCCTTCGGCCCAACGTGTCCACACTGGCCAATATGGCCCACCCAAACTAGTCTCACCAGCTTGCAATTGGCCCGTGTCCCTCTAAACCAGTCCTAATCCCTCCAGTTTTATGTAATTACTAGACTAAGTGGGACCCGTTGAGTCCCATGTTCACACTGGAGGGCTTGTCCCCCGACGCAATATTCCACCTCTCAACCAATTCCAATATTGGTGGCCAGTGGGGGGCATTTCTGGAGTGCTGGTATGGGTGTTGTTGGTTGCAGGGACTACTGGTCTCCAGAGGGCTAGTATGGACATTGTGGGCCAAATGGATTCTTGGGGTGGCAGCTCAGTTCATCAAGCATGATGTGCTGGCAGCTCACTTATGGCTGGTGGGTTGGCAGTTGACTCACGGCTATTCTTTGAAATTCCATTTCAAGCAGAGTGCAAGGCCAACAAATTCAAATCCATTTTCCTACCATTTCAAGCAGGGTGCAAGGCCACCAAATTCAAGTGCAGTTTCATACCATTTCAAGCAGGGTGCAAGGCCACCAAATTCATGTTCAGTTTCCTACCACTTCAAGCAGGGTGCAAGGCCACCAAATTCAACTGCAGTTTCATACTACTTCAAGCAGGGTTTTTTGAAAACAGCCATTTGCAGTGCATTTCCATTTCAACCCAATACCCTCCAAACAGCCATTTGCAGTGCATTTCCACTTCAACCCAAAAAACTCCAAACAGCCATTTGCAGTGCATTTCCACTTCAACCCAAACCCCCCTAAACAGCCATTTGCAGTGCATTTCCACTTCAACCCAAAACCCGCCAAACAGCCATTTGCAGTGCATTTCCATTTCCACTACAACCCAAACACCCCCCCCAACCAAACAGCCATTTGCAGTGCATTTCCACTTCAACCCAAAACCCTCCAAACAGCCATTTGCAGTGCATTTCTACTTCAACCCAAAACCCCCCAAACAGCCATTTGCTGTGCATTTCTACTTTAACCTAAACCCCCCCAAACAGCCATTTGCAGTGCATTTTTACTTCAAACCAACCATATTTTCATTTTCAAACCACATTAAGGCCACTCACAGTTGAGTAGACATGTGTTTAGTGTTATTCAGAGAGACGTGACCCTCTCTCTTCCTCCATCTTGCAGAGACTGAGTGAGGCACATCACTTCCGGGTTTTATAGTCCCTCCCCCTCCCACCAGCAGGGGCAACAGAGAGAATGGCAGAAAATTAAAAAACATTAATATCTCTCTGATTTTTCATCGATGGGAAAAATCCTCCGGTCCAGGAAGGCGGAGGGGGGCTCTGACCGAGGTGGCCAAAAAATGACGGCCTTAGGTGGCGGCTTTCTCTCGGAAATCACAGCACAGCGAGCCAAAAGCGGTCAAGATCAGAATTTTAGTAATATAGACATAACGCTTCCCTCTCCTTTCTTTCTCCTAACCCCCCACCCTCCCCCCCCCCCAACTTCTCTACTCCTCCCCTGTGCCCCATCTGGACTTGGAACCTAAATTTCCCCTCCCCCTCCATCTAGATTCCTTCCTCTAGCTGCACAATTTGCAACTCTTTAATCCTTTTGTCTCACACCTTCTGTCTTTTCATCTCTGGTCTTTGTCCAACCATTTGCCTATCAACCTCCCACCCCCCCCCCCCCCCCCCCCCCCCCAACTGTACCAACCTATTACCTGCTGCGCTTTATCCTGCCCCTCCAGCTTTCTTTACCCCCCCTCCACCACACAATCAGTCTGAAGAAGGGCCCTCACCCGAAAGGCCACCGAATCCATGTTCTCCAGAGATGCTGCCTGTCCCATTGAGTTAGGAGGCCCAGGGCAGAAAGGTCAGTGTGGGAATGAGAAGGGGAGTGAAAATGGTTAGTGGAGGGTTGTTATTCAGAGAGGAAGCCCGTGACCAGTGGCGTGCCTCAGGGACCAGTGCAGTGTCCACCGTTTTTTGTCATCTAAAGTAACAACCCGGATGACAATGTTGTTAAAATGGTTCGTGAGTTTGCAGATGACACCAAAGATGGTGTCATGGACAGTGAAGAGATTACAACAAGGTCTGGATGATTAGCGGAAGTGGGTCAAGAAATGGCTGATGGAATTTAACTTAGAAAAATGTAAGATGTGGGCGGCACGGTGGCGCAGCGGTAGAATTGCTGCCTTACAGCTCTTACATCGCCAGAGACCCAGGATCGACCCTGGCTTCAGGAGCTTGTCTGTACGTTTTCCCTGTGACCTGTGTGGGTTTTCTCAGAGAACTTTGGTTTCCTCCTGCACTACAAAGGCATTCAGGTTTGTAGGTTAATTGGCTTGGTATCAATGTAAAACTTATCCCTAGTGTGTGTAGGATAGTATTATTGTGCGGGGATCGCTGGTCGCTGCAGACTTGGTGGGCGGTGGGGCCTGTTTCTCCACTGTATCTCTAAAAACTAAAATAAACCTGTTGGGTCCCATGTTCACACGGGAGGGCTGGTCCCCCAATGCAATATTCCACCTCTCCACCAATTCCAATATTGGTGCCCAATGGGGGTGGGGGGGTGGACTTTCTGGAGCGCTTGTATGGGTATTGAGGGCTGAAGGGACTAGTTTCCAGAGGGCTAGTACGGACATTGTGGGCCAAATGGATTCTTGGCGTGGCAGCTCAGTCACTCAAGCCTGATGTGCTGGCAGCTCACTCACGGCTAGTGGACTAGCAGTGAACTCACGGCTATTCCTTGAAATTCCATTTCAAGCAGGGTGTAAGGCAACCAAATTCAAATGCAGTTTCCTACCACTTCAAGCAGGGTGCAAGGCCACCAAATTCAAGTGCAGTTTCATGTCACTTCAAGCAGGGTGCAAGACTGCCAAATGCTAGTGCTGTTTCATGCCATTTCAAGCAGGGTGCAAGGCCACCTAATTCAAGTCCAGTTTCATGCCACTTCCAGTCGAGTGCAACGCCACCAAATGCTAGTGCTGTTTCATACCATTTCATGCAGGGTGCCAGGCCACCAAATTCAAATGCAGTTTCATACCATTTAGAGCAGGGTGAACCCACCATAAAACCACTATATAAGCACACAAAACACCACATAAACACAACACTCACAGTTCAGTAGACATTCAATGTAAGTAAGCTTATTGGCCAAGTATTCACATACAAGGAATTTGCCTTGGTGCTCCGCCCACAAGTAACAACATGACATACAGTGACAGTTACGAATGACTCAGGAAACACTAAACATGAATAATAATAAAACATAATGATAAAAAAACATTGATCAAGCATGTGAACCACCAAAAGACCAGATCAAAGGGCGGCTACAGATTTATGGCTGTTGAGTAGAGCAACTACTCGTGCATGAAAACTGTTTTTATGTCTGGCTGTGGCAGCTTTGACAATCCGGAGTCGCCTTCCAGAGGGAAGTGATTCAAAGAGTTTGTGGCCATGGTGAGAGGGGTCAGAGATGATCTTGCCTGCTCGCTTCCTGGCATGGTTCAGATGATTCACAGCTCAGACAGAGTCGCGACCTCTCCCTCCCCCATCTTGCAGAGACTGAGCCACACCCATACTTCCGGGTTTCATAATCCCTCCCCCCTCCAACCAGAAAGGGCGTGGCCTTCATGCAGTGATTGACAGGAGAGAGATTCTCAACATTTTTTTAA
The DNA here is from genome assembly GCA_035221665.1 of Okamejei kenojei. Lineage (NCBI taxonomy): Eukaryota > Metazoa > Chordata > Chondrichthyes > Rajiformes > Rajidae > Okamejei > Okamejei kenojei. The sequence goes on along the minus strand of CM069137.1, from coordinate 8,117,527 downwards.
ACACTAATAACACTTTTATTTTTCATTGGTGGGACGAATCCTCTGCACCTGATGAGCGGCGAGGGACTGAGTAAGCCAAAAATCACAGCCGTAAGTGATAGCGTTTTATCTAAAATCAATATACAGTGCAAACAGGAAGTTGTCAAGTTTCCACCACAACTGCCATTTTTACAAGTGCAGCCTTTCAAAGCAGTTAACACCACCAACAACAGCCTTTCACTTCATCAGCCTGACACTTTTCATTCACTGCACATCTCGTATGTGTATGTGACGAATAACTTGACTTGACTTTCAAAGCAGTTACCACCACCAACAACAGCCATTTTTGCAGTGCAGCATTTCAAAGCAGTTACCACCACCAACAACAACCATTTTTGCAGTGCAGCATTTCAAAGCGACGTCATTTTCAAACCACATTAAGGGCACTCACAGTTGAGTAGACATGTGTTCAGTGTTATTCACAGCTCAGAGAGACGTGACTCTCTCGCTTCCTCCATCTTGCAGAGACTGTGTGAGGCACAACACTTCCTGGTTTTAGAGTCCCTCCCCCCTCCCACCAGCATGGGCAGCAGAGAGAACAGGGCCCGAAATTAGCGGTTGTCCAGGTGCCAATGACCACTCAAAGTGCCGCCAGGTAACATAAACGCTGAGTCAATTTGCCCGGCTTAGGCACGCAAATACTGGTTTATACCGAAAGGCACAAAAACTGGAGTAACTCAGCAGGTCAGGCAGCATCTATGGCGAATAGCAACGTGACGTTTCGTGTCAGCGGCGGCAACAGCTGTAGTGCGGGGCAAAAATATTAGGAGCGGGGTGACGAAGGGTCGGAGTGAATGACGGGCCCCACACAACGGTAACAGCGGCCGCGATAGCAACTCCACCGCCTCCTCCTCCCACACCCCGCCCGGCGGAAGGAGGCCTCCCTCTCCCTCCCTCCCTCTTCCCGGCCTCGGCGTGCGGGAGGGGTTGTTTTGAAAGCGCTGTTGGTGGATTTGCAGCAGTATCTTTTGATTTGCAGGCAACGGCCGCTTTCACCCTGATAACGGCCGCTGCCTGCAAACCCGCTAACTGCGCTTTCGAAACAACCCCTTTCGCATGCCGAGACCGGGAGGAGGGAGGGAGGGAGAGGAAGGTCTCCTTCCGCCGTGCGGGGTGCGGGAGGAGGAGGCGGTGGAGCCGCTGTCGCGGCCGCTATAGCAGCTGCACCAAAGATCCTATAGCTATAGGATCTTTGAGCTGCATCGTGGCGAGGAGATCCCAACCACCTCCCCTCTGTGGCGGCGGCACTTTGGCGTTGGACAGGGACGGCCAAGGCAGCGGGCATTGTTGTCCGAGGAACGCTGACATTCCTTCCTCCCCACCTCCTCTGCACTCCCCCCCCTCCTTCTCGCTCTCTTGTACGCCCCCCTCCACCCCTCTTACCCTGGGACACCTCCTCTCCATCCTGCACTGATCCCCATTCCCTCCTCTATTCAGTCCTAACTGACATCCCCTGTGCTCCCCTTCCAATCTACCCCCCCAATCTATTCATCACCCTACCCACCTCGCATTGATTCTCCTGCCACCCCCCCCCCCCCTCAACCCCCATCCATCCTACACTGATCCCCAATTCATCCTGTATTGACCCCCCTTCCCATCCATCCTGCACTTCTCCCCCCATTCATACTGCACTGATCCACCCATTCATCCCGTACTGACCCACCCTCCATTTACCCTGCACCAATCCTCCCATCCATCCTGTAGTGATCTTCCCATTCATCTTTTTCTGTTCTCCCATTCATCCTGTACTGATCCCCTCATGCATCCTGTACTGATTATTCAGTGCAGAGAATCACCAGACTGATTCCTGGGATGTCATCTTATGAAGAAAGACTGATAGACTCGGTTATTCATCTGGAATTTAGGAGATTGAGAGGGGATCCCCCTTATAGAAACTTACAAAACCCTTTGACAGGCTAGATGCAGGAAGATTGTTCCCGATGTTGGGAAGTCCATGCTGACTGAGGGGTCCCACAGCTTAAGGATAATGGGGGGAAATCCTTTGAAGAAGGGTCTCGACCCGAAAGACTTTTTTCACACAGAGAGTGGTGAGTCTCATGGATACTCTCTTGCCACTGAGGGTAGTTTGAGGCTCATTGGCTATATTTTGTTTGGATGTGGCCCGCCATATAATGGAGAGAAGGCAGGTACTGATACTGATTGGATGATCAGCCATGATCATATTGAATGGCGGTGCAGGCTCGAAGGGCTGAATGGCCTACTCCTGCACCTAATTTCTATGTTTCTATGCTTCTATGATCCCCTAATTCATCAGGTACTGATGACCCATTCATCCTATACTGATCCCCTCATTCATCCTGTAGCAATCCCCCATTCATCTTGCACAGACCCTTTGATCCACACGGTCCTGACCACCCCCATTCATCCTGTACTGATCCCCCCCATTCATCCTGTGCTGACCCCCCCCCCCCCCATCCATGCTGTACTGATCCCCCATTCAAGAATAATGGGGGGAACAGTCTGAAGAAGGGTCTCGACCCGAAACGTTGCATATTTCCTTAGCTCCATAGATACTCCTTCACGCGCTGAATTTCTCCAGCATTTTTGTTTACCGCCATTCATCCTGTACTGATCCTCCCATTCATCCTGTACTGTTCCCCCCCATCCATCCCGTACAGATCCCCCATTCAACACCACTGACATCCCCCGTGCTCTCCCCTCACAATTTTACACACTCCAACCAACTCGTACTAATTCACCTGCCTCAATCCATCCATTCCGCACCTGATTGCCGTCTCAATCCCCCCACCCCCCCCCCCCCCCCCCCGCCATCTATCCACCCCTCACCGAATTCACACACCCCCGACACTATTGTGATTCATGGTCTTCAGAGCGAACATTGACTATGTTTTCCAAATTTTCCAAAAATCAATTTTCCAAAAATAGACTGGGAAACACATTCTGTAAATGGGCTGAATGGTTTGGAGTTTGTAAAATGTGTGCAGGATAGTTTTTTGCAGCAGTACATAGAGGTATCGACCAGAGAAGGGGCAGTGCTGGACCTCCTGTTAGGAAATGAGGCAGGTCAGGTGACGGAGGTATGCGTTGGTGAGCACTTCGGGACCAGTGATCACAATACCATTAGTTTCAATATAATTATGGAGAGAGTCAGAACTGGACCTAGGGTGGAGATTTTTGATTGGAGAAAGGCTAACTTTGAGGGAATGCGTAAGGATTTTAAAGGAGTGAATTGGGACACTTTGTTTCATGGGAAGGATGTAGAAGAGAAATGGAGGACATTTAAAGGGGAAATTGTAAGAGTACAGAATCTTTATGTCCCTGTTAGGTTAAAAGGAAATAGTAAAAAATGGAAAGAGCCATGGTTTTCAAGGGAAATTGGACACTTGTTTCGAAAAAAGAGAGATATCTACAATAATTATAGGAGGCATGGAGTAAATGAGGTGCTAGAGGAGTATAAAGAATGTAAAAAGAATCTTAAGAAAGAAATTAGGAAGGCTAAAAGAAGATATGAGGTTGCTTTGGCAAGAAAGGTGAAAGTAAATCCAAAGGGTTTGTACAGCTATATTATATACAGCTATATACAGCTATATTAATAGCAAAAGGATAACGAGGGATAAAATTGGACCATTAGAGAACCAGAATGGACAGCTATCTGCAGAGCCAAAAGAGATGGGGGAGATATTGAACAATTTCTTTTCTTCGGTATTCACCAAGGAGAAGGATATTGAACTCTGTGAGGTAAGGGTAAAAAGTAGAGTAGCTATGGAAACTATGAGATTCAAAGAGGAGGAAGTACTGACACTTTTGAAAAATATAAAAGTGGATAAGTCTCCAGGTCCTGACAGGATATTCCCTAGGACATTGAGGGAAGTTAGTGTAGAAATAGCAGGAGCTATGACAGAAATATTTCAAATGTCATTAGAAATAGTGCCGGAGGATTGGCGTACTGCGCATGTTGTTCCATTGTTTAAAAAGGGTTCAAAGAATAAACCTAGCAATTATAGACCTATTAGTTTAACGTCAGTGGTGGGCAAATTAATGGAAAGGATACTTAGAGCTAATATATATAAAAATCTGGATAAACAGGGTCTGATCAGGAACAGTCAACATGGATTTGTGCCTGGAAGGTCATGTTTGACAAACCTTCTTGAATTTTTTGAAGCAGTAACTAGGGAAATTGATGAGGGTAAAGCAGTGGATGTTGTCTATATGGATTTCAGTAAGGCCTTTGACAAGGTTCCCCATGGAAGGTTGGTTAAGAAGGTTCAATCTTTGGGTGTAAATGGCGGAGTAGCAAGATGGATTCAACAGTGGCTGAATGGGAGATGTCAGAGAGTAATGGTGGATGGCTGTTTGTCAGGTTGGAAGCCGGTGACCAGTGGGGTGCCTCAGGGATCTGTGTTGGGTCCACTGTTGTTTGTCATGTACATCAATGATCTGGATGATGGGGTGGAAAATTGGATAAGTAAGTATGCAGATGATACTAAGATAGGTGGTGTTGTGGATAATGAAGTAGATTTTCAAAGTCTACAGAGAGATTTGGGCCATTTGGAAAAGTGGGCTGAAAGATGGCAGATGGAGTTTAATGCTGATAAGTGTGAAGTGCTACATCTTGGCAGGACAAATCAAAATAGGACGTACATGGTAAATGGTAGGGAATTGAGGAATGCTGTGGAACAGAGGGATCTAGGAATAACTGTGCATAGTTCCCTGAAGGTGAAATCACATGTAGATAGGGTGGTAAAGAAAGCCTTTGGTGTGCTGGCCTTTATAAATCAGAGCATTGAATATAGGAGTAGGGAAGTAATGTTAAAATTGTACAAGGCATTGGTAAGACCAATTCTGGAGTATGGTGTACAATTTCTGGTCGCCTAAGTTATAGGAAGGATGTCAACAAAATAGAGAGAGTACAGAGGAGATTTACTAGAAGGGTTGTTGCCAGGGTCTTTATTCTTTCCAGCTTGATTGACTAGTTGTTACAGAGAAAGGGCATGACATGAGGGACAAGTTAGGGGGAACTTCTTTATTCTTGTGGAGATTCTAGCAGAAGTGGTGGAATTATCCACGAAATTCTATTTCAATAGGCAGGTGCGCGTTAGCCCCTGGGGGACTTGATAAGAAGCCATCCGAACATTCATGGGTCTTATATGCAATGATGATTGAAGGGGATAGACATATACAGAGTTGACGTGGATAAGCTTTTCCCATTGAGGGTAGGGAAGCTCCATCAAATATTCAAACAAATCTCGTAAAGGGCATGACATTTGAGAATTAATGTGAGACCAGGGGAATATAAGACTATATTTACCGCTGGGTAAACATAGAAACATAGAAACATAGAAATTAGGTGAGGGGCCCTTCGAGCCTGCACATTCTTTACTCAGAGTATCCCGCCTTCTCTCCATACCCTCTGATCCCCTTAGCCACAAGGGCCACATCCAACTCACTCTTAAATATAGCCAATGAACTGGCCTCAACTACCCTCTCCAGAGTGTGGAATCTTCTAGCAGAAGTGGTGGAATTAATCCCCGAAATTCTATTTAGCAAGATTTGGGCATATTGACTGGCTTGAGGGGTGCGCGATTCATATTATCGCCCCTGCAATATTGTTATTATTTTATGACATCACAATATGTGATAGATTGCAACTACTAAAAACAATGTAACAATTATATTTCCATTTATGTGACAATGTGAAGGTCGAACTTTTAAATCCCGAACTTCTTGCAACAGGCTGCCATTTTGTTTGTTTTGAGAATAAATTTAAATTTTCACGTTGCCGTCACAAGTTCCCGGATGTGAGACCAGGGGAATATAAGACTATATTCCCCGCTGTTTTAACAGGTAAAGTCCATTTCGCTAGAAAGGGGAATATAAGAAAATATTCCCCTGTTATGGCAGTAAAAACGCAGGGAATACAATTTGGTAAAACCATACCTCAGATGGCTGATATGGGTAATAATATTATATATTACAAATTCGCAAACTAGCATACCAAATATACTAAATTTAATAGAAGAATTTGGTTCTTTTTCAGGATATAGAATAAATTTGGAACAAAAGCGAAATTATGACGATAAAACCTCAAGAGTCGACACATCTGTTGAAATTCCCTTTTAGAATTACAACAGAAAAATTTAAATATTTGGGCATCCAAATTACTAGGAACTATAAATCATTACTCAACGCAAACTATATGCCTTTATTAACTAAATTAAATGGCTAATTAAATTAAATTTTGGAAGACACTGCCGATGTCATTAATAGGCAGAATAAACGCGATAAAAATGATCTTCTTACCACAAATATTGTACCTATTTCAATCAATACCAATATACATACCTAAAAAATTCTTCAAAAAATTGGATTCTGATATTATAAACTTCATTTGGGATTATAAATCACACAGAATTTAAAAAAAAAACACTTGTGTAAATCTAAAGAATCAGGGGGATTGACACTCCCTAACTTATTGTATTATTATTGGGCAGTGAATATTAAAAATATAATCTACTGGTTGGACAGTTCTGCCCAACAGGTAGATTGGATAAGAATGGAGAAAGGATTGTTCCCCTTATAATATAGGAGCGATCCTTCTTTCTCCGATAAAACTGAACAATGTAATATACAAGAAGAATCCAATTATTCATAGTATAATACGAATTTGGAAACAAATAAAATTAACTTTAAAATTAAGAAAATTATCGCTTCTTTCTCCAATAGCTAATAACCCCTCATTCAAACCATCCATTATTGATAAAACGTTTACCCATTGGGAAAGAATAGGAATTAAAATGATGGGAGATATGTATGAAATGGGAAAACTTATCATTCCAACAATTACAACTAAAATATAATTTGAAAAGTATATTTCAAATACCTTCAAATTCAAGATTATTTGAAAAAGTATATACAAGGATATCAAACTTTAACCCCAGATCTACTGGAGGAAGGAATGAATAGAAAGGCAGAATCAAGCAATTTAATATCTTACTTATATAATATAATTCTAAATATAGAAACACCAACGACAGAAGCAATTAGAAGAGACTGGGAACAAGTGTTATTGATAAAAATTCCGAACGATAGATGGGATAAAAATTTATTATATGTAAACAAATGTTCAATGAATGTAAGACATAACCTAATTCAATTTAAAATTTTACATAGATTATATTATTCGTAAACAAGACTGAATAAAATATTTTCTAATGTCTCCCCCATCTGCGACAAATGTCTAACTCAAAATGCCATTATAGCACATTCCTTTGTCTCTTGTACAAAACTGTATACATTTTGGAATGAAATTTTTGGAATTTTTACAAAACTACTTAACACAAAATTGAACCCCAATACTGAATTGATTATCTTTGGATCAATGGAAGAGGGATGTAAACTAACTATATTCCAAGAAGCTTTTCTTAATTATGGTCTAATAACAGCGAAAAAACTTATACTTAAATTTTGGAAAAACGCACCTACGCCAACATTCAAAATGTGGATCTCAAACATGTCTGAAACGCTACATCTTGAAGAAATGAGATTCCTCTTACTAGGCAAAGTAGTCCAATTCTTAAAGATTTGGTCTCCGTTTATCAACTTTATACAAGCATATGGTGCAACATAACATAACCTTAGAAATTAAATGTTTAGAACTGGGTGACGGATGGGCAAAAATATGAGATAGGTAGATCTCTCCTAATCTCTCTTTTCTTTTTACTTTTTCCTTCTCTTTCAATCTTTTAACTTCTCACCTCTGTCCTTTATTTTTTATTTTTTGTTTTCTGTTTCTACTTGCTTGTCTATCTATTCCGACACTCTTTATTTCTTTTTTCTCTCACTGTTCTTTTATTATTGAACTAAAAGTATGAAGTTGTACAAGAATGAGAATATGTATTTATGTATTAGGTACTTAAGTACCAGACTACTGTACTTACTTCTAACAAAAATAAACAAACAAACAAAAAAAAAAAACAAAAAAAAAAAAATGATGAAAGGAATAGACAGAGTTGACGTGGATAAGCTTTTCCCATTGAGGGTAGGGAAGTTTCAAACAAGAGGGCATGACATGAGAATTAAGGGACAGAAGTTTAGGGGTAACGTGAGGGGGAACTTCTTTACTCAGAGGGTGGTGGCTGTGTGGAATGAGCTTCCAGCAGAAGTGGTGGAGGCAAGATCGATTTTAACATTTAAAAGTAAAGTGGATAGGTATATGGACGTGAAGGGAATGGAGGGGTATGGTCTGAGTGCAGGTAGATGGGACTAGGGGAAAACAAATGGTCGGCACGGACTGGAAGGGCCGAGAGGGCCTGTTTCCGTGCTGTAATTGTTATATGGTTATATGGTTATATGTTATATGTTTGATAACGGAATGCAATCAAATATGTTTTAATTCCCAATGTTATTATTTGTTTTGACACCTTTAAACATATTGCCAAAAGAACATTTGCTGCAGTCCTTTGGCCATCTCTTGTCAGTTAGTGTAATGTTTAACCTGTCAGATGGGTCTAGTTGGTTTTAACAGCTATCATGTGGGAAGCCAGAGTGTTTCTGTGCCAATAGCAATAACGACCCATGCTATGGCCATGTCATGGTAATTTTTGGTCCTTCACAGAAAACATGCTTGCATCAATCTGTAGTGCGCATGGTCCAGGATTTATTGACACAGGTTGATCATTTGCTGAATAATCCAACCACATTTTTGTTTGGAAGTGGAAAGAACTAATAGAAATTGCATTAATTGCAATTTGTAAAAAGAGTTGAGATATTGTATTACAATTTTGCTGCATGTCATTGTGGTATATATCATGCCTTGATTGGTGAATATGTTTAGTTTGTGAGTTATTTGAAGCAGAAATAATATGTGAATGTAGACGAAAGTGCTGGAGAAACTCAGCGGATGCGGCAGCATCTATGGAGCGAAGGAAATAGGGAACGTTTTGGGCCGAAACCCTTCTTCAGACTGATGGGGTTCGGCCTGAAACGTTGCCTATTTCCTTCGCTCCATAGATGCTGCTGCACCCACTGAGTTTCTCCAGCACTTTTGTCTACCTTTGATTTTCCAGCATCTGCAGTTCCTTCTTGAACATAATATGTGAATGCTTCATTGAGCATCATTCTGACTGGTAACTACGCACTTCGTCCGAGCACATTATCGCACGCGTCATGCAAACCGTCTTAAATTACCACCTAAACTGTCATTTGGCAACCTAAAAAGCTGTCAATGCTGCCTGGCTGGCAACAGGGAAAAAAAGTTAAGCGAGAGCCCTGTAATAGGTGCAGGAGTAGGCTATACGGCCCTTCAAGCCAGCACCACCATTCAATCTGATCATGGCTGATCATCCCCAATCAGTACCCCGTTCCTGCCTTCTCCCCATATCCCCTGACTCCACTATCTTTAAGAGTCCTATCTAGCTCTCTCTTGAAAGTACCCAGAGAACCGGCCTCCACTGCACTCTGAGGCAGAGAATTCCACATGCTCACAAATCTCTGTGTGAAAAAGTGTTTCCTCATATCCGTTCTAAATGGCTTATCCTTTATTCTTAAACTGTGGCCCCTGGTTCTGGACTCCCCCAACATCGAGAACATGTTTCCTGCCTGTAGCGTGTCCAAACCCTTAATAATCTTCTATGTTTCAATAAGATCCCTGTTATGTATTTGCGCTGGAATTGGACTTAAAATAAGACTTGGAACACACCAGTATTTAACATGCTTGTTGTATTGTAATCGCCATCTTGAGTCCCTCTGCACATACGTACAATTGCGTGTCATTCAATTACACCATTCATATTCTTACACAACACTCCTCCCCCTTTAACTTGGAGGCAGGTAACACAATTCATACTGTAACACCAAACTTATGATTGTTAAATCCCACCCATCTTCCTTAAAACTTGGTGTGGCAAACCAAATAAATGACACCTTGCTTTGTGCCAACTATATGTGTTTCACTTATACAGAACAAAATCCTCAAATCTTTTAGGTGTTCTTGTAATTCTATTAGACCTGCGTCTATCTGTCGGTGTTGGACTTTGCATGTTATCTGCGATATCAGGCTCTGGTTGTGATTCTGGTTGTGATGTTGTGTTATCACTATGGACTAGAGGTTTGTCCCTCTCTGCAGTTCTTTCAGAATCTACCTCCGCTGTTGGAGTAGGCAGAACTATCATTGGCTCCTCGCTTGGTTGAACCACTTCTCTTTGCTGGGAGTCGGTGTGCTGGTCACCTTTTGGCAAGTTTGCTCTCATTTGATCATTTTGACGACGCACAACTCTTCCCACACTCAACTTTACGTTGTTCACTGATGACTTCTGCTATCATTCCGTAAAGCCAAGTAGGACCTAATGTGAAGTTCTTGACCATGACATGATCATTCACCTCAAAGACTCGTTCCTTGCTTCCTCGATCTGCTGCCTGTTTCATTGAAGCTTGCTTCCTTCGGAGAGATTTGCTGAGATCGGGTCGCAGAATGTCAAGTTTAGTGCGGATCTTTCGTCTGAACATCAGTTCACTGGGTGACTTTCCAGTCGGTTCTTGAGATGTGACTCGGTAAGTCAACAAGAACTTCTGGAACTTTACTTCCAGGTCTGATCCTTTCCCTTTCTTCACAGCTGCTTTCACCGTCTGTACTCCTCTTTCAGCTTGTCTGTTACTGGACGGGTGTTTGGGTGATGTTTGAATGTGGCAGATGTTGTTGCTGCTGAGGAACCTGGCAAATTCTTCAGACACAAACTGCGTACCGTTGTCTGTCACCACCGTTTCCGATAACCCATGAGTTGCAAACAAGCGTCTCAGGGTAATGACTGATGCTGCTGCTGTTGCGTGTCTCACCCGAATGGCTTCAATCCATTTGCTGTGAGCATCGACCACAATTAGCAAATTCTCATCGTCGAGGCTGGCCTAGTCACAGTGAACCCGACTCCACGGTCTCTCAGGAAACGCCAATGGATGGATTTGGGCTGCAACAGGACTATGTTGACTCTGCTGACAGCTTGGACAACTTCTCACTTGTTGTTCCAACTCTTTGTTGATTCCTGGCCACCAGACGTGTGATCTTGCCAATGCCTGCATTTTCACAATGCCAAGATACGTTCTATGAACCTCTTCAAGGATTCTAGTTCTCATCTCCTGATTATATGGGATGACCACTTGTGGTCCACACAGAATTATGTCATTCCCAACTGACAGCTCTTCTTTCTTGCTGGCAAAGGGCTTTACTTCCTCTGGAAGATTCCTTGCACTTGGCCACCCTTCCATGATGTGGTTCTTCACCTTGGAAAGAACTCTATCCTTCTTGGTAGCTCTCTTCACTTCCTGTGCATCAACAGGGCATGTGTCCAGATCAGTGAGCAAGTTGATGCGTGCCTCTGGTGCTTCATCAAGCTCCGCGAGCACAGGGTGATTCCATGCAGTCATCTTCATCGATCGGCAAGCATGACAATGCATCTGCATTCTGGTGTTTCTTGCCTTCCCGATGGGCTATCTTGTAACTGTAGGCAGAGAGGGTCATATGCCATCTTGCTACGCGAGCAGAGGCCATTGGGCTGGCAGGCTTGTGGTCTCCAAAGAGTCCCATCAGCGGCTCGCGATCAGTCACAATGGTGAAAGACCTCCCATGTAACTGCTAGTGGAACTTCTTCAGTCCGAAGATTATGGATAAACCCACCTTTTCATATTGTGCAGAGTTCACTTCGCTGAGGCAAAAGCTATCGGGCGTTCTTGTCCATCTGAAACCACAAGGCTTATCACAGCACCCAAGCCATAGGGGCTTGCATCCGTTTGGAGCAGGATGGGTTTGGCTGGATCGTAATGCGTCACACTATCACTCTGAAGAAGACGCTTGGATCTCTGGAATGCCTGCTCTTGTTCCTTTCCCCATTTGAACTTGGAATCAGACTTGCTGCTTCTCCTCCCACTGTTTGAATCTGCCGATTTACACTAATTCTTCAGCATTAGAATCAATGGTGCAATCTCCTTTGACAGGCTGGGTATAAACTTCCTGTAATTAACAAGTAATCCTAGGTGTGCCTGGAGTTGGCTTTGGTTCACAGGCCGCTTTGCTTCCCGCACCGCATCAACTTTGTCTTGAAGAGGACAAAGACCATTCTTGTTCAGTCGATGTCCGAGATAGTCGACTGACTCTTGCATCAGTGCACACTTCTCCTTCTTCGGACGTAACCCACTGGTCTCAAGTCTTGACAAGACCGCTTCCAGGTTACCTGAGGTGCTCTTCGTCAGTCCTTCCGCTGATGATGATATCATCAAGATACGGATTGCACCTGGGAATATCCGCTGGCAGGCTCTCCATTGTTCTCTGGAACATGGCTGGTGCGCTGGATATCCCAAAGCGTAACCTGGTATACTCGAAGAGACCTTTGTGCTTAATTGTGGTGAACTTCCGAGCTTCAGGGTCTAACTCTATCTGATGATAGGCACGGGAGAGGTCTAAGTTAGAGAACTTTTCTCCTCCTTCTAGTCCCTGCGGGAGATCCTCCAATGTTGGAAGTGGATACTGTTCCACTTTCAGCACCTTATTGGCTGTGAGTTTGTAATTGCCACAGACTCTCATGTTCCCATTCAGTTTCGGAACAGCTATGAATGGGCATGCGAAATCTGCTGTCTTCACCGGCTTGTTAATGCCATCCTGCAGCAAGTCATCCAATGTGGCATCAATCTGCTTTCTAGCAGCATATGAAACAGGAGCTGCCTTGTAAAACTTTGCTCCACTGTTTCCATCTTGTGGATACACTTTGGCTTGGTATCCCTTCAGTACTCCGTGGGTGCTGCTATCAAACAGTTTGGTGTGTTTGTGGAGTACTGTGTTAATGGCATCTTACAAACTGTGTATACTCAGGCTTGGACCCGGCGTGTTCTGGCAGGCTAGATTTAAGTCCCACCTCCAGTTTAAATTCCACTTGGAATATTTTGGAGGACCAAGAAACCAAGAACCAGAACCAAGACAACAATCCAGGGTACTTCCTCAACCAGTCTCTTCCCAATAGGCTAGCACCTCTCTTTACTACCACTAGGTTCAGCATTTCTGGCTTCCTGTGAGGCTCGAGCTGCACCTGTACCGTTGCTGGTTCCGTAGATGTCAACCTTCTCGCCTGTGCAGGATTTCAGCTTGATGCTACAGGGTTCTAGTCTGAGGTCTTGACCGAGTTTGCTGAAGACTTTTTCTGGTACGATAGTCCATGGACTTCCAGTGTCCACATCTAGTTGTACCTCCCTGCCATTCACTATCACAGTGGCTGTGTGCGGGTCAGAGTTCGTCAACTATGAAAGTAAGCATGCAGTGAAGCAAGCGAAAATGGCATGTTGGCCTTTATAACAAGAGGAATCGAATATAGGAGCAAAGAGGTCCTGCAGTTGTACAGGGCCCTAGTGAGACCACACCTGGATATTGTGTGCAGTTTTGGTCCCCTCATTTGAAGAAGGACATTCTTGCTATTGAGGGAGTGCAACGTAGGTTTACAAGGTTAATTCCCGGGATGGCGTGGCTGTCATATGTTGAGAGAATGGAGCAGCTAAGCTTGTACACTCTGGAGTTTAGATGGATGAGAGGGGATCTCATTGAAACATATAAGATTGTTAAGGGTTTGGACACGTTAGAGGCAGGAAACATGTTCCCGATGTTGGTGGAGTCCAGAATCAGGGGCCACAGTTTAAGAATAAGGAGTAAGCCATTTAGAACGGAGACGAGGAAACACTTTTTCTCACAGAGAGTGGTGAGTTTGTGGAATTCTCTGCCTCAGAGGGCGGTGGAGGCAGGTTCTCTGGATGCTTTCAAGAGAGAGCTAGATAGGGCTCTTAAAAATAGCGGAGTCAGGGGATATGGGGAGAAGGCAGGAACTGGGTACTGATTGGGGATGATCAGCCATGATCATATTGACTGGTGGTGCTGGCTCGAAGGGCCGAATGGCCTACTCCTGCACCTATTGTCTAACGATGACTCTGGAGTGGGGTTTGGGTGGGTGGGGGGGAGAGAGTTTCAGAACACCTATTGTCTCCGCATAATGGTTTGCCATTCTTCAGATTCTAAAGCTGGCCGTGTTGGAGGTGATGAGCCTCTTGTCTATAAGTTGTTGATCGATTTACCTTCCAAGTGGCTCATGGTTGATGAATTCCAAGCGGACTCCTCCAAGTCGTTTGCTTTCTTCTGGGCTTGTCCCCTCCTCCGCTGATCGGCTCTAACAGCATCACACTGGCTTTGGGTGTGACCCGTTCCCGAGCACCTGAAGCATCTACCATCTCGGAATTTACACATCGCCAGCTCATGGTTGCCGCCACATCTCCAGCACTTCTTGAAGTATTTATCTTGTCTCTGGATGCCCTTGGTGGACTCCTTGTCTTCTTTAGTCCAGACTCCTTCCTTTGAAGCTGATGGACGGAGGTAGCATCATCTTGAGGCCTTCCGATCTTCTTCATCTGCTCTACGTCTCGTTTAGCAACCTCCATCGCTGTCGCAATATTGACTGCGTTCTCAAAGGTTAATTTCTGTGTACCCAACAGTTTTCACTGGATGTTAATATCTGCACATCCTACCACCAATCTATCCCTTGGCATATTCTCCAGTTCCTTAAAATGACACCCCTCACTTAACTGTCGAAGCTTTGCTAGGAACTGAGGGATTGCTTCATTTGCTTGTGTGCATGCATAAAACTGATATATTTGCACTATTTCTGTTGTTTTTGGCGAGAAATGAGCAAATAACACCTCGTTACATTCCTCGGACTTTTTACTAGCGGGCTTTGCTGGCTGCAGCAACGCACGTGGGGTGTGATAGCCCTTGCTTCCTAAACCTGTGAGGAACAATGCTATTTTCTTCTCTTCTGTAGTGATATCATTTGAAGTGAACAAAGCCTTTAAGACTTTGGTCCATTCCTCAAAAGTATACCCAGACTCTAACTGGGGCACATTCCCAACTATTAGATTAGGCATGGTTGCTATGGTAAATCATGTCTGACAAATCTTATAGAATTTTTTGAGGATGTAACTAGTAGAGTGGATAAGGGAGAACCAGTGGATGTGTTATATCTAGACTTTCAGAAGGCTTTCGATAAGGTCCCACATAAGAGATTAGTATACAAACTTAAAGCACATGGTATTGGGGGTTCAGTATTGATGTGGATAGAGAACTGGCTGGCAGACAGGAAGCAAAGGGTAGCAGTAAACGGGTCCTTTTCAGAATGGCAGGCAGTGACTAGTGGGGTACCGCAAGGCTCAGTGCTGGGTCAGCTATTTACAATATATATTAATGATTTGGACAAGGGAATTGAATGCAACATATCCAAGTTTGTGGATGACACTAAGCTGGGGGGTAGTGTTAGGTGTGAGGAGGATGCTAGGAGGCTGCAAGGTGACTTGGATAGGCTGGGTGAGTGGGCAAATGCATGGCAGATGCAGTATAATGTGGATAAATGTGAGGTTATCCACTTTGGTGGCAAAAACAGGTGGCAAATTAGGAAAAGGGGAGATGCAACGAGACCTGGGTGTCATGGTACACCAATCATTGAAAGTAGGCATGCAGGTGCAGCAGGCAGTGAAGAAAGCAAATGGTATGTTAGCATTCATAGCGAAAGGATTTGAGTATAGGAGCAGGGAGGTTCTACTGCAGTTGTACATGGTTTTGGTGAGACCACACCTGGAGTATTGCGTACAGTTTTGGCCTCCAAATCTGACAAAAGACATACTTGCCATAATTGTATAGCGAAGGTTCACCAGACTGATTCCTGGGATGTCAGGACTTTCATATGAGGAAAGACTGGATAGACTTGGCTTGTACTCGTTAGAATTTAGAAGACTGAGGGGGGATCTTATAGAAACTTACAAAATTCTTAAGGGGTTGGACAGGCTAGATGCAGGAAGATTGTTCCCGATGTTGGGGAGGTCCAGAACAAGGGGTCACAGTCTAAGGATAAGGGGGTATTCCTTTAGGACCGAGATGAGGAAAACATTTTTTACACAGAGAGTGGTGAGTCTCTGGAATTCTCTGCCACAGAAGGTAGTTGAGGCCAGTTCATTGGCTATATTTAAGAGGGAGTTAGATGTGGCCCTTGTGGCTAAAGGGTTCAGGGGATATGGAGAGAAGGCAGGTACAGGATACTGAGTTGGATGATCAGCCATGATCATATTGAATGGCGGTGCAGGCTCGAAAGGCCGAATGGCCTACTCCTGCACCTATTTTCTATTTTTTCTATGTTTCTATGTTGCACTGTTGCTACTCAGTTACACAAGTGCCTTCCTCTTACACAATATCCTTTTCAATGGACAATTCCTTTACCAAATCACTGTGCAATTATCAAATAAATTCACTACCGATAACTCTTGTATACTAATCGATTTATACTAATATACCAATATTAATAATATACTAATATAATAAATGATTTATACCAATATACTAATATAATAAAATACTAATATATTTCAAGCCATATACATACAATGCACACATATATTCGCTAAATTATTGTTCATCAATTATCAATACACTAAATTTGTAAAGTCCAGCTCTTGCTGCGATGAATTCACTGGTCCGACTTGACTGTCTCTGGACTCCGGTGCATCGTTGACCTCGTGGGCTGTCCTCACGGCTGACTTTGCTGGCTTCACAGGCTGCACCGCTTACCGATTTGTCCTTACGTTATCACCGGCGCTGGTCTGCTCTCGGAGACTCGGCTTCTCGTCGCCGGTGGCGGTTGCTGGGGCTTGGCCATGGGCTGCACGCCACTGGTAACGTGTTTAAAGCAAGCGACCACTGTTGCTGCTCTGCTGGCTAGGCTTACGTGAGCTGTGCTATTCGGTGAGCTGCGCTGCCCCGCTACGGCACTGCTTGTTGCACGGCGATCGTGCGTTCCCGTTCCGACTTTTTGCGTGCCAAATTCATAGTCGCCTTTAACTTCAAGTTCGATCTTGAGAAAAGCATCAAATCGACCACAATACTGTTCCTGTTAACGGAATCGTCATCCTCGTCGCCAAATTGATATGTATTTGCGCTAGAATTGGACTTAAAATAAGACTCGGAACACACCAGTATTTAACATGCTTGTTGTATTGTAATCGCCATCTTGAGTCTCTCTGCACATGCGTACAATTGCGCAAATCGTTCAATTACACCATTCATATTCTCATACACAACAATCCCCTCTCATCCTTCTAAATTCCAGAGTGTATAGGCCCAGCCGCTCCATTCTCTCAGCATATGACAGTCCCGCCATCCCGGGAATTAATATTTTTTTTGTCATTAAAGCTGAGAAGAATTCAGAAAAGACGAGGATGTAACCAGATCTAAAGGGCTTCAATTACAAGGCAGGGCTGGATAGGCCGGGAATTCCCCCCCCCCCCCCCCAACCCCCAGTGTAAGAGGCTGAGGGGTAGTTTAGTTTAGTATAGCTTAGGTTAGAAAAACAACGTGGAAACAGGGCCTTTGGCCCACCGGGTCCGCACCGACCAACGATCATCCATACCCTATCCTACACACTAGGGGGCCAATTAATCTACAAACCTGCACGTCTTTGGAGTGTGGGAGGAAACCGGAGCACCCGGAGAAAACCTAAGTGGTTACAGGGAGAACGTACAAACTCCATACAGACAGCACCTGTAGTCAGGATCGAACCTGGGTCTCTGGAGATGTAAGGCAGCAACTCTACCGCACTGCGCCATTGTGCCTTCCATCTCATGGGGACCATAAAATCATGAAGGTGTAGAAAAAGTGGATGGTCAAAGTTTTTTCCCAGGATAGAGAAGTCGAAAACTAAAGGGTATAGATTTATGGTGAGAGGGAAAAGATTTAAAATGGACAGGAGGAGCAACTTTTTCATACATATGATGGTAGGTAAATGGAATGAACTGACAAGGGTGGTGAAGCTGTGGAATTCATTGCCACAGACGGCTGTGGAGGCCAAGTCAATGGATGTTATTAAGGCGGCGATTGGCAGATTCCTGATTAGTACAGGTGTCAGGGTGAAGAAGGAGTTGAGAGGGAAAGATAGATCAGCCAATCAATCATGTTGTGAGCTGTGGGAGATCGGACTAGAGGTCAGCCTCAGAATTAAACAACGTCCTTTTGGAAGGAGATGAGGAGGAATTTCTTTAGTCAGAGGGTGGTGAATCTGTGGAGTTCATTGCCACAGATGGAGGGCAAGTCAAGGGATATTTTTAAGGCAGAGATAGATATAGCTGCTTGATTAGTACGGGAGTCGGGGGTTATGGGGAGAAGGCAGGAAAATGGGGTTAGGAGGGAGAGATGGGTCAGCAGTGATTGAAAGGCGGTGTAGACTTGATGGGCCGAATGGCCAAATTCTAGTCCTATCACTTATGTACAGCGAAACGCTTTGTTTTGCGTACAACTTGGGCAGTACACGTGTCACCACGTGTTTAGCAGTGACAAAGTTACAAAGTACCGTATGTTGTACGTGCCGCTGGCACCCCACTGTCCGTCCCCGACCCCCGTGTCCCCCACCCTTCTCGGCGGCCCCAACCCACCGCCCCCCCCCCCCCTTTGTTCTGTTCATTCCCAATGATCCCCCCACCATGCACCCCCCCCCCCCACTCCCCACTGTTGAGGCAAAGGGCCCTGTTTCCGCGCTGTACAACTTTGTCATCACAAGGAATTGGCTTGTAACGATTTTGTAATCCCAAGGAACTGCAGACGCAGGTTTACACCAAAGAAAGACACAAAGTGCTGGAGTAAACCGGCGGAATTTGTAACGATGTAAGTGCCTTTTATGGGGCGGATATTTGCATACCTTGGGTGTGCAAGCAAAGAAATTCACCGTGACTTGTCACATGTGACAATATAGCATTCAATTCAATTCATAAGGTCAGAAGAAATAGGAGGAGAATTAGGCTATTCGGCCCATCGACTCCGCCATTCAATCATGGCTGATCTATCTCTCCTTCCTCACCCCATTCTCCTGCCATCTCCCCACAACCCCTGATACTCCTAGATCTCTCCTCCTCCTCGGACCCTGCCGTTTACTGTGACGGTCCTGCTATGGTTTGATTCCCACAAAATACAACATTCAATTTAATTTCAAAAATCCAGGGTGAGGAGTGGATGCCTCCAGCGGCGATGAGTACAGAACGTTAGCAAGGGAAAACGTGCTGAAGTTGATCTGTGTGTTGCTTACCTGTTGCTACCACCATCAGAGCTGCAGGAACGCCGAAAGCTAAAGCGTAACACTCGCCGCCAAAGCACTTCACGTCCGCTGAATGAGAACACAAGGCAACGTCAACGCGGACACAAGTGCTGAGTTTAAGGTTTAGGTTTATTATTATCACTTCTACGAAGGTACATTGAGAAGCTTCAAGCTCACAAATTCACAGGTTGTAGGAGTAGATTCTGGATGATCAGCCATGATCACATTGAATGGCGGTGCTGGCTTGAAGGGCCAAATGACCTACTCCTGCACCTATTTTCTATGTTTCTATGTTTAAGGTTATAAGGAATAGGAGTAGAATCAGGCCATTCGGCCCATCAAGTCTGCTCCACCATTCAATCACGGCTGATCTATCTCTCTCTCCAAATTCCATTTTCCTGCCTTCTCCCCTCAACCTTTGACACTCCTTCTAATCAATAATTTGTCTATCCCTGCCTTAAAACTATCCACTGACTTGTCCTCCACAGCCCTCTGTGGCAATGAGTTCCACAGATTAACTGCCCTCCGACTAAAGAATGTCTTTAAATGTAATACACAGGAACTGCAGATGCTGGTTTATCCCAAAGATAGACACAATGTGCTGGAATAACTCGGTAGTGGCTGCCTCGCCGACAGTCTGTCTGCCCTTCCTTCTTTTTTGTTATTTTTAGTCTGTGTGAAAAGTATGTTTTAGTGAACCTTGGTTTGTTTTATGTGGGGGGTGGGGTTGGGGGAACTTTTTATTCCAATCTCTTACCTCGACGGAGATGCGATTTGTTTCCGTATCGTATCTCCGCCCCCACTGCGGCCTAACATCGTGGAGTCCACGGCCTTTCCTGGAGACCGACGGGCGCTCCAAGCCGCGGGAGTCTGCGGGACTTTAACACCGCACAGCTTGCGATCCCTTTGCCGGGGATCGAAGCCCCAACCGCGGGGCCTGTGGACTTTGACATCGTGAAGCCCGCGGTCTCTGGTAAGAAGAGGCCGACTCGGGAGCTCCATGCCGCGGAGAGAGTTTCAACCGCCCCGACGCGGGAGTTTCGATCACCCCGACGGGGGCTTCGATCGTCGGCTGCGGGGGCTTCGATCGCCCCGACTGCGGATGGTTTGACTGCCCCGACTGCGGGAGAACACCAGGAAGAAGATTGAACTTTATTGCCTTCCATCACAGAGAGGAATGTGGAATCCACTGTGGTGGATGTTTATGTTAAATTTTATGTGGTTGTGTGTCTTGTTGCTTAGTATGGCTGTATGGTAACTCAAGGTTCACTTTACATTAATTGGTACAAGTGACAATAAACTGACCTTGAAACCTTGAAACCTTGGATTAGGCAGCATGTAATGAAAATTAACTGCAGATGCTGGTTTATACCAAAGATTAGTCACACAATCCTAGTGTAACTCAGCGTGTCGGGCAGCATCTCTGGAGAAAATGGACAGATAACGTTTCGGGTTGGGTCTGAAGAAAGGTGCCGACCCAAAACGGCACCTATCCAGAGATGGTGCCCAACATGCTGAGTTACTCCAGTATTTCTGGTCTAATGGTGAAAAGCTTGGTTCTGCATGTTATCCAAACAGGTCAAATATACGACACATAAATACAATTAAGTCAAATTCAACAACAATAGATAGAGCAAAGGGGAAGATACAGAGTGCAGAATATTGTTCTCAGCATTGTAGCGCATCAGTTCCATAGGTCCATAAGTCATAGGAGCAGAAGTAGGCCATTCGGCCCATCAAGTCTACTCCGCCATTCAATCATGGCTGATCTATCTTTCCCTCTCAACCCCATTCTCCCGCCTTCTCCCCATAACCTACGACACCCGTACTAATCAAGGATCTGTCAATAGTTCAGTTTAATGTCACTTGTACCGAGGTACAGTGAAAAGCTTTTATTACGTGCTAGCTAGTCAGCTGAAAGACAGTACATGATTACAATCGAGCCATTTACAATGCATAGGTACATGATAAGGGAATAACGTTTAGTGCCAGGTAAATCTAGCAAAGTCCGATCAAGGATAGTCCAAGGGTCCCCGATGAGGTCGATAGTAGTTCAGGACTGCTCTCTGGTTGTGGTTGGATGATTCAGTTGCCCGAAAACAGCTGGGAAGAAACTGTTCCTGAATTTACAGTTTTCACATTTCTATGCCGGATGGGATAGGGGAGAAGAGGGAATGGCCAGGGTGCGACTCGTCCTTGATTATGCTGCTAGCCTTACTGAGGCAGCGTGAGGTGTAGATGGAGTCAATGGAAGGGAGGTTGGTTTGTGTGATGGTCTAGGCTGCGTCCACAATTAGACAATAGACAATAGGTGCAAGGAGTAGGCCATTTGGCCCTTCGAGCCAGCACTGCCATTCAATGTGATCATGGCTGATCATCCCCAATCAGTACCCCGTTCCTGCCTTCTCCCCATATCCCTGACTCCGCTATTTTTAAGAGCCCTATCTAGCTCTCTCTTGAAAGCATCCAGAGAACCTGCCTCCACCTCCCTCTGAGGCAGAGAAATCCGCAGACACACCACTCTCTGTGAGAAAAAGTGTTTCCTCGTCTCCGTTCTAAATGGCTTACTCATTCTTAAACTGTGGCCCCTGGTTCTGGACTCCCCCAATATCTGGAACATGTTTCCTGCCTCTAGCGTGTCCAAGCCCTTAACAATCTTATATGTTTCAATGAAATCTCCTCTCATCCTTCTGAACTCCAGAGTGTACAAGCCCAGCTGCTCCATTCTCACAGCATATGACAGTCCCGCCATCCCGGGAATTAACCTTGTAAACCTACGCTGCACTCCCTCAATATCATGAATGTCCTTCCTCAAATTAGGGGACCAAAACTGCACACAATACTCCAGGTGTGGTCTCACTAGGGCTCTGTACAACTGCAGAAGGACCTCTTTGCTCCTATATTCGATTCCTCTTGTTATAAAAGCCAACATGCCATTCGCTTTCTTCACTGCCTGCTGTACCTGCATTGTAATTTCTTGCAATGGCCTTGGATTGAAACTTCGCTTTGAAAATACCCGACTGAGTCAGTTAGATATCGTTCTTAGGGCTAACGGAATCAAAGGATATGGGGAGAAAGCAGGAATGGGATACTGATTTTGGAAGATCAGCCATGATCATATTGTAGAATGGCGGTGCTGGCTCAAAGGGCTGTATGGGCTACTCCTGCACCTATTTTCCATGTTTCTATGATGCTCTACAATGCTGAGACCTATATTCTGCACTCTGTATCTTCCCCTTTGCTCCACCTATTGTACTTGAGGCACCAATGATCAAACGCAATTCCAGCAGAGAATTGTGAAGTTGCACTAACCTCGTAGGATGGGAGTGATGATGGTGGACAGCAAGCTTCCTGCATTGATGCACAGATAGTAGAAAGAGAAGAACCTCCTTCTCTCTGCGTTCTGAAACATAACAGCGAGAAGTTACAACTGAGGAAATCGACCGACCAACACAAGTCGGTGTTTTGTAAAACTATTTGCAACCAAGATCATTTTAGTTTGGTTTGGAGATACAGCGCGGAAACAGGCCCTTCGGCCCACCGTGTCCACGCCGACCAGCGATCACCCCGCACACTAGTCCTATCCTACACACTTGGGACAATTTACAGAAGCCAATTAACCTACAACCATCCAGCGATCCCCGCACACACACTAGGGACAATTCTTCCATTTATACAAAGCCAATTATCTACAAACCTGTCCGTCTTTGGAGTGTCGGAGGACACCACAGCACACAGGAGAAAACCCACGCGGTCACAGGGAGAACATACAAACTCCGTACAAACAGCACCCGTTGTCAGGATCAAACCCAGATCTCTGGCGCTGTGAGGCAGCAACTCTACCGCTGCGCCACCTTGTTCGTCTTTTTTCGAGGTTAGGTCATAAGGTCATACATAATAGGAGCAGAATTGGGCCATTCGGCCCATCAAGTCTACTCCGCAAGTCAATCATGGCTGATCTATATCTCCCTCCTAACCCCATTCTCCTGCCTTCTCCCCATAACTCCTGACACCCGTACTAATCAAGAATCTATCTATCTATGCTTTAAAAATATCCACTGACTTGGCCTCCACAGCCGTCTATGGCAATGAATTCCACAGATTCAGCACACTCTGACTAAAGAAATTCCTCCTCAAAGGTACATCCTTTACTTCTGAGGCTGTGACCTCAGGTCCTAGACTCTCCCACTAGTGGAAACATCCTCTCCACATCCACTCTATCCAAGTCTTTTCACTATTCGCTATGTTTCAATGAGGTCCCCCCTCATTGTTTTGAACCCACTCCTGGGACCCACAGTTTTCTATCTGCCTGTAACTTTGGTGTCACGATCATTAAAACCGTTTCCCCCCACCCCCCGCCCGTTCCCCTCCACCCCCCCCCCCCCCCCCCGGTCCCCCCACCCCCACTCTGGATGATCACATACCTGGCCCTCTTCAAACTGGTCACCACCAATAGCTGCCACGCAGGGTTTAATGCCACCTGCGCCCAAGATAATTAGGAAGAGACCAGAAATGGATAAGACCCTGGGAATGAAAGAAGCTTTGTCTCAATTTAAAGGCAACATGATTTGCTGAGGTGGCATATAAGATTAAGTGACTGAGGTGCAGTTTGAAACATATAAGATTATTAAGTGATGGGACACGCAAGAGGTAGGAAACATGTTCCTGATGTTGGGGGAGTCCAGAACCAGGGGACACAGTTTAAGAATAAGGGGTAGGCCATTTAGAACAGCGATGAGGAAAAACGTTTTCACCCTGAGAAAACGTTTTCACCCTGCGGAATGCTCTGCCTCAGAAGGCAGTAGAGGTCGATTCACTGGATGGTTTCAAGAGAGAGTTAGATAGAGCTCTTAAAGATAGCGGAGTCAGGGGATATGGGGAGAAGGCAGGAACGAGGTACTGGTTGTGGATGATCAGCCATGATCACAGTGAATGGTGGTGCTGGCTCAAAGGGCCGAATGGCCTACTCCTGCACCTATTGTCTGTCTACTCCTATTAAATCCTTTCCCCTTCACCTTGAACCCTTGTCATCTGGTCCTCGATTCCCCTACTGTGGGCAAGGGACTCTGTGCGTCTATGGCGATATGGTGCCCAAATTATTTTGAAGAACATCTTTTCTTTTACTCACACATGTACCGTATGGTTGCCCACCGGTGGAATGGCACCGATTGATGTCACCACGTGGCCGATGATGTACACAATGGAAAGGACGACAATGGTCCTGTTTTTTGATCAAAGAAGGCAAACATCAAATCAGTATTTAAGAAGATGCGCTGAGCCGCTAAGAATAATATTTTTATCCTTCATTTTAAACCGAGGCACAAAACTGGCAAGGCGGAGAAAATGTTTACGAAGGGTGACACGGTGGCGCAGCGGTAGAGTTGCTGCCTCACAGCGCCAGAGACCCGGGTTCGATCCTGACAGCAGGGGGCTGTCCGTACGGAGTTTGTGCCTTCTCCCCGTGACTGTGTGGGTTTTCTCCGGGTGCTCTGGTTTCCTCCCACATTCCAAAGAAGGACAGGTTTGTGGGTGAAAGTCAACGTCAAATTTATTCGTCACGTGCACCGACTAAGGTGCAGGGCAATCAATTTGCCAGCAGCGATACAGTTGGAAAAAATACACACAATACACGATAAAAAGGTTGATTGGCTTCCGTCACGAAATTTGTTCCTCGTGTGCGGGATAGTACAAGTGTACAGGGTGACCGTTGGTCGGCGCGGACTCGGTGGGCCAAAGGGCATGTTTCCGCGCTGTCTCTCTGAATTAAACTGAAGGATGTTCCTGCAATTGGAGGGCTTGAGTTACAGTGGGAAAGCGCACCAGTGGGTAAATCCACCCGGAGAACGTGCAAACTCCGTACAGGCAGTGCCCATCGTCAGGATCGAACCCGGGTCTCTGGCGCCGTGAAGCAGCAACTCTAGCTCCAACTCTGAGCAACTCTGAGCTCCAACTGTGGGGGCCTGCAGAATTTAACATCGTGGAGCTCGCGGTTCCTGGCTAGAGACCTACTTCGGGACCTCCAAGCCACAGGAGGTTCGATCGCCCCCACCAGGGGGCTTCGACCGCTGGCTGCGGAAACTTCGATCGCCCTGACTGTGGATGGTTCGACTGCCCCAACCGCGGGAGAAAAATGGCGGAAGAAGATTAGACTCTGTAGCCTTCCATCACTGTGGGGAATGTGGGGAATCTTTTTTTTTTTGTAAAATATTTTTATTAGAAGTAAATACATATTAAGAAGAAATAATATAAAAACGAAAAAAAAGAAAACATTATTCGTCACATACATTCTTAATATTTTTAAAATTTACGGTCAATCTTATTTATACTTCTATATATTTTTAATATTTTATAACAGTAGGAAATAAAGAGAAATAATAAAAAGAAAAAGAAATAAGAAAGAAATAAAAAATCAATAAAATGAGTGGAGTATTAAGCAAGATATTCTTCATTGGAGATATATTCATGATCTATTGTATATAATTCTTCATCTATTCCTTCATTCAGGCTTCAGTCAGGGCCTCGAACCGGACCACCTTAACCCTTTAAATATTCAATAAATGGAGACCATATTCCTCTGAATTGATCTAACCTGTCCATTAGGACGTCTTAATCGTTCCAGGTGAAGTGTGTCATCCAGTGTCTCCGACATTTCTGTAATCCACATTTTGATTGTGGGGGATATGGGACCTTTCCAAAATCTTAGTATTAATTTTTTACCAATTATTAAACTATAACCAATAAAAATTATTTGTTGTGTTGTTAGTATCTGATCCGTTTCTAATATTCCTAATATAATTAATTTTGAGTCTGGAATTAAATTTGCATTAACTACATTCGAAATTATCTTAAAAATTTCTGTCCAAAAATTAGTAATTTTTGTACATTTTGTGAATGAATGCGTTAGATTAGCTTCTAACTGTTGACATTTATCACATATAGCGGAAACATTTGAGAAAATTCTGTTTAATTTGGATTTTGAGAAGTGTAATCTATGTATAACTTTAAATTGTATCAAGGAGTGTCTGGCATTTAATCAGCAATGGTGTATATGTTGTAAACTTTCATTCCATACTTCTATACTAATTGTTTGACCTAATTCGTTTTCCCATGCTTGTCTATATTTTTCCGTATTTGGTAAATCATTTTCCAGTAAGATATTATAAATATATGATATTCATTTTTCTGTATTCGGATGTTTATTTAAACATTCATCTAAAATTTCTGTCTTTCTATTCCTAAAATCTGGTGTATTTGATTTAACATAATCTCTAATTTGTAGATATCTAAAATATTCTTTGGCGTGTAATCCATAATTTTGTTGTAATTCCTGAAATGAAAGAAATAAACTTTCCCTGTAGAGATCACCCATCTTATTTATTCCATAGTTCTTCCATTTAAAAAAACCTTTATCCATCAATGAAGATTTAAAAGTAATGTTGTTTACAATTGGAAGAGCCAGTGGTATAATCTGTAATTTTAATGTTTTTTTTTAATTGTTTCCAAATACGTATACCACTTTCTATTATTGGGTTTCCTCTATAAATTTTCTTATGTATTTTAGTGTTAGCAAATAAAATCAAACTAATTTCGAAAGGTGAACAGTCTTCCTTTTCCATTTTTAACCAGTTTGGTTGCTTATCTATTTCTTCCAACCAGAAATTCATATTTTTTATATTAACTGCCCAATAATAAAACATAAAATTAGGCAATGCAAAACCTCCATTCATTTTTGATTTACATAGATGTTTTTTAATTATTCTATGGTTCTTATAATCCCAAATAAAATTGGTAACTATAGAGTCCACTTAAAAAAATTTTTAGGGATCATTTGAAACAAGTATAATATTTGTGGAAGAAAAATCATTTTTATCGCATTAATTTTACCTAGTATTGAAATAGGTAATGTTTTCCAATATAGGATATTCTTAAGTAGTTTATTCAATAAGGGTGGGAAATTAGATTTAAATAAAGAATCATATCTTTTTGTTACATAAATTCCAAGATATTTGATTTTTTCATTTGCTATCTTAAAAGGATATTGTTGTAATATATGTAAGTTATTTCCCATTATTGGCATAAGTTCACTTTTATTCCAATTAATTCTATGAATGTGGGGAATCCGCTGTGGTGGATGTTTATGTTAACTTTTAAGTAGATGTGTGTCTTGTTGCTTTTATTTTAGTATGGCTGTATGCTAATTTGCATATCATTCTACCTTAATTGGTACACGTGACACTAAAAGACCTTTTCACCTCGACACCCGTTCTAATCAAGAACTTGTCTATCTCTGCCTCCAGAACATCCACTGACTTGGTGGGCATGCTGGTGGCACTTTGGTGCTCCGCCCCTGGGGCCGGCTTGACCAAAGTCTCGGGCTACAATGACCAGGGCTTCGGGATGTTTAGTGTCGAGGCCATTGATAGTGGGGTACACGTCGGCTCACAGTAATGTGGGAGATATACGTGCGACGCCACACATGAACTCACTTGAACTTTCCCAGCCAGGAGTCTGCAATGAGCGCCCCCAAGACCGGCGTGAAGTAGGCGAATCCAGTGAAGGCATGGTAAATGGCCGTGGACTGATCATCGTCCCAATGAAGAAAGTTTGCAAAGTAGAGAGCGAGAACAGCTGGAATACAAGGAATGACGGCAGGTCAGTCAGCGAAAGATGCATCCTCCTCATAAGCTCATACGTTCTAGGAGCAGAGTTAGGCCATTCGGCCCATCAAGTCTACTCTGCCATTCAATCATGCCTGATCTATCTCTTCCTCCTAACACCATTCTCCTGCCTTCTCCTCATC
Organism: Okamejei kenojei; assembly: GCA_035221665.1. Lineage (NCBI taxonomy): Eukaryota > Metazoa > Chordata > Chondrichthyes > Rajiformes > Rajidae > Okamejei > Okamejei kenojei. Next base: position 8,089,564 of record CM069137.1, on the reverse strand, counting down.
ATCCTTGACCCCCCTACTAATCATGAATCTGTCTGTCTCTGCCTTAAAAATATCCACCGACTTGGCCTCCTCCACAGCCTTCTGTGGCAATGAATTCCACAGATTTACCACCCTGCGGCTAAAGAAATTCCTCCTCATCTCTTTCGTAAAGGAACACCCTTTTATTCTGAGGCTGTGACCTCTGGTCCTAGACTCTCCCACTAGTGGAAACATCCCCTCCACATCCACACCATCTCGGCCTATCCAGGGTGTATGGAATGAGCTGCCAGAGGAGGTAGTTGAGGCAGATACTATTGCAATGTTTGAGAGACATTTAGACAAAGGGCTAATTTGACCCGCCAATCTATCAATCTCCTCCTTCAAAATATCCATTGACTTGGCCTCCACAGCCTCCTGTGGCAATGAATTTCACAGATTCACCACCCTCTGACTAAAGAAATTCCTCCTCATCTCCTTTCTAAAGGTACGTACCTTTATTCTGAGGCTATGTCCTCTGGTCCTGGACTCTACGACTAATAATCTGTTTTATTTGATTACGGAGTAGTTGGTCGAAAGGGGATTCCACTCCAAGGGTTCCCGAGTGTGGTAGCATGGTGGTGAAGCCGCCATTCTGGTGCCTGCCTCCATTTGCCCAGGCACGTTAACAGCATTTCTTCTCATTTAGACAGGTACATGGATAGGACAGGTTTCCAGGGATATGGGCCAAATGTGAGCAGGTGGGACTAGTGCAGGTGGGACATGTTGGTCGGTGTGAGCAAGTTGCTCCGTATGGTCTGTTTCCACACTGCACATCCCCATGACGATATCTGTTGTACGTATGTGGGGCTTGATGGTATCATGTATAATATGATCCGATTTAATCGGATAGAAGTAAAACAAAGATTGTCACTGTATCTCGGTACGCAGAGTGTCAGACAGCACAGAATTATAAATCTAATCCTAAATCTAAACATGGGTGGCATAGTGGAAGTGTTGTTGCCTCACAGCGCCAGGTTCGATCCTCACTATGGGTGCTGTCTGTATGGAGTTTGTACGTTCTCCCTGTTATCTATGTGGGTTTTCTCCAGGTGCTCCGGTTTCCTCCCATACTCCAAAGTTGCACAGGTTTGTAGATTAATTGACCGGTAAAAATTGTCCCTAGTGTGTGTAGTGCTAGTGTGCGGGGATCGCTGGTCGGTGCGGACCGCGGTGGGCCGAAGAGCCTGTTTCTATGCTCTATTTAAAAACTAAACTAAATTAAAGGGGAAGATCGGAGTCCAGAGTAAGTATGTAAGTTTGTAAGTAAGTTTATTGGCCAAGTATTCACATACAAGGAATTTGCCTTGGTGCTCCGCCCACAAGTAACAACATGACATACAGTGACAGTTATGAATGACTCAGAAAACACTAAACATTAATAATAATAAAACATCAATGATAAAACACCAATGATCAAGCATGTGAACCAACAAAATACCAGATCAAAGGGAGGCTACAGATTTTTGGCTGTTGAGTAGAGCAACTACTCGTGGATAAAAACTGTTTTTATGTCTGGCTGTGGCAGCTTTGACAATCCGGAGTCGCCTTCCAGAGGGAAGTGATTCAAAGAGTTTGTGGCCAAGATGAGAGGGGTCAGAGATGATCTTGCCCACTCGTTTAGTGGCCTTTGCAGTGTACAGTTCATCAATGGAGGGAAGGTTGCAGCCAATAAGTTAATACACAAAAAGACACAAGGTGCTGGAGTAACTCAGCAGGTTTGTTCCCGATGTTGGGGAAGTCCAGAACAAGGGGTCACAGTTTAAGGATAAGGGGGAAATCTTTTAGGACCGAGATGAGAAAAATATTTTTCACACAGAGAGTGGTGAATCGCTGGAATTCTCTGCCACAGAAGGTAGTTGAGGCCACTTCATGGGCCTTGTGGCTAAAGGGATCAGGGGGTATGGAGAGAAGGCAGGTACAGGATACTGAGTTGGATGATCAGCCATGATCACACTGAATGGCGGTGCAGGCTCGAAGGGCCGAATGGCCTACTCCTGCACCTATTTTCTATGTTTCTATGTTTCTATGTCAGGCAACACCTCTGGAGAACATGGATGGGCAGCATTTTGGGTCAGGACCCTTCTTCAGACTGATTGTGTGGGGAGGGGAGAAGAAAGCTGGAAGAGGGGAGAGGCAGGATACAGCATGGCGGGTAATAGGTGGACACAGACAAGAGGGAGGTTTCGCTCAGCATATTGTTGGAACAAAGGTCAGAGATAAGAATAGTAGGTGTGAGACTGGTAAGAAGAGTTGTGAATTATGAAGTCATGGAGTCATACAGTGTGGGAACAGGCCCAACCTGGCCACACCGACCAACATGTCCCATCTACACTGGTCCCACCTGCTTGCGTTTGGCCCATGTCCCTCTAAACCGGTCACATCCATGTACCTGTCTAAATATTTCTTAAACGTTGCTGCAAATGGCAAATTTCCGACTTTTCCAATGTCCTCTTTTCCAGTCGCCATTACTCTCCAGGTACAGGAGGAGTGATCTTACGCAGACCCAATCGAACAGATCTTCCAGTCCTTACTTCCTGTTTAGTTGGTTGTTTATTGAAGTAGTTGTACAAACAAAGCAATGAACGTTCCAGGTTTTCCTTATGCTGCATGCAAGTTGTAGCTGGCTGCTCTGTCCCTGGTCTGGTGAGAACTGTATGCTCTCCCTCCCTGTGCCTGCCCCTTCCTGTCCCCTATGCCCTTATATATACGCCACCCTGTGCATCTAATGATCGCCCCCAAGTGTCTGGAAGATATATCTAGACAAAATAATATAACATGCCAACAGTCGCTAGGCAAAACATAATGGCTCCTACAGTTGCTATAGTCTCTGCCTCAACTACTTCCTCCATACACCCACTGCCCATTGTGCGAAAAGGTTACCCCTCAGGTTCTTATTAAATCTTCCACCCCTCACCTTAAGTCTGAGGGGGGAAAGTAGCAAGAGAGGTGTGGGGAGGCAGGGAGATATAGGTGAGTCCAGGTGAAGCACTGGGTAGGGGAGAGGAGGGGAGAGGAGTGGGGGAGGAGGGAGGAGGGGGTGGGGAGGAGAAAGGTGAGTTGTGGGAGGTGGTGGGGGATAGTTACTGTAGATGTTCCCTAAAATTGGAGAAATCATTGTTCATACCGCTGGGTTGTTAGCTACCCAAGCGGAATATGAGGTGCTGTTCATCCAGTTTGCGTGGGGCATCACTCTAATGGCGGTGGAGGCCCAGGACGGAAAGGCCAGTGTGGGAATGGGAAGATGAGTTAAAATGGCGAGTTGAGAGTTGTTATTCAGGGAGGAAGCCAGTGACCAGTGGCGTGACCAGTGGCGTGACCAGTGACGTGACCAGTGGTGTGACCAGTGATGTGACCTGTAGCGTGACCAGTGACGTGACCAGTGACGTGACCAGCGGTGTGACCAGTGGCGTGACCAGTGGCGTGACCAGTGACATGACCAGTAGCATGACCAGTGACGTGACCAGTGGCGTGACCAGTGACGTGACCAGTGACATGGCCAGAGACATGACCAGTAGCATGACCAGTGGCATGACCAGTGGCGTGACCAGCGACGTGACCAGTGGCGTGACCAGCGCCGTGACCAGTGGCGTGACCAGTGATGTGACCTGTAGCATGACCAGTGACGTGACCAGTGATGTGACCAGTGACGTGACCAGTGGCGTGACCAGTGACGTGACCAGTGGCATGACCAGTGGTGTGACCAGTGGCGTGACCAGTGGCGTGACCAGTGACGTGACCAGTGGCGTGACCAGTGGCGTGACCAGTGGTGTGCCTCAGGAATCAGTGCAGTGTCCACTGTTGTTTGTCATCTCAAGTAACAATTTGGATGACAATGTTGTTAAAACGGTTTGTATGTTTGCAGGGCGTCAAGGGTCATGGGGAGAAGGCGGGAGAATGGGGTTGAGAGGGAAAGATAGATCAGCCATGATTGAATGGGGGAGTAGGCTTGATGGACCGAATGGCCTAATTCTACTACTATCACTTATGAACGTATAAACGTATGACACCAGAACTGGCGGTGTAGTGGACAGTGAATCAATTTATCAGAGATTACAACAAGGTTTGGATGATCAGGTAAGTGGGTCACGAAATGGTAGATGGAATTCAACCAGGAGGTTAAAAATTGTTAGCAACTGGGAGATGCAGACGGCCTTTCCAAAGTTCCCACCCTTGTTCCTCCTGACCACAGCAAAAATCATGGTCTGAAGAAGGGTCTTGACCCAAAATATCAACTATTCCTTCTCTCCAGAGAAGCTGGCTGTCTCGCCGAGTTACTCCAGCATTTTGTGTCTCTCCTCGCTGTAAACCGGCATCTGCGGTTCCTTCCTACACCGTCACCGTGCGCAGCGGTGGAGGTACTGCCTTAAGGGCCTGTCCCACTTTCACGACCTAATTCACAACCTTTTTTACTCGTGGACATTTATCATCAGGCTAGAAAAAAACGCCCCGACCTACTTGATGCCACGGGCACCTACGACTAGCATCACGGCCTGCTACGACCTACCTGCGACCTCCTACGACCTCGTGATGACCCTGCTGCGAGTACGAGTCAATGGCAAACTCGGCAGAGGTCGTGAACTAGGTCGTGAAAGTGGGACAGGCCCTTTACAGCGCCTGAAACCCGGGTTCGATCCTGACCACGGGTGCTTCTCTGTAGGGAGTTTGTACGTTCTCCCTGTGACCTGCGTGGGTTTTGTCCGAGACCTTCCCATTTCCCCCCACACTGCAAAGACGTACGGGTTTACAGGTTAATTGGTTTGGTATAATTGTAAAGTGCAAAATTATCCCCAGTGTGTGTGTGCGTGTGTACAGGGTATTGCAAGTGGGTGGGGATTGGTGGTCGGTACGGACTCGGTGGGCCGAAGGGCCTGATTCTGCGCTGTATCTCTAAACTAAACAATTGCAAACTAAAACCGCACTGAGCGGGAACACACCTTTCATGCCATAGAAGGAGAAGCGTTCACAGAATACGTTCACCACCACAAATATAATGCTGAGGGGGTAGGTGGTTCCACACAGTCGCTGGAGGAGGCAGAAGAAAACTGTTATTAAAAGGCAATGACATAGAAACACAGAAACAAAGAAAATAGTTGCAGGAGTAGGCCATTCGGCCCTTCCAGCCAGCACCGCCATTCAATGTGATCATGGCTGATCATCCACAATCAGTACCCCGTTCCTGCTGTCTCCCCATATCCCTTGATTCCGTTAGCCCTAAGCGCTATATGTAACTTTCTTGAAAACATCCAATGAATTGGCCTCCACAGCCTTCATTGGGAGAAAATTATACAGATTCACAACTCTCTGGGTAAAAAAGTTTTTCCTCATCTGCACTGCATTACGTTACGATTGCCACTGCTTCCAAGATGGCGGCCAACCCAGGTGACTGTTTGCGGGCTCGACCACGGAAGTCGATCTACAAGCACATATTACAATCGCTCCCCACACTTACGTAAATCTCTGCTCCAACAGCAACATTTCTGACTTTTAACTATGAAATCCTCTGACTCCTCTTTAGGGCGGCACGGTGGCGCAGCTGTCGTTGCTGCCTTACAGCGCCAGAGTCCCGGGTTCGATCCTGACCAAGGGTGCTGTCTGTACGGAGTTTGTACGTTCCCCCTGTGACCTGCGTGGGTTTTCCCTGAGATCTTCGGTTTCCTCCCACACTCCAAAGACATACAGGTTTGTAGATTAATTGGCTTGGCATGAATGTAAATTGTTCCTTGTGTGTGTAGGATCGTGTTAGTGTGTAGACTTGGTAGACCGAAGGGTCTGTTGCCGTGTTGTATCTCTAAACTAAACTAAAGATCTGTCCGTTCCCCGACTCCCGGCACCTGAAGACTACCTGCAGCAACTCTTGGAGCGGCGATAACCCGAGCAGATGAGACCTGCGGCCTCCTGGCTGTTGTCAGGCAACTGAATCATCCTACCACAATCAGAGATCAGTCCTGAACTGCTATCTACCTAATCGGTGACCTTTGGAATCTCTAACTTCAAGTAACCCTTGCTTTCCCTCTCTCTCTCTCCGTCCCTCCCCTACCCTAGTTCTCCGGCTAGTTCCACCAAAGGTCCTATAACGGAGCAAGATGGTCCACTCCTGCTAAATGCAATGGGCTGGAGTAGTATGCAATGGTGCGGAACGTGGGCCATTTTTTCATCCATTTCAGTAACCGGACCCGACTTCGGTTATCCGAAAGGTCTTGACCCAAATCGTCACCCGTTTCTTCTCTCCAGAGATGCTGCCTGGCCCGCTGAGTTTGTGTCTATCTTCGATGAAAACCAGCATCTGCAGTTCCTTCCTACACACCAGGCGCAATTTACCGAAGCAAATTAACTTAAAACTCTGCATGTCTTTAGAATGTGGGAGAAACCGAAGATCTCGGAGAAAACCCATGCAGGTGACGGGGAGAATGTACAAACTGAATGATGAGTTGGCACGGGTGCTGGACTGCAAACACAACCCAGCCAGCGGGCCAGCTGAGGAGTTTTGGCCCACGCGACACCGCGCGCAAAGTCCGGCACCCCATCCAACTCTTGAACCGATGATCGGACATGAAAAGGAGGGCTGGTGGTGGTGTCGGCATTAAGCGAAGGTCCGAAGGTCGGACAGCTGGCCAGGCTGCCGACCGACGGGGCCACGGGCGAGGCGCTGCTGCTGCTGCACTCCATGGGCTGCACTACGTCGGGACGGGTGAGGCGGGGTCGGACGCGGCCAGACGCGGCGCTCCGGCCCGAAAGTCCCCTCGACCCGAGTAGCAGCAGTCAAATACGGGACAAGGGTGGTCCTGTACGAGACAAACCAATTTACAGTCCAATATACGGGATGTCCCGGCGAATACGGGACAGTTGGCAACCCTGGATAGATCAGCCAAGATTGATTGGTGGAGTTGACTTGGTGGGCCAAATGGCCTGATTCTGCTCCTATCACTTATGAACCTATGAAGACACACACACACACAAACACATCAATAGTTTACGATGAATACATGTGAATAATCGGTGCGTTTACCCAACAAAAGAGTCATTATGAATCTGTGGCCCGCGGCTGCCCCATTCTACTGTAGACACCATCAGCCGTGGACATGTCTGAGAAACGCCAGCAAAGCAACACATTGCGCTTCCAACTGGAAATCCAGCAAGTTGCCTTCTCTCCCACAACCTCGGTTCATCGCCGTTACACCTCATGCATACTAACCGGAGACTGCTTCTTGGGAAAGCACGGGTCATTTTCGGTCTCATCTTCTTTGGTGGGGGGGGGGGTGGTGTTTAGAGGGAAGGGGGAAGAGAAAGGTGGGGGAAGAGTGAAGTGGGGGAGAGAGAAGTGGGGAGAGAGAAATGGGGGAGAGAGAAGTGGGGGAGAGAGAGAGGAGGGAGAGAAGGAGAGAGGGGGGGGGGAAGAGAGAGAGAGAGATGGGGAGAGAGAAAGAGAGGGGAGAGAGAGGGTGGGAGAGAGGAAGTGGAGAGAGAGAGAGAGAGAGAGAGAGGTACAGAGAGAGAGGGGGGGGGGAGAGAGAGAGGGGGGAGAGAGAGAGGTGGGGTAGAGAGAAGGGGGGGAGAGAGAAGTGGGGGGAAAGAGGTGGGGGAGAGAGGGGAAAGAGAGAGAGAGGGGAGAGGGGGGGAGAGATCGAGGGGGGCAGAGAGAGGGGGAGAGATAGAGGGTGGGACAGAGAGGAAGGTGGGAGGGGGGAGAAAGAGGGAGAGGAGGGGAGAGGGGGAGGGGGGAGAGAGAGGGGAATAGAGAGGAGGGGGCGGAGATGGGGGAGAGGAGGGGAGGGGTGGAGGGGAAGAAAGAGATGGGGAGAGAGAGGGGGGAGAGAGAGAGAGAGAGGGGGAGAGAGAGGGGGAGAGAGAGGGGGGAGAGAGGGGGGAGAGAGAGGGGGGGGAGAGAGAGAGGGGAGAGAGGGGAGGGGGGAGAGAGGAGAGAGGAAGAGGGGGAAAGAGGAGGGGGTTGAGAGGGGGGACGGAGGAGGAGAGAGAAAGGGGGGGTAGAGAAGGGGAAAGGAGGGGGAAGGAGGGGGGAGAGAGAAAGAGAGATGTTTGCAACGGTAACATGACCCACGGATCCCCTTTATAAATAACCCCAGCGAGACGTATCAATGTTAAGCCATGTTAAAAATGGAAATAAGTGAAACAAAGTTGACATTGGCAAATGAAATGAGACCAAAGGAACGTACCTGTTTTTTTGTTTGCCATTTCGGAACAGAGTTTGGAAAATGTTTTCAAATAAGTTCCAGCGCACACACTCTCTCTCTTTCTCACTCTCTCTCACTCTGCCTGTTCCCAAATTCCACAGTTTTGGTAGATGTGTTAATAATCTTGTTAATATTTCACTTTACGCCTTTCAAGTTGAAGGGTGGGAGAGTGAAGTGCATTGTCGGCCGGGAACTTGGCATGTTTGAGTAATTATTGTGTGTGTACTGTGTACCTTTGAACACACGCAGACACGTGTACACACCCCTTCCAAAGACAGTGAGAGAGAGAGCGATAAACTAGCGGTAAAGGCGTGGTGTGTGTATGTGTGTGTGCTGCTAATTCTGCCTGCCCACTCCCAGCCCCCTGCAACACTGGCCCCAGAGGCCTCTCTCAGACCCACACACACCATGACAATTCAGCCCACAGATCTTTGATTCAGCCCAGAACCGCTGCATATTGTGTAGAAAGGAATCTACAGATGCTAATGTTTGAAACCGAAGATACACACCAAATCTCAACCCCATTCTCCTCCACATCCCCAATCCTTTCCACTAGTCACTTTTATTTCATGTCACATGTTTTTTGTGCTTTTATGACTGTTGGCATATCAATTTCCCTCCTGGGATAAATAAAGTTCTATCATATCGTATGTTATATCTGCTGCATATACGTCTTGTTCTATCAATAGATGGGGGGTGGGTGGGGGGGGGAGCACATTCCACTTTCAGCCCACCCTTGGCTAGTTTTCATAGTGCTAATACTAGCAGCAGAATTAGGCCATTCAGCCCATCTAGTCTACTCCGCCATTCAATCGAGGCTGACCTACCGTTCCCTCTCAGCTCCATTCTCCTGCCTTCTCTTCATAGCCCCTGACACCCATACCTAATTGGCACGGTGGCGCAGCGGTAGAGTTGCCGGTGAAGCCACTCTAACTACGGGTGCTGTCTGTGTGGAGTTTGTACCTACTCCCCTTGACCTGCGTGGGTTTTCCCCGGGTGCTCTGGTTTCCTCCCACATTCCAGAGGCGTGCAGGTTTGTAGGGGAATATGCAGCATTGTAAATTGTCCCTAGTGTGTGTAGGAGTGTTAGTGTGCGAGTCTCAGGCACTGTAATGCAGCAACCCTCACCACCACCCCCCCCCCCCCACCCAATAAAAGTTAGTTGTAAGTTGTAGCGAAAGTTGAAGGACGAATAATTTACAAGAATTATTCCAGGAATGAGTGGGTTAGCATACGATGAGCGCTTGACAGCACGGATCCTGTACTCGCTGGAGTTTAGGTTGAGGGGAGCGACATCATTGAAACTTACAGCATAATGACAGGCATAGATAGAGTGGATGTGGAAAGGATGTTTCCACTGGTGGGAGAGTCTAGGACCAGAGGGCTTTGTGCGCAGTCCAGCACCCTGGCCAACTCACGATTCACCCAGCAACTGAAAAAGGTTAACATAATTAAGTTAATTTCTTCCCCTCTTTTTTTTTAATTTGTTGCTTTATTTTGCGACCCAATCCCTTGCTCTTTTCTCTTTTTTTCTTTTTCTCTGCCCACTGACAGCAACTTTCCAACCTCTTTCACTCTATTTCAATTCAATTCAACTTTAATGTCATTGCACAGATACAAGTATGGGTACAACGAAATGCAGTTTAGTGACAGTACGAAGTGATAGCAATATATAGATAAATACAGATAAATAAATACAGATGTGGAAATCTATCGGCGGGACTCCGAGTTCAGCAGTGCGATGGTGTTATTGTAGAAGCTACTCCTCATCCTGCTGGTGCGGGACCTGAGGCTCCTGTACCGCCTCCCCGATGGTAGGAGGGCAAACAGTCCATGGTTAGGGTGGGAGGGGTCCTTGATGATCTTCCCGGCCCGTCTCAGACACCGTTTTCGGTGGAGGGCATCCATGGCAGGGAGCGGGGCACCGATGATGTACTGGGCGGTTTTCACCACCCG